>JAOTOL010001326.1:0-445000 GCA_034440575.1 Imbricaverruca yamaguchii
ATTTTCACGACTTTTCACGACTAACATTATGTTTTTGACTCTGGGGAGTTCATTTCGGTGGATATATGAGAGAAAAAAATTATTTGGAATTAGAAAAGGACAGCGAAATCGACCAGGGCTCTAACTTTTTGCCCCTAAAATATTTTTTTTTTTAATTTCAAAATATTGCGTTTTCAAGTTTTCTTTAATTTTCCTTTTCCAATGGGTAGAGCAGACCGAGAAACGTTGTTGGAAGTCAACTTGCCCTAATAAAAATGCTTACTTCAGCCAGAATCCTGTATTTGAACTGCAATTTGGCAAATAAGCAAAATTTATATGTAGTTAAAAACGAGAAAAAAAATTCAACTGGTGCGTTTTGTTGCATCCGTAAAGATAAGCAAAACGCTAAAAGTTTCATTAAAATATCTGTATCCCTTAAAGCGTGACGACTAGTTGAACTTTTATGGAGATCACCTCACTTGACCTTAACTAACCCCTTGACCCTAGATGACCTGACCTAAACATTTTGAATTAGCATGTCAAATTGATGTGGGAAAAGGTATGCCAAATTTGTGCGCGCTGCCGCGCGCCATTCGTCCGCTATCCGCGAAAAACCTGAGGGGGCGGTTGAATACCCCCGAGACGGGACGGGTTAACAAGGCACAGAATGGGTGGAGTCAGACATGAATCTCCTCCTCCCTTCCTCCTCCGTTGTAAGAAAAACGACGCAAACCTTGGACTGATCTTTTCCAAATGTCCGCCATACATAGAAGCTATTGCATCCGAACTTCATGACTTGGGCATTCGGATATGTGGTAATTTGATGATGGATAATGGAAGGTAGTCGCCAGAGGTTTCTCCGAGCCCGAGCACCCATAACAGGCCACGTTGCTGGCTTAGTGAAAGTAAGAATACTCTCCCGTAAGACTCTCCCTGTTACGGAGTGTGTTTATCCCAGGCTAATCGAGGTCGCGTGTGGATCCGGCTGGCCATCGTGGAAGGCAGGTGATGGGGGGAAATTCTTTGAGGGGCGGACAGAGCGTCTAGTCTGAACCAAACATGGTACCGCTAATCACGAAAAGCACCTCGAATTTTGAACGTTATAGGAATACGAATGAGCTTAAACTAGTGTCTGTAGGCTACAATATTTCGAGACTTGAATACAATTTCACAATTATACATCTTTTTTTTTAAAAAAAGTCGATTAGGCTTGAGTTGCACGACCTAGGTATTCCCCATTGAATTCATTTCCGATCACGCCAGAGGTGAAAACTTGGGATATCGTTGAGTCGACCCAACCTTACAAATCTGAATTTATTTAAACTGTCCTCTGCGTTTTCTGATCGCTATATCCAAAGCTTGTTGATTCTCAATTTGTGGTTGATGTTCCCTGAACCACACGATAGATTTATCGAGGCAGACGTTGTCGTACAGGGCACAATGATCCGTCATCTGTCATCTGTCATCCGTCATCTGGCACAATTATCCGTCATCTGTCTCCCAGCTGCATAATGCTGCCAAGTTCTAACATTGTCGTCCTTTTTTTTACCTCTCAAAAGGTCTTTCGACTGCCTTTCCATTTTGCCACATTGTTTTCTTGCTCCTGGGTGTGGGTGCGATGTCCCTTGCACCGACCTATCTAGAATTTCGTCAAGAGGGAACGCAACTTTCCGGAGTGGCATTACTACTTCAGGAAATATAAATGTTTCCAGGGGTTGGCGGTGGAGGAGTTTCCTTGGGATGACTCATTTTCTACTCAGAGGGCATCTCCGGTTCACAACATTGATCGGGTACCCGAGTGTCATGGAGAGACGCCGCATCTACATAGAGCGCCTTTCGGGTCCCAAGGGGCGGTCGCCCTCTCGCCACCGAGGTCTTTCATCCGTCCCTGTGCGGTGTCCCCTGCACCGTACGCTTTAACACGCGCCCTGGAGGGGGAGGGACGAAATCCGCCCACCCCTCCGGTCTTTCGTACATAATTCCAGATTTTACCGGTAGATTACGCTATTCTTTGTGTACCTACTGAGAGATGACCGTCGCGTTGATTAAAGTAAAACAAATGGAAACCGGTCGAACATTTGTCGAGTTAGGGGCCGCTAAAGTTTTTTTTTTAATTCCAGCGCCGGACCACAAAAATCGGCGCTGATGCGCTTCCCGTATATTGGCAAAAAGGAAGTGTTCTTAGCAACACTAGCAACTTGTTTGATGTATGTTGTTATGCTATCTAGTTTTAAAGTCATGTTAGGTCAACGAGGTCAAGTCCGGTCAAGTTCATGATAGGTTAATTGAACCAAACTTGGTCAACTGGAATGTTGTCATATATGCAAATGACTAGCATGTGATTTATGTCACTTTGCATGTTCCTCCCTACACATCCCGAAAACTACTGCTTGTCGTTGTGTACCAAAGCCTTTTCACCCTTTATTCATGTACTTCATTCCTTTCTTTGCGAAGCCGATTGCGTCAAGCCGCCGAACGGAGTAGTCGGGCGGGCGGCCCGGTTCAGGTAGCTGGAGCAGGTAATGACCTGATAAAGCGTTGCTATATAGGTGACCTGACGTCAAATTCCGGGTCTAGCATGTGTATTCGATCATTAGTAATATCCGAAACAGCAGTGATTCCCACTTTGGAGCATTTAAACACAATCACAGCGATCTATGACAATGACAAGCCAAGCCGCGCAAAACCCGAACATTTTGATATTTTGATCTCATTTGACCTTGAAGATATTGACATAAGGTCATTAAATTTACTCACAACAGAGCTCACCATCGTACCCATCCACCCTGTGAATTTCGTTGCTCCAGCTTTAATAGTAGCCGAGATCTTAAGGGGGACGGACTCCGCCCCCTCCAGTGCGTGTAATTTCCAGAGGCCCTCCATGGCGCGTCTTAAGTGACGTATTGATAGCTTTTGAACATATTTGGCATTAATAATATTGAGCGGCACCGTTCATTTGACAATTTTGATGGACACTCACCAACCAACTGCGTAATCAATCCCAAATAATGAGCTAAGATTCTGGGAATTCAAGATCAATTCAAACTAAGATAATGGACGGCCTAGGTCAGTGTGCAGATTCTGACGCTTGGTTTGGAGAGAGCAAATTCGATATTGGCGCCCAGTGACCAACTTTGCTGATTGCTCAGGAAAATAATGGATATTTGTTCACACACATTTTTTGTGGGGAAGGATTGGACGCAAGAGTTGGCGTATTGCAAGATTTCCAACTGTCATGTTTTGCAGTTCCGTCGTCCTTAATCGCTGTATTATTTTCTTGATGTACTTAGTATTTTGGGGTAAACCAAAAAACAAGGTGAAAAACTGCTTTCATCCATCAGAACATAATCTGTATATAGTGAAATTGGTATTTACAGCAATATTTTAAGCGTAGCTGGACAACAAAACATCGCCAAATCACCACGTCGCCATCAGCGCTTGAGATAGCCCAAAAGAGATGTTGATCCCGACTATTTGCTTGGAAAGGGTCAAGATAGCCTCTCGCTGGTTCCACCAATGGTCGAAGCAAGAGTGGATTTCAGTGGAGCTACCGCACAACGTTGGGCGCCACCGACCTGCCTCCAGGTTTGAGTGGCACTGATCAGCAGCCAAACAGTTCCACAGCACTGCCGAGAGACAACACTTTTCCCGCCGATGCCACGCAAAATCGTCCGGCGCTTCGGTCCGCTTGAACGGCACCGATCGAATTCAGATGAATTTGACAACCCTGACCTACATTCAGTCAACGGCGAAGACACCGAACCAGCGCGCCCAGTTTGAGTGGCACCGGTCGGCCCGGCCGGCCCGTCCCGGTTTGAGCGGCACCGGCCGAAGTTTGAGCGGCTCCGGCTCGTCGGGATCGATGGTGGCCGCCCAGCGCCGCCGCCGGGTCGGCAGTCAACACGCCGAGAGCACCCGGGAACACCCGGAGCACCTGAGGAGCACGGCAGCAGCCTCGGTCGCCAACAGAGCGCTGGTAAGCGGCGTCTGATCTGCCGGCGACGGGAGCTGAGAGAGAGGGAGGGAGGGAGGGGGTGTTGTGGTGTTCGTGCGCTGTGTTGGTGTGTTGGTGTTGTGAGGGTGCTACACTGTTTTCAAGTTGGTGCGCTGTGTTGTTGTGTTGGTGCGCTGTGTTGGTGTGTTGTGTTGGTGTGTTGGTGCGCTGTGCTGGTGTGTTGGTGTTTGGTGTGTTGGTGCGCTGTGTTGGTGTGTTGGTGCGCTGTGTTTGTGTGTTGGTGCGCTGTGTTGGTGTGTTGGTGCGCTGTGTTTGTGTGTTGGTGCGCTGTGCTGGTGTGTTGGTGCGCTGTGTTGGTGTGTTGGTGCGCTGTGTTGGTGTGTTGGTGCGCTGTGCTGGTGTGTTGGTGCGCTGTGTTGGTGTGTTGGTGCGCTGTGTTGGTGTGTTGGTGCGCTGTGTTTGTGTGTTGGTGCGCTGTGTTTGTGTGTTGGTGCGCTGTGTTGGTGTGTTGGTGCGCTGTGTTGGTGTGTTGGTGCGCTGTGTTTGTGTGTTGGTGCGCTGTGTTGGTGTGTTGGTGCGCTGTGCTGGTGTGTTGGTGTGTTGGTGCGCTGTGCTTGTGAGTTGGTGCGCAATGTTGGCGTGTTGGTGTTGGTGTGTTGGTGTTGTGAAGGTGCTAAACTGCTGTCGTCGTTGCTCAGTGAATTGACTGATATGTCAGTGACACACCAGTCAATCCGGGACACACAGCACAATTTTCGGTGAACACGTTGTCTTGGGAACATTAAAGTCCTTGAAAATATTCCACAGCGGTTCCCATCACTGTCCATGATAGTAGTAGCGCGCTGCTTGTCTACGCTGCCCCACCACGTAGGCATTGCAGTTTGCTGTGCTAACAAAATGTGCGCTTTTTCCAATTTTATGAGATTCATGCTGAATACAATGCTGTCCGGTGGGATGTTAAGCCAAACTGATGCCAGGCTTTCAACAAAGGCATGTATCTATTTGGGTTGTAATTCACATGGAGGTTATGAGGTTATGATCCAATTTATCCAGTGGATTACATTAGTGGCGAAATGTGTGTTTTGTCTCTGTTGTAGCAGGTTAGGCAAGAAATCAATGCAGCATTAAAGAGCAAACAACGCAGGGACATCAATAGCATCGATTGATGCCATATTTCTTGCTAGCTGTAGCCAAATGAAACTGCGAATATGCTTCTCCCTTATCGGTATTGTTTTACCATTGCCGTAGAAATGGATAGTAAGCCGCGAAGGCATGCCTCTGTTGTGACTGGATTCTGGAATAAAAAGAAACATTAGAGACAGTGGGCTTTCTGGATTGCTTTCGTTCCATCAGGAAGAAATCCAGAAATTATTCCAAGGCCTCCAGATGTGACGGTACGCTTGCGATGTATCAGGGAATGTATTCAACATTTTCTCTGGTGAAGCTCGTAGGGCGGGGCTGATAAGCCCACGCATTTCGCACGCTGGTGGCAGGATGCAGCTTCGTTGCGGCCTATGTTTTCATTCCGTTGCCCCTAATAATTCCTCACTGTCATGCTGATGCACGTCATTTCTGACGTCAACGTTGGCAAACAACATTGTTCGAAATGGGAACTCACTTGTTATGCTATTATAAATATGAGCCTATCCCGGCTATAGGTTTGATGAGTATTAGAGCAAAAGCGTGGACACGTGAACCTTATTCCAGGGAACGTAGCATTGGAAAGGTGCAAGGGATAGATTGAACCGAATCATTACAAAGGAAAATGAGGTGCATTTTGTGTCAATTTGTCCAGGCTGTTGACCGAAACATTCATCAGTCAAGCTCCCTGGTGTATGAAGGCATTGTATCCCCCTCCTCTTCACTCCATCAAATACTTTACGGAACTAGTGATAACTGTAACAAGCGGAAGGAGAGTACTTGCTTTTTTGACAGTGCGTTGTTGACCGGTGAGCCAATACACAAATAAATCTGACAAATCACCTCATCGTATGTGGACACGAAACACTGGCCACGCGTGAGAGCTTCCAACACCATGTATTGTAATCACAACCGAGCATCAGCCGACTCTCGCGTATTTCTGCCGTGACGATTCAGGCAACGCAGGCCGAAACGCACACATCCACCAACTGCAGCCACGTCCACCAACTGCAGATACGTCCACCAACTGCAGATACGTCCACCAACTGCAGACACGTCCACCAACTGCAGACACGTCCACCAACTGCAGACACATCCACCAACTGCAGACACATCCACCAACTGCAGACACGTCCACCAACTGCAGACACATCCACCAACTGCAGACACATCCACCAACTGCAGACACATCCACCAACTGCAGACACATCCACCAACTGCAGACACGTCCACCAACTGCAGACACGTCCACCAACTGCAGACACGTCCACCAACTGCAGACACATCCACCAACTGCAGACCGTCCCTGCAGACACATCCACCAACTGCAGACACGTCCACCAACTGCAGACACATCCACCAACTGCAGACACATCCACCAACTGCAGACACATCACAACTAGAATCACCAACTGCAGACACGTCCACCAACTGCAGACACATCCACCAACTGCAGACACATCCACCAACTGCAGACACATCCACCAACTGCAGACACTCAAATACGACACATCCACCAACTGCAGACACATCCACCAACTGCAGACACATCCACCAACTGCAGACACGTCCACCAACTGCAGACACATCCACCAACTGCAGACACGTCCACCAACTGCAGACACATCCACCAACTGCAGACACATCCACCAACTGCAGACACGTCCACCAACTGCAGACACGTCCACCAACTGCAGACACATCCACCAACTGCAGACACATCCACCAACTGCAGACACATCCACCAACTGCAGACACATCCACCAACTGCAGACACATCCACCAACTGCAGACACGTCCACCAACTGCAGACACATCCACCAACTGCAGACACGTCCACCAACTGCGCCACCAACTGAACACCACTGAGACACATCCACCAACTGCAGACACATCCACCAACTGCAGACACATCCACCAACGCAGAACATCCACCAACTCAGACACACGTCCACCAACTGCAGACACATCCACCAACTGCAGACACATCCACCAACTGTACACACGTCCACCAACTGCACACACGTCCACCAACTGCAGACACATCCACCAACTGCAGACACATCCACCAACTGCAGACACGTCCACCAACTGCAGACACATCCACCAACTACAGACACATCCACCAACTGTAGACACATCCACCAACTGCAGACACGTCCACCAACTGCAGACACGTCCACCAACTGCAGACACATCCACCAACTGCAGACACGTCCACCAACTGGAGACCACTCGTGCCGCTCGGCGCTAAGTGTTTCTGAGTCGAAGTGCGACCGTTCCCACTGAATGGTGGACGCCTGAAGCATAGCTTGAGGGCGGAAGAGCGCTCCAGATTTAAGTCAGTCGTCGACGCGGAATAGTTCCCAGCGTTTCCAGGCCCAAACACTGGCTGCCAGTCGCAGGAGCTGTCGTTTCTGGGAGCTGGTGCCCCGCGAGCTGAGAACGCAGAGCCATCTATGACCAGTCACTGGCATCAGTACACAGGAGAACGCAGAGCCATCTATGACCAGTCACTGGCATCAGTGCACAGGAGAACGCAGAGCCATCTATGACCAGTCACTGGTATCAGTGCACAGGAGAACGCAGAGCCATCTATGACCAGTCACTGGATCGTGCACAGGAGAACGCAGAGCCATCTATGACCAGTCACTGGCATCAGTACACAGGAGAACGCAGAGCCATCTATGACCAGTCACTGGCATCAGTGCACAGGAGAACGCAGAGTCATCTATGACAAGTCACTGGTATCAGTGCACAGGAGAACGCAGAGCCATCTATGACCAGTCACTGGTATCAGTGCACAGGAGAACGCAGAGCCATCTATGACCAGTCACTGGTATCAGTGCACAGGAGAACGCAGAGCCATCTATGACCAGTCACTGGTGTCCATGCTCAGGATTCGCAGATGTTTTGTGTGGACGATTGGCTGCCATTTATTCATATATGATGAGCGAGACACATTGCAGGGTCACGGTATTCCATTGGCACCAATGTCCGACTTCTGTCTGCCGTGAGCCGGGTGTCTGTGTGCTCCGATAGCCCGTGAATGAAGCCCTTCCGTTCTGTGGCGTGACGTCAGCAACACACTTGTTGCGGCGTCCCGTGAGTGCCACATCGGTGCACGCGGAATGTCACAAACGAAACGTCAGCACCTCTTGGCACGTCACGGGCCGACTGTCGACATCTCCGGGGCATCACTAGCCAGGCAGCGCGTCTCGACATCTCGTGGCCAAGACATCGGCCTGGATGTCTGCGAGCGCAGCGCTGGCGTCTGCCACCTGGCAGCGGCGTCGACGCCTCGTGCAGATCCGTCGGCTCTGTGTGGCAGCGGCGTCTCGTCGTCCGTCGGCTCTGTGTGGCAGTGGCGTCGACGTCTGCTGCAGATCCGTCGGCTCTGTGTGGCAGCGGCGTCGATGCCTCGTGCAGATCCGTCGGCTCTGTGTGGCAGCGGCGTCGACGCCTCGTGCAGATCCGTCGGCTCTGTGTGGCAGCGGCGTCGATGCCTCGTGCAGATCCGTCGGCTCTGTGTGGCAGCGGCGTCGATGCCTCGTGCAGATCCGTCGGCTCTGTGTGGCAGCGGCGTCGATTCGCGATCCGCGGCTCTGTGCAGATCCGTCGGCTCTGTGTGGCAGCGGCGTCGACGCCTCGTGCAGATCCGTCGGCTCTGTGTGGCAGCGGCGTCGATGCCTCGTGCAGATCCGTCGGCTCTGTGTGGCAGCGGCGTCGATGCCTCGTGCAGATCCGTCGGCTCTGTGTGGCAGCGGCGTCGATGCCTCGTGCAGATCCGTCGGCTCTGTGTGGCAGCGGCGTCGACGCCTCGTGCAGATCCGTCGGCTCTGTGTGGCAGCGGCGTCGACGCCTCGTGCAGATCCGTCGGCTTTGTGTGGCAGAGGAGACATCGATTGGCTGAGATGCGGCATCGTCCAGCCGCCTTTGATGAAGAAAAGTGCGTGTCTACGCTCATCACCGGTACGATGCCGCTGAATCGGCAAGGCCAGCTGATTGAATCTGATATGGATGTTGCTCAACGAGACGAAAGCTGGCCGTAAATGTCCGCTCGAATGCGGGACGTTGGCTGCCGAAGAGACAAACGTGCCGACGTGCTGTGCCGCTGTTATTGCGTGGGCTTTAACCCGTTCCGTCTCGGGGGTGTCTTCAACCGCCCACCCCCCTCAGATTTTTCGCGGATAGCGGACGAACGGCGCCCGGCAGCGCGACGAAATTTGGCATGCCTTTTCCCACATCAATTTGACATGCTGATTCAAAATTTTTAGGTGAGGTCATCTGAGGTCAAGGAGTTAGTCAAGATCAAGTGAGGTCACCTCCAAAGAAGTTCAACCAGTCGTCACGCTTTAATGGATACAGATATTTTAGTGATACTTTCAGTGTTTGCTTATCTTTACGGATGCAACAAAACGTACGAGTTGAATTTTTTTTTTTTCGTTTTTGACTACATATGAATTTTGCGTATTTGCCAAATTGCAGCACAAATACAGGATTCTGGCTAAAGTAAGCATTTTTTAATTAGGGCAAGTTGACCTCCAACAATGTTTCTCGGTCTGCTCTACCCATTGGAAAAGGAAAATAAAAAAATATAGCCCTGGTCGATTTCATTGTCCTTTTCTCATTCCAAATAAATTTTGCTTTTTCATATATCCCCAAAAAGGAACTCTCCAGAGTCAAAAATAAAATGTAAGTCGTGAAAAGTCGTGAAAATCTAGCCCCCTGGTGACGTCACGTTTGTGGAATTTTTTTTGGAGGGTGGACCCGGACCCTACTCGTCGAGGGTTTTCCGATGACACCTCTTTCGTTTTCGTGCGATGCTTAGTTCAGATTTTAGAGGGAGGATCTTCAACCCCCCCCGAGACGGGGTGGGAGGATTTGACCGTAAAGACGGCGCGAGTTAAGGGCGCATCGGCTGCTGTTCGCAATAAGGCGCTCAGTGCTGCGTCCTCAGAAACAGCCTCCACGCACAGTGTCAGTGTCAATGCCAGTACGTGTAGTGGCATACTAGGTAGTGCCAGTGTTAGTGTCAGTACGTGTAGTGACACACTGGACAATGTCAATGTAAGTGTTAGTACGTACAGTGACATACTGGGCAATGTCAGTATCAGTACGTGCAGTGACACACTGAACAATGTCAGTGTCAATGTCAGCACGTGCAGTGACATACTGTTATGTGTAAGGTCGGTATCACCAATATGTCAAGGTCAAGGCACGGGAACACGGAAAATGTGCAAAGAGCTAATTAAGCTCATGATCTTCTAAACGGTTGGCTCTCAGGAATATGCAATGAGTGCCTCCAAAGCAAATCAAAATGTTCTGTTTTTCACCTACTGTGATAATTGGGAGAGAAAAACAAAATCTTAATCCATGTGTCGGCTTCCTTTACCAACGAATTATAGGATTTAATTTGTGCACCATAATCACAAAAGGAATTAAAAATTGCATGCAAAAGTATACCGGGTTAGCGTTTTTACTTGGCAATTGTCGGTATTCTAACTTTCAGGGAGTCTTGTATGTGCATGTACTTGGAAAGTTGCAGGTCATATCGCGGTGGTCCGACCTAAGAGAAATTTGAAACATGGAATGCGTAAGTTTCCATTGGTTTCTGCCAGTTTCTAAGCATGTTGATCAGTTCAAAAGAAGGTTCAAGAAATATTTTTCCAGTTCTTAGCTCCATTTGGTCCGATGTCCTCGCTTGGTCACTCTGTGTACTTCGCACGTTTCCTAATCCTTTGAGCAACATCGTGACTTGTTATCTGATAAAAATATCTGGTCATATTGATACCCCGTACTTCGTATTGCGAGGATCAAAGGTAGTTGACTTTAGACGGAGAAGTATGGGAGGTAAAGATCCAGCACGCTCCCAGTCTTTGTCACCAATCCAAGTACGTGGGAATATGCTATGAGCTGTTGAAGCTTACAAGTTACGAAACATCTGGGGCCCAGAGAAATGGAATGAGTGTCACCAAAGTAAATCCAAGTGTTATTTTTTCAATATTATCTTGGATAATTTTGAAGGAAATTTCTAGAATGTCAAAAACAAGATTTGCCAACGATTAAAACATCCATAGTTTAACTTGAATTTTAAGACCTGTATCATAATATAAAATTGCCATGCAAAACTTCCTCGGCTTATCCATTTTTACTTGGCAATAGTCGACGTCTTAGCCTCCGCAGTGCCTTGGATGTATTCAAAGTAATCTAGGGATACCCGCTAAACAAGTCAGGCAACTATATACCTTATATCGCTTATGATACCTTATATCGTTTATGATCTGTATTTTAGTTCGTAGAGCAAAATTATAGTAATATTAAGCATAGTATTACTAAACACTCTTTGATTATTAAGAAATATTAAACTGATTATGTGGTGGGCCTGTGTTGTCGGTGGGTGTGGATTGTATAAAAGGAAAAGATAATAGGTGATTGCCGTTATCTCTCGGGTTGGGCAAAGGTAAACCAAAGCCAAACTGGGCTGACTCTCTCCTTTCCCTTTCGTGTCAGTGTGTTGGCATTGTGGTTGGACTTTCGTTGGATTTCGTTTCGATTCGTTGCTAGGGGAAAATATCGTGGCAGGCTGAAAGAGCAGAGAATCTCCTGCTTGTATGCATTCCCATATTTATCGTTTACTTCAGCTGATTTTCACCCTAAATATGTCTGTTGAACATCGCGCTGCTTCCTGCTTTATATGGAAATGTTTGTACGTTGACAACAGCCTTCCCGGCGAGCAGTTCTGAGGGGCCCAGTGTTCCTTTTTCCCCACCAGAGGGTGTTTAGGCGGTAGGTACTGACAAGTCTCCCGCAGAAGATGACTTGTGAACGGTGAGCGTGGGCAAAATAAAGCGAGTAGGTGGAGCCTGTGTTGCACCGGCTTGGCCGCATCGACCCGGATAAAAAGGGCTCCACGGAGTTGTATTTGGACGTTGGCTATCGACCATCGTTGAAGAATGGCCGAGCTGTCCGGCTTAAGTGAGTTAATAAAAAGTGTATAAATAACACTCAGTGTTGTAGCCGAGCGTGTGGCACAGGTAGGTGGTGTGCTGGGATGCTGTGGGCGCTGAAACGACAACTGCTAACGCAAACGGCGCGCAGTCGAGATTTGATTGTAACGAAGTGGCTTCGCATGCCGTGTGTCACACCGCCTCACGTCTGGACGGTTCGCGGTCTGTCATCGCGGTGAAGTAAAAATTGGCGCTCTGACAAACAAAGAAGTGATCCGGTGATCTGCGAGAAACAGGGATGATTTAGTTCGAACCGCGGAAAGTGGGGAATATTGATGCATCGTCGGGTTTGCTTGAGGGAGAACCTTCAATGATTGCACGGTTTATAATATAATCGTAAGCGTTCTCTCACAATAACCTTCTCCAACGCGCTTTAAATTCATCTGCTTCAACATTGCTGAGCAATGTCGATAGGTTCATGTTCTGTTCCGTGCACCTTGTGCAATGGGTCCCAACGATGTGCCACCAAAAAGAAGGCTGGTTGAAAACGTTTCCGCCTAATGATGCTTTGCTCCAGTTCAGTGGTACAGGATGTATTGCGACCGCTGAAACACATGAATCACGCATGCACACGGATATCAAGGTGGAGGTTAAGAATTTTGTTCTTGCCATGGTCACAGGTGCCACATGGAACCGCATGCGACTACATTGGACCAAATGTGACCACATGGAACCACATGGGACCAAATGTGACCACATTTAACCACATGGGACTATATGACATCTTATGGGACCACATTAAACAACATGGGCCACATGGGACCACATGTGGCGTGAAGGTCACTATATTGCCGCCATCCGGAGCACATGTGGCGTGAAGGTCACTATATTGCCGCCATCCGGAGCACATGTGGCGTGAAGGTCACTATATTGCCGCCATCCGGAGCACATGTGGCGTGAAGGTCACTATATTGCCGCCATCCGGAGCACATGTGGCGTGAAGGTCACTATATTGCCGCCATCCGGAGCACATGTGGCGTGAAGGTCACTATATTGCCGCCATCCGGAGCACATGTGGCGTGAAGGTCACTATATTGCCGCCATCCGGAGCACATGTGGCGTGAAGGTCACTATATTGCCGCCATCCGGAGCACATGTGGCGTGAAGGTCACTATATTGCCGCCATCCGGAGCACATGTGGCGTGAAGGTCACTATATTGCCGCCATCCGGAGCACATGTGGCGTGAAGGTCACTATATTGCCGCCATCCGGAGCACATGTGGCGTGAAGGCACTATTTGCCGCCATCCGAGCACATGTGGCGTAAGGTCACTATATTGCCGCCATCCGAGCACATGTGGCGTGAAGGCCACTATATTGCCGCCATCCGGAGCACATGTGGCGTGAAGGTCACTATATTGCCGCCATCCGGAGCACATGTGGCGTGAAGGTCACTATATTGCCGCCATCCGGGCACATGTGGCGTGAAGGTCACTATATTGCCGCCTTCCGGAGCACATGTGGCGTGAAGGCCACTATATTGCCGCCATCCGGAGCACATGTGGCGTGAAGGTCACTATATTGCCGCCATCCGGAGCACATGTGGCGTGAAGGTCACTATATTGCCGCCATCCGGAGCACATGTGGCGTGAAGGTCACTATATTGCCGCCATCCGGAGCACATGTGGCGTGAAGGTCACTATATTGCCGCCATCCGAGACATGTGGGTAAGGTCACTATATTGGCCATCCGGAGCACATGTGGCGTGAAGGTCACTATATTGCCGCCATCCGGAGCACATGTGGCGTGAAGGTCACTATATTGCCGCCATCCGGAGCAGACGTGGGAGGTCGATGGCGGATAAGCCCTTCTGCCCACCGACTATAATTTACGATATTTTATGACGATTTATGGCAACATTTGCATGCTGATTTGCAATGTTGACGAATGCAACATATCCGCTGGGTGCAAATTGAATAAAATACCAACTTGCGG
Organism: Imbricaverruca yamaguchii; assembly: GCA_034440575.1. Classification (NCBI taxonomy): domain Eukaryota; kingdom Metazoa; phylum Arthropoda; class Thecostraca; family Neoverrucidae; genus Imbricaverruca; species Imbricaverruca yamaguchii. Next base: position 14,019 of record JAOTOL010001326.1, read on the forward strand.
GCGGCACCAGCAGATGCTGGGACCATTGACCAACTGAGACTACAGGATCGGCCGACCATCGACCCAGAGCGGCGGCAGTTAGGCAACTCTGCTGCCAGTGGAAATGAAACCTCCGGCAGCTGGTTCATTGTCTTGGAATGGCCTAAATTCCGATTTTGACGACCATTTTCCGCCGGTTTTGAAGCTACCTCAATTTGAAATTGCAGTTACATCGTTGCCCGGCCGGCCAGAATCGATACCGACGACGGACGCGACGGGGGTCGCCGGTTGGCGCGCCATTTGTATTCGATGGCACCAGTCTCAACCAATTACAAGAAGCGTTGACGCCAGAACGGATGAGACGTGGTTGCGCGGAGCTGGCGCTGCCATCTGTCTTCTTGTCTTCTGTAGGAGCTCGCCGGCCTCGCCCAGCGGTGATAACTGGATACTGGATCGCCATTAGCTGGAAATATAAATTGGTGGAAGCGATCCGGGTCGCGTCAGACCGCTCTTGGTGGCAACAGCTCGGTCAGTATTCGGTCAGATGACAAATTATTGCATTATCACTTCGTCAGAGGTACGGCCAGATAGACACCAGAACTCCACTGATGACGTCATGGAGCTAGGCCATGGAGGTTATGGAGTGGTAGAGTCAGGCGAATGAAGGTGACAGGAGGTGGGAAGTTAGGTAAATTAAGTCCAGAGTACGTTGAATAAGCACAGATTCCTAGCGATGAATTCATTAATTTCATAAGGCAAAGTAAGGTCAGCCGCAATTAGGTCCAGGTGCAAGAAAAGTGAATGATGGTTCAAGACTTACTAACTGAGATGGTCGGATCAAACGTGGAGATCTCTCGAGATTCCAGGGAGAGGGGACGGCAGCAGCAAGACTCGCCCTCTGATAGACAGGGATACCTCCAGTCTGTGGTGTGGCCGCTGCATAGCCAGCAGCACCTCATGCACATGGAATTACATCGTTAGGCGTCAGACGCAATGTTAATACGGACATCAGGGGGATCCACAGTAAAGAAAGAAAACAGGTAGGTTCCTGATGCCACTCAAGAACTCTGAAGCATGCGCGCGCGACAAGCGCGCCCGGATATTCATTAGTGTGTGCGCGAAAAATATAGTTCCAATTTATGAGACTCTCTCCATAAAATATGATGCGAATTACATATATGAAAGCTAGTTTGCCTTCAGGCGTCAGTTCCATTGCCAGTTACAGTGATATATTGCGCATATTGTTACTTTGCGCATTGCATTCTGGAACTTTCCACCATAGACAGCCGGACGCTGGCGGCGATGCTGGCGGCCCCCGGCTCGTCCCCGATCGCCCGCCGCCATTCATAAATGGTGGGGCGCAAACCAAATGTTAATGGGCCCTAACGCCAAAGTAACCGGTAGCTTTTCAGATTTGAAACACTAGGTGGCGTACCTGGCATGAGTTCTGCCACTAGTACAGTCGAGGCCGACAGGTATTCTCGATATTGTCTAAGAATATTGCGCTTATGGGCGTTGAATGGGAAGAATGCATCTAAAACCGTGAATTTCTCATATACCATTTTGGCGTGGCAGAGCCGATGCTGCTTAGTATTGTTGAAGGGTGGGACTTTACGTTACTTTTTGTCATGCATCCCCTCGGCGGCCCTCCGGATCCTCTGGGCAGCAACTGTCGGCGCTTGACGTGCATCGAGCCATGCCAGAACCTCAATAATTCCGGACAGCTTCATATTAAAAGGAAAAAAATGACAGGGTTAGATATATATAAAAGTAGTGGAGTATGATATTAGAAGGCAGCTTATTCTATGGCGGTTTATTTGAGACCATTGGAAATTAATTCGCTAACGTAGAACACCTGATGTACAAATAAAAGTAATACAATGTGATAATTTGAGACAGAAATCGTGGAGTTGAGTGCAAGAAATGACAGGGTTAAATATCTATAAAAGTAGTCGAATATGGCATTAGGAAGGTAGTTGATTTTATGGCAGTTTCTTTGAGACCATTAGAAATTAATTCGAGTGTGTAGAACATCCAATATTCAATTTCAAGGAGTAGAATGTGATAATTTCGGACACAAATCTTTGGATTGAGTGCAAACATTACAGGGTTAGCTATCTATAAAAGTAGTTGAACATGGCACCAAAGACAGCTGATTTTATGTCGGCTTATTTCAGACCATTGGCTATTAATTCGGTAATGTAGAACATCTGATATACCATTTAATATAGTACGATGTGATAATGTGTAACACAAATTCTGGAATTGAGTGTAAAAGTGACAAGTTTAACCCTTCATGGAAGTTATTCAAGATGATATAAAAATGTAGCACGCTCGATTTTAGTTTCATTAAGAACATTGGAAATTGTCAGCACATCACACAGAAGATGCATGACGCGCATTTATCACAAGATATTGGGTGGCCAATTGCTTTCCTTTCACTTTAACGGCAAAGTGACAGGGTGAAATGATTTGATAATAAAATAAACTACGCATCATAAGAGAGCTCGTTTCAATATTGTTCAAATTTAGCCATTGGAAATCACCTGCACCTTCCCTAGAAATTATAATATAGCATTAATCAGACCCAACCCACTCTGGTGGTGTTCTTTCACAAAGCCACCACCAGAGGCGCCACCGGTATTATGTCCGCCCATGACGCCTAACGAGAACATGAAGCCTACCATGAACATGACTGCACGAACATGGTTGCATGAACATGACTGCATGAACATGACTGCATGAAGCCCAGCTAATTGAGGTAATCCAACCTACAATGAAAATGTCATCGATTTTCGACTTTTCTAAGCCTATCTCATTGATTGCATTGGATTCAGATTGATTTCTCCTGCAAAGTAGCTTTTTGAGGAAAGCTCTAGAGATGGTCCAACGAACCCAGGCAATATCCTGCCCTCTCCCCTCCCCGCTTTGATGTATCCACCCATAAGTCAGTTCAATGTTGGAGGAACATACATCCACCAATGTCTTTATATTGTGTGACGGTGCTTCTTGAAACCATCCAGTGTTTCAAGAAGCACCGTCGTGGGCGCTGCATGACCTCTGCAGTCGATGCGCCCTTAAACCCCAATAACCAACCGAAACCATCCAGTGTTTCCGTTCGTGATTTATAGACAGCTTGCGGTAGGATCGCATGACCTGGCCTTCACCACCAAGTGGCCTTCAATACCATCCCTTTGAACGTCGCACCTAAGGAGGTCGGTGTACCCACCTGGAGGCCGAACTTCAAGTCACGCAAGCGCAGAGCTGTTCTGTCGCACACTGTGTCACATAACTGCAACAAGTTCATGGCATTCAAAGTGTAACATACCTGGCGAATTCCAGACAAGCGACAGCTAGAAATGTCATATTTCAGCTGACTCCACATCAGAGCTGTTGTTACCACGAGATGTGGAAGCTGCTGGTGTATTTCACCTCTCGACTGTCAAGTGATTCACCGTATGTTCATTTGGAGATAGCCTGACCTTGCAGCCTCAGTCCTTCTTAAAACAGCGAAGTTAATCTGATCGTGGGCTAACGCCAGCACTGACCGTGTCAGCAGAGTAAGCTACACCTGGACTCCACTGCAGTCGGAGTTTGACTCCACTGCAGCTGGAGGTGGACTCCACTGCAGCTGGACTCCATTGCAGCTGGAGTTGGACTCCACTGCAGCTGCAGCTGGAGTTGGACTCCACTGCAGCTGCAGTTGGAGTTGGATTCCCTTGCAGCTGAAGTTGGACTGCACTGCAGCTTGAGTTGGACTCCACTGCAGCTGGAGTTGGACTCCACTGCAGCTGCAGCTGGAGTTGGACTCTACTGCAGCTGGAGTTGGACTCCACTGCAGCTTGAGTTGGACTCTTATGTGGACCACCCTGCATCTGGACTTCACTGCAACTGTAGTAGAGCAGCACGATAGCATGGCTGCCGGCATAGGTAGCAGTTTGGCGCAGCATATTATACTGCGTTGGACCGTGACACCTGACACTGTGACACCGTGTGGACACTTCACGTGCTATGACCGTGACACCTGACACTGTGACACCTGACACTGTGACACCTGACAATGTGACACTGTGACACCTGACACTGTGACACCTGACACTGTGACACCTGACACTGTGACACCTGACACTGTGACACCTGACACTGTGACACTGACACCTGACACTGTGACACCTGACACTGTGACACCTGCACTGTGACACCTGTGACACTTACGTGCTATGACCGTGACACTGAACTGACACTGTGACACCTGGAATTGACACGTGACACCTGACACTGTGACACTGTGACACCTGACACTGTGACACCTGACACTGTGACACCTGACACTGTGACACCTGACACTGTGACACCTGACACTGTGACCTGTGACACCTGACACTGTGACACCTGACACTGTGACACCTGACACTGTGACACCTGACACTGTGACACCTGACACTGTGACACCTGACACTGTGACACCTGACACTGTGACACCTGACACTGTGACACCTGACACTGTGACACCGTGTGGACACTTCACGTGCTGGCGGCCGGCGCTGGCGGCCCGCATAACAGGGCCAAACACCGTCATCGATTATTTGAATAATAAGTCCCCAGTGCTTGCACGTCCAATCCTGTGTCGAATGCTGTGGACCGTCGCATAGGGGCGTTCAGCTCACATTTTCTCCACCGCTGAGTGCAAGCCATTTTCAGGTGGCTTCTTTCCGTGCCACCTGAAATGTACTTCATAATATTAAAAGTAAGGTTATCAAAAGTGCAGCAGGGTATTTGCGTCCTTGCTTGCTCGCAGCGGCCCCACCCCGCGCCCCATGCTGTGGCGCCTGTTGCGGCCGACACCTCTGGCATGTCGCCGCCGGTGACGTCAGCATTACGGTGTGACGTCACTCTGGCAGCCGAGCGCCGGACGTGGGTGGGCGCGGCGCGAAGGCAGTTAACGCGGGAGTCGTTCGGCTGGAGCTGGCCGGTGCCAATTTGGCTGCTGGGCCGGCCTCGGCAGGTCACAGCCGCTCCAGCTGGGCCGGGCTAACCTCAGAAGGCCACAGCCACTCCAGCTGGGTTGGGCCGGCCTCAGCCGCTCCAGCTGGGCCTGGCCGGCAGCGGCAGGCTCCAGCCGCTCCAGCTGGGCCGGGCCGGCCTGGCAGGCGCAGCGCTCCAGCTGGGCCGGGCCGGCCTCAGCCGCTCCAGCTGGGCCGGGCTAACCTCAGAAGGCCACAGCCACTCCAGCTGGGTTGGGCCGGCCTCGGCAGGCTACAGCCGCTCCAGCCGGGCCGAGCCGGCCTCAGCCGCTCTAGCTGGGCCTGGCCGGCCTCGGCAGGCTACAGCCGCTCCAGCTGGGCCGGGCCGGCCTCGGTAGGCCACAGCCGCTCCAGCTGGGCTGGGCCGGCCTCGGCAGGCTACAGCCGCTCCAGCTGGGCCGGGCCGGCATCGGCAGGCCACAGCCGCTCCAGCTGGGCCAGGCCGGCCTCGGCAGGCTACAGCCGCTCCAGCTGGGCCGGGCCGGCCTCGGCAGGCTACAGCCGCTCCAGCTGGGCCGGGCCGGCAGCGGCAGGCTACAGCCGCTCCAGCTGGGCCGGGCCGGCCTCGGCAGGCCACAGCCGCTCCAGCTGGGCCGGCCTCGGCAGGCTACAGCCGCTCCAGCTGGCCCGGACCGGCCTCGGCAGGCTACAGCCGCTCCAGCTGGGCCGGCAGCGGCAGGCTACAGCCGCTCCAGCTGGGCCGGGCCGGCCTCGGTAGGCCACAGCCGCTCCAGCTGGGCTGGGCCGGCCTCGGCAGGCTACAGCCGCTCCAGCTGGGCCGGCCTCGGCAGGCTACAGCCGCTCCAGCTGGGCCGGGCTGGCCTCGGCAGGCCACAGCCGCTCCAGCTGGGCCGGGCCGGCCTCGGCAGGCTACAGCCGCTCCAGCTGGGCCGGGCCGGCCTCGGCAGGCTACAGCCGCTCCAGCTGGGCCGGGCCGGCCTCGGCAGGCTACAGCCGCTCCAGCTGGGCCGGGCTGGCAGCGGCAGGCTACAGCCGCTCCAGCTGGGCCGGGCTGGCAGCGGCAGGCTACAGCCGCTCCAGCTGGGCCGGGCCGGCGGAGGTACAGCCCTCCAGCTGGGCCGGCTGGCAGGCGCACAGCCGGTCCAGCTGGGCCAGGCTAACCTCAAAAGGCCACAGCCACTCCAGCTGGGCCGCTGGGCGCGCTGCTCAACAATTGTTGGCCGACAGGACCGGATCGCACGCATAATTAGCTGCCAGCCAGCCGTGGCGAGGAAATCCCCTCCGGCTAATTTTCCGATGACTGGCTTTCACGGTCCACTACATGCCTGCCCAGCAGAGCAGAGGAGGCGATGAACTTCCTCACGTGCTGTATATACATCCTGCTTCAGGCACAAATGTACTTCATCCCGAAGCAGATGAATGCTGTAACGTGATGAATATGATGAATATTATATGATATATGATGAACATTATATAGATGTTATTGGCGTTCGGTAAACTGCAGCGTGGGAGAAGCTGCCTCCGAGCGCACTGACTGAATGGGGCCAGGCGGTACCCCTCTCATTTGTGTATGCACTACCAATCGCATGGACAATCGAAACACGGCGATTTGGAGCTCCCTAGGTGCATTGACACACGCCACAACACAGCTCCGTCGCCTTGGTCGCGACCTTTGACCCGTCCGGTAGACAATTAGCGTTGCTCGGACGGCGACATCGGCGGCTAAATTAATCAGCTGATTGCATGTGGGAATGGAGCCGCACGGGCGGTTGGATCCGGCCACCTCCCCCGGCGAGTGTGGAGCCAAGTGGTGAGGCCTGTCAGACTGATGAAGTGGAAGACCAGTCGGTGCCGGCCAGACGCCGACATTGCCAGAGATCCGACGACTGGAAGCCCGAGATTCACTCTATATGGAAATTCTGCTGGATCAAGATCTTCTTCGTTTTGATGAGATGACGTCTGCGTCCACTCGCTGCGTACAGGTCGACGTCATGTCTTACGCAATGTTGTGTACGGTGGGACGGACTCGGTCAGCCGGTGCCGCCCCTGGTGTGTGCCGCTTCACCTGGCTTAGTCAGCCGCCCCTGGTGTGTGCCGCTTCACCTGGCTTAGTCAGTCGCCCCTGGTGTGGCTTCACCTGGCTTAGTCAGCCGCCCCTGGTGTGTGCCGCTTCACCTGGCTTAGTCAGTCGCCCCTGGTGTGTGCCGCTTCACCTGGCTTAGTCAGCCGCCCCTGGTGTGTGCCGCTTCACCTGGCTTAGTCAGCTGCCCCTGGTGTGTGCCGCTTCACCTGGCTTAGTCAGTCGCCCTGCCTGGCTTAGTCAGCCGCCCCTGGTGTGTGCCGCTTCACCTGGCTTAGTCAGTCGCCCCTGGTGTGTGCCGCTTCACCTGGCTTAGTCAGCCGCCCCTGGTGTGTGCCGCTTCACCTGGCTTAGTCAGTCGCCCCTGGTGTGTGCCGCTTCACCTGGCTTAGTCAGCCGCCCCTGGTGTGTGCCGCTTCACCTGGCTTAGTCAGTCGCCCCTGGTGTGTGCCGCTTCACCTGGCTTAGTCAGTCGCCCCTGGTGTGTGCCGCTTCACCTGGCTTAGTCAGCTGCCCCTGGTGTGTGCCGCTTCACCTGGCTTAGTCAGCCGCCCCTGGTGTGTGCCGCTTCACCTGGCTTAGTCAGTCGCCCCTGGTGTGTGCCGCTTCACCTGGCTTAGTCAGCCGCCCCTGGTGTGTGCCGCTTCACCTGGCTTAGTCAGTCGCCCCTGGTGTGTGCCGCTTCACCTGGCTTAGTCAGTCGCCCCTGGTGTGTGCCGCTTCACCTGGCTTAGTCAGTCTCGCCCCTGGTGTGTGCCGCTTCACCTGGCTTAGTCAGTCGCCCCTGGTGTGTGCCGCTTCACCTGGCTTAGTCAGTCGCCCCTGGTGTGTGCCGCTTCACCTGGCTTAGTCAGTCGCCCCTGGTGTGTGCCGCTTCACCTGGCTTAGTCAGCCGCCCCTGGTGTGTGCCGCCCCTGGTGTGTGCCGCTTCACCTGGCTTACAGTGTAGTGCCCCTGGGCTTAGTCAGTCGCCCCTGGTTGTCTCTCACCTGGCTTAGTCAGTCGCCCCTGGTGTGTGCCGCTTCACCTGGCTTAGTCAGTCGCCCCTGGTGTGTGCCGCTTCACCTGGCTTAGTCAGTCGCCCCTGGTGTGTGCCGCTTCACCTGGCTTAGTCAGTCGCCCCTGGTGTGTGCCGCTTCACCTGGCTTAGTCAGCCGCCCCTGGTGTGTGCCGCTTCACCTGGCTTAGTCAGCCGCCCCTGGTGTGTGCCGCTTCACCTGGCTTAGTCAGTCGCCCCTGGTGTGTGCCGCTTCACCTGGCTTAGTCAGCCGCCCCTGGTGTGTGCCGCTTCACCTGGCTTAGTCAGCCGCCCCTGGTGTGTGCCGCTTCACCTGGCTTAGTCAGTCGCCCCTGGTGTGTGCCGCTTCACCTGGCTTAGTCAGCCGCCCCTGGTGTGTGCCGCTTCACCTGGCTTAGTCAGTCGCCCCTGGTGTGTGCCGCTTCACCTGGCTTAGTCAGCTGCCCCTGGTGTGTGCCGCTTCACCTGGCTTAGTCAGCTGCCCCTGGTGTGTGCCGCTTCACCTGGCTTAGTCAGCCGCCCCTGGTGTGTGCCGCTTCACCTGGCTTAGTCAGTCGCCCCTGGTGTGTGCCGCTTCACCTGGCTTAGTCAGCCGCCTCTGGTGTGTTGCCGCTTCACCTGGCTTAGTCAGCCGCCCCTGGTGTGTGCCGCTTCACCTGGCTTAGTCAGCCGCCCCTGGTGTGTGCCGCTTCACCTGGCTTAGTCAGCGCCCCTGGTGTGTGCCGCTTCACCTGGCTTTTAGTCAGTCGCGCCCCTGGTGTGTGCGCTTCACCTGGCTTGTCAGCCGCCCCTGGTGTGTGCCGCTTCACCTGGCTTAGTCAGTCGCCCCTGGTGTGTGCCGCTTCACCTGGCTTAGTCAGCCGCCCCTGGTGTGTGCCGCTTCACCTGGCTTAGTCAGTCGCCCCTGGTGTGTGCCGCTTCACCTGGCTTAGTCAGTCGCCCCTGGTGTGTGCCGCTTCACCTGGCTTAGTTGGTGTGTGCCGCTTCACCTGGCTTAGTCAGCTGCCCCTGATGTGTGCCGCTTCACCTGGCTTAGTCAGTCGCCCCTGGTGTGTGCCGCTTCACCTGGCTTAGTCAGTCGCCCCTGGTGTGTGCCGCTTCACCTGGCTTAGTCAGCCGCCCCTGGTGTGTGCCGCTTCACCTGGCTTAGTCAGTCGCCCCTGGTGTGTGCCGCTTCACCTGGCTTAGTCAGTCGCCCCTGGTGTGTGCCGCTTCACCTGGCTTAGTCAGCCGCCCCTGGTGTGTGCCGCTTCACCTGGCTTAGTCAGTCGCCCCTGGTGTGTGCCGCTTCACCCAGCTTAATTGATCGTACCTGGCTCCTTAATGCCGGCTTCAGGGCGGACGGCCAAACATTGCCCGGAGATCCCCTTCTCCCCCATCCCCACCACACACACACATGCTTGAGAATGAAAAACCCTGATCACCCTCTGATCAGTAAGTGAAAGGATAATGACACGGTATATTGACAAACGATCTCTATCATTCCACGCATCAGTAATATCGTGTAATGTTTGATATGTAGGTGGTTTTTGTAGAACGTCTTCTCAGATATAGACTGCTAACAATTCGGTAACATCTAGTAGCTCAACTTCTCGTCTCGCAAGTTTGCTGGATTTCGTTGTCGTGTCTGTAGTACACCATGTCGTGTCTGTAAAGACATAAAGACATAACAGATCAGTGCAACTATGAGCCACATGGGCCCTTCTTGGTTGCACTCTGTACACTCAACCAGTTGCTCACCAATTCCGTCGATCGCCCCTCCCTGGAATACTGCAAAGCAAGCCCTCTGTTCTTATAATGATTGTCTATGCTGTTTTTGAAGATGTTCGATGTGCTGCTACCGACAGGGGTGTCGATTAAAAACATTGGGGGGGGGGGGCGAAGTGTACTGGACCCCCCAAAAAACACACACACAAAAAAAAAACTTATCGGATTTTGCCCACTATATTTTCTGACCCCAATAATTCTGCTTTTTATTTGACAATGTGCATGTTTATGTTTATTCAACATCCTCGCCAACGGGAAAAATCGTCCAGTAACAGGTGAAGTCACAAGCAAAAGAGCAGTGCACCGCGCATGTCAACATAAAAACTGTAAGTCGTAGCATGCGACGACAATGTCATACAGTGTATTCGGGTCCATTGTCATCGTTAACGTCATTGTCAACGTCATCGTCATCGTCATCGTCATCGTCATCGTCATCGTCATCGTCATCGTCATCGTCATCGTCATCGTCATCGTCATCGTCATCGTCATCGTCATCGTCATCGTCATCGTCATCGTCATCGTCATCGTCATCGTCATCGTCATCGTCATCGTCATCGTCATCGTCATCGTCATCGTCATCGTCATCGTCATCGTCATCGTCATCGTCATCGTCATCGTCATCGTCATTCGTCATCGTCATCGTCATCGTCATCGTCATCGTCATCGTCATCGTCATCGTCATCGTCATCGTCATCGTCATCGTCATCGTCATCGTCATCGTCATCGTCATCGTCATCGTCATCGTCATCGTCATCGTCATTGTCAGCGTCACCATCACCCTCCCCGCACTCCAAACACCAACAAACACACAACGGCTGAAATATAATATTGTTCTGCTCATATGCAAGCTAAAACACACCGGGCTTGATGGAACGTCGGAGCACAGCCGGCCTGTGAAGGTATTTCCTTGGTGCCTAGCATTAGGGAGGGACGAAGCCAACGTTTTGGTGGGGTGAGTTCAGGGTCGGGAAGTCCACTATCTAGGCCTAATCTGTTTCTTTACAGTACAAAATATGCTGGTTAACATCAACTAAGTTTTGTATGAAGCATGGTATTTTTCTTCTTTCTTTCTTTCTTCAGCTTTCTTATCAGCATAAACAGCATAAGTTATTGGGGGGCCCAAATCAACATTGAGGGGGCCAAGATCAACATTGGTGGGGCCATGGCCCCCACAAAAGGATACAAATCGACACCCCTGGCTACCGATAATGGTTTCTGTCAGCTGGTTCCAGTGTTTTACTACTCTGTTGGTGAAGAAAGGTTGTCTTAACGTTGTCCTGCTGCGGTTAAATTTAATTTTGAATTGATGGCCTCTAATTGCATCATTTCTGTTCAATTCAAACATTTCCCCAAGATATCCCTTCTCCAGACCACGGACAAACTTGAAGACCAGTACTACACCAGTCGTGTCTGTAGTACACCAGTCGTGTCTGTAGTACACCAGTCGTGTCTGTAGTACACCATGTCGTGTCTGCAGTACACCATGTCGTGTCTGCAGTACCCCATGTCGTGTCTGTGGTACACCATGTCGTGTCTGTAGTACACCATGCCGTGTCTGTAGTACACCAGTTGTGTCTGTGGTACACCAGTCGTGTCTGCAGTACACCATGTCGTGTCTGCAGTACCCCATGTCGTGTCTGTGGACACAGTCGGTGTGTACACCATGTCGTGTCTGTAGTACACCAGTCGTGTCTGTGTGTCGTGCCTCCACGCCGTGTCTGTAGCATACCATGTCGTGCCTGTTACACTCAATGCACACCATGTCAATTTTCAACATAATCCGGTATGTGTGCTCCTCGACGTGTACATTGATTGTACCCGAGCCGAAGTGGAATGGCTGCTCATGTTGCCGAGTTTACCCAGCGTGTGACTGTCCGTCTGCACATGCTGAAAGCAATCCCAGAGACCGAAAGCGCACCAAATCAGGGTATGCATGATGCATGATACCAGTTCATGATGTAGCAGGCAGATGGGTATGGATAAGGGTGTGGTAGCCATATTCCAGTCTGGCCTTACAGACTGTTAAAAGTTCATCAGAACACGTGACGTCACTCTGGGGACTTCTTGTGCCAGTTGCAGTGCTGCCCTAATATGTCTTGCTGTCACAACTCTGGAGTCGCGCACACACTGCCTGCCTCCAAATATTTGCTACGGAACGTCAGCAGTACTCATGGGCACCGCCTTGTATGCATAATGCAGAAGTCATCATGCCCAAATTTCAGAGTATCTGCGCATGCGTGCGTGCGTGTGCATGTATGTGTATGCTGGTAAGGGGCTGTTGCAGTGTGAACGTTACAATTTTTTTAATGAACCGCTAGAAAATCAATACTTTACGATTTGAATATGTCTCCAGATTGAAATGGTGGTGTGCTGGTGTTTGTCATGCCAATGTTTCGCATGGTCGACGTTTATCCCGTCGAAATTATGCGTGACGATGTTTTGTGTGGCAACTCCATGTTTGGCTTTAATAGCACCGACCTATAGTGCTAGGTAAGTTTCCGTCTGACCTCAACATCTCTGCGTAAAGTGTCTTTGCATTATGTCTGCTAGCATTGTCTCTGCCCACAACATCTATATTCTTCTGCTGCATTCCACGTCAACATGCACATTCATATCCCAATCAATGGGTGGGGAAAGATATGGGACAGGTGTGGCTCATACCGCACCAATGCCATGGTGCAGGTATGGCCAATACCGCATCGATGTCATGGGACAGGGTGGCCCATACCGCACCAATGTCATGGGACAGGTGTGGCCCATACCGACATGTCATGGGACAGGTGTGCCCATACGCACCAATGTCTGGACAGGTGGCCCATACCGCACCAATGTCATGGACAGGTGTGGCCCATACCGCACCAATGTCATGGTGGCGACAGGTGTGGTCCGTACCGCACCAATGTCATGGGACAGGTGTGGCCATACCGCACCAATGTCATGGGACAGGTGTGGCCCATACCGCACCAATGTCATGGGACAGGTGTGGCCCATACCGCACCAATGTCATGGGACAGGTGTGGCCCATACCGCACCAATGTCATGGGACAGGTGTGGCCCATACCGCACCAATGTCATGGGACAGGTGTGGTGCACCAATGTCATGGTGCAGGTGTGGCCCATACCGCACCAATGTCATGGACAGGTGTGGCCCATACCGCACCAGAAGTGTGCATTGGGACAGGTGTGGCCCATACCGCACCAATGTCATGGGACAGGTGTGGCCCATACCGCACCAATGTCATGGGACAGGTGTGGCCCATACCGCACCAATGTCATGGGACAGGTGTGGCCCATACCGCACCAATGTCATGGGACAGGTGTGGCCCATACCGCACCAATGTATGGTGTGGAGGTGTGTACACATGATGGGGGGGGCCATACCGCACCAATGTCATGCAGGTGTGGCCCATACCGCACCAATGTCATGGGGTGTGCCCATACCGCACCAATGTCATGGGACAGGTGTGGCCCATACCGCACCAATGTCATGGTACAGGTGTGGCCCATACCGCACCAATGTCATGGGACAGGTGTGGCCCATACCGCACCAATGTCATGGGACAGGTGTGGCCCATACCGCACCAATGTCATGGTGAGTGTATGGACAGGTGTGGCCATACCGCACCAATGTCATGGTGCAGGGTGGCCCATACCGCACCAATGTTGGGACAGGTGTGGCGCCATACCGCACCAATGTCATGGTGCAGGTGTGGCCCATACCGCACCAATGTCATGGTGCAGGTGTGGCCCATACCGCACCAATGTCATGGGACAGGTGTGGCCCATACCGCACCAATGTCATGGTACAGATGTGGCCCATACCACACCAATGTCATGGTACAGGTGTGGCCCATACCGATGCTGCTGAAATTGAACATGGAATTGAACATGGGCCTATGGGCTGGAAATATCAGGAGAAATGGCAAGGAAGTAGTTTTGTATGCGTTTGAGAATGCACTTTCCCCATAACCCATGTTGGCTTTCCTCAATAATTTTAAATATTAACATGTGTATCCATATTAGATATGCCAGTCAATCCAGTTGGGCCGCCAATTAACTTCATGTATTGTGCCCTCGCAATAGTTTCCAGAAACCTACACGTTTGAAGAATGGCCAACTGGAAAGGATGGCATAAAAAATACAACTTGCCTCCACCAACTGTGTCTAGGATCCCTCACTCATGCCCCCATGGCTATATAAAATTGCGTTGTAACCTTTTATATGTGTGACCTCTGATTTGAGTGACCTCTGACCTTAGTGGCTCTGACCTGAGTAATATCTCACCTGAATGACCTCTGACCTGAGCAACCTCTGACCTGAATGGCCTCTGAGCTGAGTGACTCTGACCTCGGTGACGCCTGGCATGAGCGGCCTCTGTCCTCAGTGGCCCCTGACCTCAGAGTCATCTGACCTGAATGCCCATGACCTGAGTGGCCTCTGACCCCAGCGGCCTGTCCAGCCAGCGGCGGCCGCCGTCAGCCGATGCGCGGAGTGCAGGGCGCGGCGCTGCGGCGCCAGCGCAGCCGGCTGGAGGCGCACCGGCGCGACACGCTCGGCTCTCTGTCGGAGCTGGCGCAGCCGCCGCCGCCGCCGCCGCCGCTGGCCGACGTGCACGCGCCCAGCTCGGGCGGCCTGTTCGGCCTGACGCTGTTCCACATCGGCCTGGTGTTCCTGTTCATCGGCTTCCTGATGGTGATCACGGCCATGATCCCCGGCTACATGGAGACGGCCGAGGCGTACGACCTGGTCGGCACGGGCACCTTCTTCGTCGTGCTGGGCGGCGTGCTGACGCTAGTGAACCGCGTGCTGGCCAAGCGCGAGGACGACTCGCTGAAGAAGTACGTGTCGGGCCGGCTGGCGCGCTCCAAGAGCGGCGGCCGCCTGGTGCGCGACCCCGAGTCGGGCCTGACGCCCGAGATACACCGGCGCTACCGGCGGCGGCCGTCGCGCGCCTCGCACAGCCCAGACCCGTCCGCCAAGCAGTGCGGCGAGCTGGCGCGCCTCGCCGAGGAGCCGCCGGACGAGCCGGCCGCCGGCGACAAGGCCACGCTCGTCGTCAACGACGTGCACGTGCATATGTCGAGCGACGCCGGCGGCGGCGGCGGCTCGGAGCGGACCACGCCGCGCGCCAACAGCGACCACGCTCGGCCGGTGTAGGTGGCGCTGATGCAAGTCGGGTGTAGATGGCGCTGGCGACGGTAGTGTTGCGAGGGGAGTTGCGTCGGCGAGCAGTTGATTCAGCCAACAGAGTCGACAGCGTGGCATTCCATTGATTTGCGGCCTGCTGGATGGCCGTCCCGCTGGTGACTAATGTGGTTACCAAGACAGTTGACGGAATGGACGATGGGTGTTAACAGTTGATGTGGTTACGAAGATAGTTGATGGGTGTTGATGTACAGAAAATATGTGATCGATGTTGGTTCAGGCATTGCAGTGAGTGGACAACATTATTTTTATGTGATGGGCATATCTGTTGATATCCTGCAGCTAGGTTTCACACGTGTATCTAGTTTCACCTGAGTGTGCGTTGTATTTTTCCCGTCGATTGTATCGATCCATTCCAGCTGGGCGGTAACTTCAAATGTCTTTTGTACTGACCAGGCTTTGATATCACCTTATATTTGACATTTTATACTCGTGCCATTTTTACAGTGTATGCCTGCAGGTATTCATACCTAAGTACGTTGACTTACGTTCATTTTCTTCTCATTATTGTGTAGGCTTCATCCACATCGCATCATCCATGGATGTATTAACAGCTGTAAATAGGCTTCAATAGCATCTGACGACTTTTCCTCTTCAGAGAGAAAATTCAGTCAAGAGCTACTTCCTACTTGGTGTATATTTGGATACAACACTTCCTGGAACGAATCAAAACAAAAAGCGAAAAAGTGATCGTTTTTTATTCATTTCTTGGGGGGGGGGGACGTGTTCAACGAAGGGTTGTACTGAAATATATGTTAAGTGTAAAGTAACTGTTGACTGCATTTTTAGTTTACAGAGGAAAGGTTGTTGGCTAATGTTGATGCATATGTAATGTTCACCGCCAGGGTGGTAAATAACTTGTAAGTATGTTTGTTGAACAAGTTTTCTTCCACTAACTATTTCCTACTCTTGCTAGCAGTTGTTGTACGGAGCGGCTGTCGTCTACTGTGTGGCTCTGTTGTACATGCCCACCAGTAGGCAGTGGATCGTGTACAAAGGCGCAGCGTGGGCCGATAAGGATGTGTAGTCAAAGGTACCACAGCATCTCATAGAAATGATTGGTTTAAGAGGAGTTGCCATGTAAGTTTGGTGTCTTTCTTATCATCAGCGTGCGGGGAGCAGTGTTTCATTGTCATTTCCAACATTACCATGGGTTGCGTAAAGACGCGAACACACTCGGAAGACTTCGGTGCTTTGTGTTTATGCTGTGAAGAAAGTTAACTTGACAGGGTAAGGTTTAGCTTGGAATAGAAGCAAACCATGGACCTATGTGAAGCATGGACCTGAGCGAAGCATGGACCAAAGCGACCCATGGAAAGAGGAAGCGAATGAACAGGAGTGCGCATGAGCGAATCATGAGAGCCAAAACAATCCGTGCAATGTAATTGAAATTTACTGCCTGGATGTTGCATGAGATAAGTCGCTGTAAGACCCCGAGATGAATAAGGACATTTGCTTCGCACGGGGGCGCCAATTGACTTTTTAAACGTACTGTATCCATAAACATGTAACCCACACGTGACGCACAAATCGTACGAAGGCATAAGTATAGCTCAAAGCACAAATAATATCAAGGTTTCATCACAGAACCCGAGTTATATGGCACCTGAGCTGTATAGCACACAAGCTGTATAGCACCCGAGCTGTATAGTACACGAGCTGTATAGCACACGAGCTGTATAGCACACGAGCTGTATAGCACACGAGCTGTATAGCACACGAGCTGTATAGCACCTGCGCTGTATAGCACCGAGCTGTATAGCACCTGCGCTGTATAGCACCCGAGCTGTATAGCAGTGTGCGCTGTATAGCACACGAGCTGTATAGCACCAGCTGTATAGCACCGAGCTGTATAGCCCGAGCTGTATAGCACCTGAGCTGCACAGCACCCGAGCTGTATAGCACCGAGCTGTATAGCACCCGAGCTGTATAGCACCCGAGCTGTATAGCACCGAGCTGTTGCGAGTGTATAGCACACGAGCTGTATAGCACACGAGCTGTATAGCACCCGAGCTGTATAGCACCCGAGCTGTATAGCACACGAGCTGTATAGCACACGAGCTGTATAGCACACGAGCTGTATAGCACCCGAGCTGTATAGCACCCGAGCTGTATAGCACACGAGCTGTATAGCACACGAGCTGTATAGCACACGAGCTGTATAGCACCCTAGCTGCACAGCACACGAGCTGTATAGCACACGAGCTGTATAGCACCGCGGTTAGACCAGCTGACAGCACACGAGCTGTATAGCACACGAGCTGTATAGCACACGAGCTGTATAGCACACGAGCTGTATAGCACACGAGCTGTATAGCACACGAGCTGTATAGCACACGAGCTGTATAGCACACGAGCTGTATAGCACCCGAGCTGTATAGCACACGAGCTGTATAGCACACGAGCTGTATAGCACCCGAGCTGTATAGCACACGAGCTGTATAGCACCCGAGCTGTATAGCACACGAGCTGTATAGCACACGAGCTGTATAGCACACGAGCTGTATAGCACACGAGCTGTATAGCACACGAGCTGTATAGCACACGAGCTGTATAGCACACGAGCTGTATAGCACACGAGCTGTATAGCACACGAGCTGTATAGCACATGAGCTGTATAGCACACGAGCTGTATAGCACACGAGCTGTATAGCACACGAGCTGTATAGCACACGAGCTGTATAGCACACGAGCTGTATAGCACCTGCGCTGTATAGGCTTACAGAACTCCCAAAAGTGATCGAACGTAGCTCCTCGTTATGCGGAGGTGCGCACCGACGATCAGTGGTTCGACGACTCTGTCTCGTACCACGGGCATCGCCAGGGGCCCATACTGAGGCAGTCTCCCCGCTGCCGTCCGAAGCCCGTCCAGCTACCCAGACAGAGCGCCTGCTCACGTCTACAGCTATAACTGGCGCATCCCCGCAGAGGTGAAAGAAAGTGCCCAGCCTGTCACCTACAGAATATCGAACACCACCAGGCTGTCACATGTTGATAGCTCACATTAAGACCGTATGCCAAATATCGAAATATTGTGGGCGCGATATATCGACCATGCTGCTGAAATGGAACAAAGAACGCTTTAATCTATATATGATCTCCAATTTGTTCAATTATATACGATCTTCACTTATTAATTAATATGCCAAATTACAACACACCCTGTAAGCTAATCTTGCTTCTATGGCGCCTATCCATCAATATCCATCCATGGTGCATATTATTGTGGTTTTAATGTGCTCACAATATGTTGTGCACACGTTATGCTTAGCAAAGCAAAACCACGTATAGGCTAGCTCTTACTGTGAAAATGTGCTCAATTTATGTCAGATAAAAATAAGATTTTTCTGTAAAACAAAGGTAAGGCCAGGTTAGGTTTCTGAACATTTTTATCATTGAGCACACAAATTGTGCCTATATTGAAGAAACAATTTAAAAGGAGGCAGGGTAAACCAGCCCAGGCTATTTTAGGTATTAAACAATAGTAGTATGTTATTTTGCTTTCCAACTAAAAATAAGCATTTCTGAGGGGAATCAGTGGTTACACCATCCTAATCATGCTAATAAACATGGTATTAAAACATGCTGTTCTCCAAATCCAATGACCCATTGAAAATGAAATTCACCAATACAAATTGAATTTCCTTGTACAATAAGGAAGTCAAAATAGCACCAATATCAAGGGAGGAGTGTCACAGGCCATATTTTGCATTAGTTTCAAGTATTTTTTTTTACTTTTGGTCAACGCAACAGGCTCTCCTATGACAAAACATGGGCCCTGACACAAATAAATATAACCCATGGAAGTGACCAGATGAAATTATTAAAATAAAGGCTCATATTGGAAGAGCCAACACATTTTTTCTCATGATCAGAATTTCAGTTCCCATGATTATGACAGAACATCAAGGAGATCGCAGTCATTGTCAGACTCAATTCCTCTTGGAAGAATTGAGTGGAAGGCTACCTGGAGATAAACATATTTTGGGCGGCCAACATCAAAGACAAGACCATGTTTCCAATACTTGTCCTGACTCTCAGAGACGAAACCACCTATGCAAACGTACACAAGTTCAGCTTCAACAGCGCCTTGGTACTTATTAGGTAGATGCGTACACACTGAAACCACCTTTGAAAACAAACTGCGCCGAAAAACGGAACTGTTGCGTCGGGTTCAGTCTCTAGACTGTGACAGGATACTGCCCGGCCCCGTCTGCCCGGTTGAGGTTGCCGAAAGTGACGCCTGGTAACGGTTACGGGCATCGACGATTGCAACAAAAGTATTTGTGATGGGTAAAATCCGAAGGACCTGTGAGCATCACAAAGAGTGGGGCTATCCGCACGTTCAACTTTCTCCGCAAATTGTCATTCGACAGTAGAGTGGAGACAGTGGAAAGCGGAACCTTTTTCACGGACTGAAACACGTGCAGCCCGTGTCACGAGACTGCGCCCGCACACTGCAGCCACTGATCGTCAATCGGAAAATTGTAGCCGGTACATGGGGCCATGGTGTGAAGGTGAAGGCAAGTCGCTTTTTCAATGTTATCTTTGATAATTTTGAAGGAAATTTCTAGAATGTCAAAAACAAGATTTGCCAACGATTAAAACATCCATAGTTTAACTCGAATTTGAAGACCTGTATCATAATATAAAATTGTCATGCAAAACTTCCTCGGCTTAGCCATTTTTACTTGGCAATAGTCGACGTCTTAGCCTCCGCAGTGCCTTGGATGTATTCAATGTAATATAGGGATACCGGCTAAACAAGCAACTATATACAACTATATACCTTATATAGTCAGGCAAATATATACCTTATATCGCTTGATACCTGATCTGTATTTTCGTTCGTAGAGTAACAGAGTAATATTAAGCATAGTATTACTAAATACCCTTTGATTATTAAGAAATATTAAACTGATTATGTGGTGGGCCTGTGTTGTCGGTGGGTGTGGATTGTACAAAAGGAAGAGATAAAAGGTGATTGCCGTTATCTCTCTGGTTGGGCAAAGGTAAACCAAAGCCAAACTGGGCTGACTCTCTCCTTTGGCTTTCGTGCTAGTGTGTTGGCATTGTGGTTGGACTTTGTTGGAATTCCTGGATTCGTTGCTAGGGGAAAATATCGTGGCAGGCTGAAAGCAGAAAATCTCCTGTTCGTATGCATTCCCATATTTATCGTTTATTTCAGCTGATTTTCACCCTAAATATGTCTGTTGAACATCGCGCTGCTTCCACGCGTGGGTAGAAATGTTTGTACGTTGACAACAGCCTTCCCGGCGAGCAGTTCTGAGCGGCCCAGTGTTCCGTTCTCTCCCACCAGAGGGTGTTTAGGCGGTAGGTACTGATAAGTCTCCCGCAGAAGATGACTTGTGAACGGTGAGCGTGGGCAAAATAAAGCGAGGAGGTGGAGGCTGTGTTGCACCGGTTTGGACGCATGGACCCGGATAAAAAGGGCTCCACGGAGTTGTATTTGGACGTTGGCTATCGACCAGCGTTGAAGAATGGCCGAGCCGTCCGGCTTAAGTGAGTTAATAAAAAGTGTATAAATAACACTCAGTGTTGTAGCCGAGCGTGTGGCGCAGGTAGGTGGTGACTCTCTCTCTCTCTGAGTCAGAGGTGCAGCCAAGCGTCCCCAGTTGACATGGCGGAGTACTCGTCGCAACTCCGCAACGTGTGATGCCAACTTTGTTGCAAATATTCTACCTATATTCCTGGCTGATTTGCACCCGCATCTGCCCATCACTTCCCACCGCCACACTGATCCGGGTGTGAGATACAGGTGACAACACACCCCTTGATAGAAGGATGTGGGATGTTTGTGCCACTGACAGTGGCGTCGCCACGAAATTCTTCCAGGGGGGGGGGGCGAGATCGAAAGGGGGCCTCCTGCTCCCCGAAAAGGGGCCTCCATTGTGTTAGGGCCTCTTATTGTTTTTAGGCCCTTAGTATGGTTCGGGAATGGGCAACTGAGGGCTGGAGGGCCTCCTTTTCGTCCTGGAGGGCCTCCTTTTCGTCTAGAGGGCATCCTTTTCGTCCTGGGGGCCTCATTTTCGTCATGGGGACCTCCTTTTCGTCCTTGGGCCTGTGTGTCAATATTTGGCACTCGCTTGATTTTTGGGGCCTCCTACCCTCTCCTAGGTGACTTCTTTTTACAAATTAGGGGCCTCCTCCTGGAGGCCCCTAATTCGTGTCATCTCTTTTTCGTCTTGGGGGCCTCCTTTTCATCCTGGAGGGCCTCTTTTCGTCCTGGGGGCCTCCTTTTAGTCCTGGAGGGCCTCCTTTTCGTCCTGAGGTACCTTCTTTTCGTCCTGGGGGCCTCGTTTTCGTCCTGGGGGTTTCTTTTCGTCCTGGAGGGCCTCCTTTTCGTCCTGGAGGGCCTCCTTTTCGTCCTGGTGGCCTCCTTTTCGTCCTGGGGCCTCCTCAAATTTCGGGGTGGCGCCCCCCAGTCTCACGGCAGGGGGGGGGCAATTTCCCCCTCTGCCCCCCGGTGGCGACGCCCCTGGCCACTGAACGTCGCAGCCTTCTGTGTGAAGTTATCAAGTTAACTGTCAGACCGGGCTGCGAGTCGGGCGGTGACGAGCTGGAAACTGCCGCGTGAGTCACGTCGTGACCCTGACCTGGTCAGGGGGCGATGCAGCAGGAGACTCCACCGCGGGTATAGTCATGTCGTTACCCTGGCCGGGGCAGGGGCGGGGGGAGATGTAGCAGGAGACTCCACCGCTGGTGTAGTCATGTCGTGGAACGATTGGTTCAGTTTCTCAGGATTGTGTGTGATGTCGCTCAACGACACAACCAGTTCTGAGGGCGAGAAGTCTTGGTGTACGGCACCCCCGTCTTACAACCGAAAGGCTGTGAGGTCTCGTCTCACCTGTCGCTACTCTCCGCCGGCGACCAATCGGCATGCAAGATCAGTGACCGTCCAGCACCCGACGATCGTCGCGTCACAAAAACCAACAATCACCGCGACCGACCGCCCTCACACCAGTCACCAGCCGTTCGCAGTCCGGGTGACGTCAGGCTCGACACACCGCCCCCACATCGCACACTGAACTGGATACTGTATTCACCGAGTGCACAGAGGCAAAATGAGACGGCACCTGGGCGCCGGCGCCACACAGGCCGGCGGCCATCGCCGAATCGAGTCACACTCGCCGCGATAAGCTGAAGGCGAACACACACTCGGAACGCGCGCGCGCGCCACACAGTGGCGGTTCGGCCAGGCCACTTGTCAACGCATCCGGACCCAAGCCGGTCGGCACCGCACCGAGCGGCGTCGAGTGTCCGGGATCTCGGGCGGGGCGCTGCAGCTGCTGGAGCCGCTGGTGGCCACGCCGAGCGGTCTGTGTCCACATCCCGACCGGTTCCACACGGGCGCCAGCCGGCCACGACGGTAGCGGCTCCACTCGCGTCGCCTCCGACCCGAGCCGCCTTCACATCGTCGTCCAGTGCGCGCGCGCGCGCAGCGTGCGTCGCCTACTCGTCACAGCGCCGGTACAGGTACAGGTAGCCGAGCTCGCGCGGCGGCTGCCGGCTCTCGGCCACCTTCTCGTCGTTGAAGATGCACCAGCGGCCGTGCCGGCGGATGTGGCACACGTAGTGGCCGACCGTCATGCTGGCGCCCATGTGCGAGATGAACGCGTGCAGCCGGTAGCGGCCGGCGCCGTCGCGGTACTGTTCGCCGGCCGGCGCCGGCGCCGCCTCCAGCTCGGCCTGGTGGCTGAAGATCCAGTCGGCGGCGCGCTCCACGTTGTTGTCCGTCTCGCGCAGCGCGCGCTCCGCCTGCGCCTGCGTGAAGCCCATGCCGACGATGAGCGCGGCCGCCTCGGCGTTGGCGCGGAACGTCGGCACGGCGCCCGGCACCTCGAACGGCGCGGCGAAGTCCGCGTCGCCGATGTGCTGCATGATCCAGGCCATGGCCGGCTCGACACCGCTGTTCTGCGTGGCGTAGACGGCGCGCCGGCACGCCTCGGTCGGGAAGCCCATCTCGGCCAGCTGGGCGAGCACGGCCGGGTCGAGGTCGGGCTGCGCGGCCGGCAGGTCGGCCGCCGGCTCCGGCAGCGGCGTCTCGCCGGGCCGCAGGACCGCCGCCGCGCAGCGCCGTCAGGTCCAGCTCGTCCGGCACGTCCACCGACACGTCCAGCTTGACGGGCACCCAGTCGTCGCCCACGCCGAACTTGTGCAGCTGCACCAGCAGCCAGTCGGGGAACGAGGCGAGCCGCGACGTCTGCACGCCCACCGTCTTCTCGCCCAGCGCCGTCGAGTGGAACTGGTCGATGCGCCGCGGCGCCGAGAAGGCCTCCAGCAGCGCCGAGAACGGGATCTGGGGCCGCACCGGCGGTCCGGCGTCGGCGGGCGACGCTGCCTTCCGCACCTGGTACTCGCTCACCTGTAACACGTCGCGCACAATCCGAGCTGCATTATTTGAATCGGTTGCATTGACGATAAGTAGGTTGTAACACGTACGTAATTTGTTTCTCAGCATCTCCCTGGTGACTTTGAACGAGCCAATCATAGGCAAGCCTGCCTTCGGACGCATGCCGACTTAGCGGGGAACCATGTGTGTGTGGGGGGGGGGGGAGACAAACCAATCACGGAGGAACAATTTTCATCCCACAAATGAGCACAAATTGCATAGAATGCAGGGTCTTGGAATTGTACTATATCATATATGATATATCAATGTTATATATATATATATATATATATATATATATATATATATATATATATATATATATATATATAAATATATAGTTTTACATTACATCTAAAGATAAACTAATGTTATGGACTTCTTAGATACATTGGCTTCGGACGTACCAAGAGAGGGTTGAGGTCTGCAGTGCCACGCTACATTAGCTCAGGCTGCGATACTAAAATGTGCTCTACTAAAGGTGTCTCGAGAAGATACGTGAACACGGCCAGTGTCTGAACCACAGTCAGCCACACCAGCTCATTGTAGGTCGGTCCTGGCAGACTCAAGACACGAAATGCATGTCCTTTTACCATTTTTTTAAAGACGAAGGATAGCCATCGACCGCATCCATGACGAATTTCGGTCATGCTGCGCCCCACCTACAGATCAGTTCACTGGATGAAGATACTGCCATTAGACGGTGGGGTGATGATGAATTGGGGTTTAGGGGCGCGTCGACTGCCATGGTCATTTTGCGCCATTATACGGTATTGAGGTATTGATATAGCCCTTGCTTTAATACGCAATTGGACAAATGCGTTGCAGTAACAACAAAAAACTGCCGCATAGAGTTTGCAACTCCAGCTTGTAGTCATAAAAGCACAACCCAAAATAACAAGCAAAATCACACAATGCTGCAAACCACAAATAACCTCACCTAACCTAACCACAAATACCAGCTCAGATGTAATACCGGGGATGACGAACAATTTCAACGCCGGTTGCTAGCTTGCTAAACCGGCACAGATTCAGGCGCTGCTGAAATTCGTCGCCATGGGAGAACTACATGACCAATTATACCATGCTACAAACAATCTCAACTTGGCATACCTACCAGAGGACGGCGGCCAGACACACTGCACCCCCCCCCCCGCCCTGTCTGGTGACCCAGTACCATTGGTCCGCGCGCACTGTGAGCAGTAGACGAGGACAGAGAGTCGGCCCACCTCCTGTTGGTTGGTGGCGGCCTCCATGGGGATGTGCAGCGGCAGAAAGAACTCTGTGCGATACGAGTACTTGACCTGGTGCGACTGACTGCACTCCACCCGGTCCTCCATCTGCGGTCCGGGGTCATAACAGTCATACACAAACAAACAAACAAACAAACAAACAAACAAACAAACACACTTTGTGTGTGTGTGCCATATCTGCCGTGTGGTGTATTTATATACACGCGCACCACATGACACACATGGCACGCCACGGAACCATATCAGCGTACAGGGATTTACTGCTTTGCGGACGCATCATCACATCTAATGATATGCTGGAACAACGAAAGAGTTGAATAACTAAGCAAAAGAACGAGTATTCAAAGCACATTCCGTACCGTAGGAGCCGGCTAAGCATTCACTTTATGCGGCGCTCGTGCAGTCACATGTAACACGGCATCGGACACCGCTCACCATGACGGAAATCGCGATTCTGATGGCGGGATGTTCGTTTTCTGTTCATTACAAGTCAGGTGGTACATATGTGATAAGTACACCACTGGGGTCGGGGGTCTGTCAAGTGTCTCTAGACCTGGAGGTGCGACTGTTCCAGCCCTTGCCGGGGACACATC
Organism: Imbricaverruca yamaguchii; assembly: GCA_034440575.1. Classification (NCBI taxonomy): domain Eukaryota; kingdom Metazoa; phylum Arthropoda; class Thecostraca; family Neoverrucidae; genus Imbricaverruca; species Imbricaverruca yamaguchii. Next base: position 39,312 of record JAOTOL010001326.1, read on the forward strand.
TGCTCCCTCGCACATGCGACTGCTGGGCCGAACTGGGCTGAGCTGGGCCTGGTAACTACCAGCTGGGCCAGAGCAGTGTTTATCGCCGACAAGCTGACTCAGCGCTAGAAGCAGATTTTTTACATCGCGAATTGAATGCCAGCACCGGAGGTCCGCACATCACGCGGCCCGGAAATGGGACTCGGCCTTCCACCCCATAAGATACAAGAAACTACTGAAGAGAGAAGCACACAATGCGGAGGATGGGTTACGGCTCCATGCAGCAGAAATGGCATCACAATGGGTCATTGCCATTGTCATTACCAGTGTACCTGAAGGGTAAACTGGTGTCGAGATCAGCTGGCACACCGAGCCGCTGCACTGACATGTGTGTGACGTTGAACGCTCGGCGGTCGGGCAGCCGGTCCGTCGACTTTGCACCCCGCAGCTCTTGTGTTCACCAACGGATTTCAACTTGTTGCACACGATGATCCTATCAATTTTAACGGTCATCAGACTGCGTTACGACAATTCTGCCAGATTATGAGATATCGTCGAAATCCGGAGGGTTGCCGGTATCCGCCTCCCACCCCTCTGGTGTGCGTGTTAAAATACAGAGGCAGTGTCGTCCATGGGACATTGCAATACCGGGTGACATGTCTACCATGGAGGGCTATGTCCTAAAAAGGTCTTTACAACGTTACTCACCCGGAGCCCACGTATATAACACCTAACCGGAGGTATCTGTCTATATACTTTACATGTTCAATGCATTCGGCACGACTCTACATGCTTGTGCACCCATACCCACTGATCACCGGAGCACACCGGTCTGTGACCGCCCACTTGGCCACGGTGGCGCAGAGCCCACTGCGGCCACAGTTGTGCCGGAGCACAGGCCCGCCGCACACCTCGAACGACGCCGACTCTGAACAGGACCGAACTGCTCACCTTGAAGCGGAACGCGTCGCCGGGGTCGCTGCGGTGGCGCGAGCTCCTGGCCACCAGGTTGAGCACGTGCAGGATGAACTCCTGCGCGTCTTGCTGCCGCTTGCTGGCGAATTCCGGGTGTCCGCGCCCCACCACCGTGCGGAAGGTGACCGGCTCGATGCCGGCCGGCGGCGCGTCGCCGCCCTGGTCGTCCGGCGGCGGCGGCGCAGAGTAGCGGCCCGACAGCAGGCCGTCGGCCAGCCGACACATCTGCGCCTCGAAGTCGCCGGGCACGCGCGCCGGCTCCAGCGCCGCCAGCGTCGCCTGGCCGTCGGTGTAGTAGCGCGCCACGAAGTCGGGCACCGTGAACAGCACCTGCGACAGTCGACAGCGGGCGGACCGTGAACAGCACCTGCGACAGTCGACAGCGGGCGGACCGTGAACAGCACCTGCGACAGTCGACAGCGGGCGGACCGTGAACAGCACCTGCGACAGTCGACAGCGGGCGGACCGTGAACAGCACCTGCGACAGTCGACAGCGGGCGGACCGTGAACAGCACCTGCGACAGTCGACAGCGGGCGGACCGTGAACAGCACCTGCGACAGTCGACAGCGGGCGGACCGTGAACAGCACCTGCGACAGTCGACAGCGGGCGGACCGTGAACAGCACCTGCGACAGTCGACAGCGGGCGGACCGTGAACAGCACCTGCGACAGTCGACAGCGGGCGGACCGTGAACAGCACCTGCGACAGTCGACAGCGGGCGGACCGTGAACAGCACCTGCGACAGTCGACAGCGGGCGGACCGTGAACAGCACCTGCGACAGTCGACAGCGGGCGGACCGTGAACAGCACCTGCGACAGTCGACAGCGGGCGGACCGTGAACAGCACCTGCGACAGTCGACAGCGGGCGGACCGTGAACAGCACCTGCGACAGTCGACAGCGGGCGGACCGTGAACAGCACCTGCGACAGTCGACAGCGGGCGGACCGTGAACAGCACCTGCGACAGTCGACAGCGGGCGGACCGTGAACAGCACCTGCGACAGTCGACAGCGGGCGGACCGTGAACAGCACCTGCGACAGTCGACAGCGGGCGGACCGTGAACAGCACCTGCGACAGTCGACAGCGGGCGGACCGTGAACAGCACCTGCGACAGTCGACAGCGGGCGGACCGTGAACAGCACCTGCGACAGTCGACAGCGGGCGGACCGTGAACAGCACCTGCGACAGACGGGCGGACCGTGAACAGCACCTGCGACAGTCGACAGCGGGCGGACCGTGAACAGCACCTGCGACAGTCGACAGCGGGGACCGTGAACAGCACCTGCGACGTCGACACGGGCGGACCGTGAACAGCACCTGCGACAGTCGACAGCGGGCGGACCGTGAACAGCACCTGCGACAGTCGACAGCGGGCGGACCGTGAACAGCACCTGCGACAGTCGACAGCGGGCGGACCGTGAACAGCACCTGCGACAGTCGACAGCGGGTGGACCGTGAACAGCACCTGACAACGGGCGGACGGCTGCGCGCGCATATTCCGACCCTGATTCTGGATGACAAACATCCAGGATACAAAGCCACATTTCCAGCCCTGCCCCTCGCACATCAGGCAGTGTGCAGAATGTCGCGACTCGTGATCCTACGAATCGAGGCAAGAACGTGACTACAATTTTAGGCTGACATAACATCCAAATCTCTGGGAATGTATGAAACCACATCAGAATTGGCGCTTATTTCGAGTCAAGAACTCGGTTGGATGCAACTGCACTTCCATTCTCCATGACAAATTATCCAGGGAATACTCCCTTCGTTTACACCCCTATGCTTAACAAAGCGAATTTGAACACACTGCCGAAGCAGTGCCGGCATGTTCGAGGCTCTGGCGGTATTCCCGGCCAGGGCAGAACCTGTGGAAAGCATACCCGGGCTGCCGTACCGGGTTCGCAAGTAATTCCATGAAATAGCATGAACCGCATGTCCATGGCGAACATCACCGCCGATCCCGAAACGGTGCTTCGAGAAATGCAACAATAATATTTGACCTCAGCTGTCGAAACAGCGCGCAGGGCAACATTATTTACGACGCTCGCACGTCCATCTGCCAATACAATGACTGGTTTGTATGTGCATCGTGTCATCAACTCATCGGCCAAACGCACATGGTCTACACAATTATCGAAGTCAATACAACATTCACGAAACCAACCGATGAATTAGCACGTACAGGCCCTACGGTTAGGTGAACCATATGCAAGGCAGCGAACTTGCAGGATTAAGGCTTATGTTTCACAGCTGTTCCATAACCACCTCTGAGGAAAAAATGGACACAGTCCCCAATTTTCGACAAGCCACTCGGCACTTGAGTGAGGTACACCTCGGAGCATATCACCGCAAGGCAACAACACAGGAGTTGTACTGCATGCTGGAATTAGTAAAGAAAAACGGTCACAGCATCTTTCCAGGCGCTGTGTGAAATTCCCAATACGCCGCACCGATCTGAAACAGGGCTGGGAACATGATCCTGTCCTGGGTGTGTATCTGTGTAGGATTCTCACAATTTTTCTTGGTAGTAGAGTACACAATTTTTAGCTGGAGTACGATTTTTTTTGCTGGATTCCAAAAAATAGCCATGCACTTGTTGACAAGTAACCTTGTTTTAGTCGGGCTGGAAACCAATGTTAGCATTTTTAGACATTGCATGATACGAAATGTACGACCCTCAATATACCAGGTGTTGAGGTTACACCAAAAGTAGCGTTAGGGATTATGCTATATTACTCAACGTTTCGGCCAGGGGCAATCGTCAGGAGGCCATAGTCACTCCTGACGATGGCCCCTGGCCGAAACGTTGAGTTATAGCATAATCCCTAACGCTACTTTTGATGTAAACTCAGCACCTCCTAGTATATTGAGGGTCGTACATTTCGTCTCATACAATGTCTAAAACCCAGGAGCACTTAAGAGGCATTCTTCGTTGTATTAAACGTTAGCACTTTTGTATGCATAAACATCTCAGCAAACTAAGCCATGTCCAAAATTTTGTTGCACTAAAAAATGAGCTGTCCATAACCAGGTAGTATTGCTTTAATGGAAGAAAAAAATGTGAGCATTTCATGCTGCATGTACCATACAAGCATATATGTACATATAGCTAACTGCTAAGTCAGCAATACGTCAGCAAGCTAAGTCATGAACAGGTGCAATTGTGTCAAGGAATGCATCTAGTGGGAAATGCCCTCAGTAGCCAAGGTACTGCCAAAAAATATACCCATGATATATGCAAATTTGATAGATATTGCCTGAGTGTAGGTGGGTGCTGTATTCCCAAAGTTCACAAACATATATTTATGATAAACAGGCATGATGTGATGTGAATACACCAACATTTCTCCTGGCAGAGCTTAGGATGAATCACACTCAAACTCATCTTGTGGGCTGACCACACAACCGGGATCATCCTTCAACAAACACCTCCCCGAAGGACTAGTCCCACAACTAATAAGCCGAGTTCACCCGCGATTCATTCGAATTATTGCCAACTTCCGTTGTTGTTCAAAATCTTGAGCACTCCCAAAATGCATTTCACGACCCACGTCAACCTTTGCGCCATTCCGAGTTTGCGCGTACCACTCGCCACCGACGCGTAATACACAGCTCTGCCTCAGACATCAAAATTGGCTGTGATTAAATTATTAGCGAAGGATGAGGTTATAAGCCAACTTCATGTGCAATGGCAGAGAAAATGATAACAAAAGTATACTTAATCGATGTCAACGAAGTTCACAAATGCGCACCCGACGCCCGAGACCGGCTCACAACGCACACTTGATATTTGCAAGAACCCCACGTGACTACTGGATATAGGTTTTAGAATATAAAATGGTTTAATGAAAATTATACTAAAACAATCAGTCTAAAATAGTTTTATTCTCACCACCAAGACAGTTATTTTGCATAAAAGAGCTGAAAAGATGATTGAAACAGATTCTTATTAATATTCAAAGTTCCTTTATGTACTTGTTTAGTTCATGTCTGGAATGTTTAGTTGACGTAAGGATCGACTTGGAAGGATCCAGAGATGCTAGACGCGAGAGCAAATTGACCCTGTAAAACCACTCATAGGCAGTTTTATTTTTTCTGTTAAATAGAGCTGGTCGGATTCGCTTACCCCAGCACTATAAGTACAGCTAATCACGGGGCTGGCGGGCAGGTGATAGCTCGGAGCAAATTTGGAACAAGTATTACGGACCCTTCACTGACAATGATGAACCCCAAATGGAGTTATATTTCAAGGCGCATGATTTATCTTCGTACGTATTTACACAAAATTATTTGACAGTCATGCATAAGTGCACAAATGGCATTGGTTTCTTGGTGTAATCGCCTCGGAGAACTTGCTTCCTCCGGGGCCGATTTTCGTAAATTTGAAGTGATTTTCTTGCATTGAATGGGCTCATGGTGTCTATAAAAGTTGTCTCTTTAACAAAATGACCTTCGATTGCACGTCCAAAACGCCTTAATGGTCAAGCGAAGCTTCAAGCATTTAATCCGGCGATACCAAGTAGCCCCAGATTTGTCAACTAGGGATTTCCGGTACTTGTTGGCGAGCACTCCAGCACAAGTATCTAAAAATAAATATTAAATATATATTGATTAATCTAAATAAAGCATATATAAGAATAAATATTGATAAATATTGAATCAATATTGAATAAATATTTAATTAATTATTGACTATATTGACACAGATATAGCGTCTTCACACATGTTAAGCACCGCCAGTTACGCGCAACACCGTCGAGTATGTGCGGTACGTTTTGTACTGCCTTTCAAAGATGTACTGACGTTGACTGGTTGGCGTGCAGGGATTGCTGAAACTGCTAGTTGTTTTCAGGTATGGACTTGGAGTGGTAGCACTCGACCAAACAATGTTGTTCTTCGTTTTCCCTTCTGGAGTACAAAATATTTCATTTAGTCTAGTCACAATCCTGGAGTACATAATGTATTGGTATGCATGACACCAACAAACGTCAGTTTTTCCAATACTGGTGTGTATCGTCCAAAACATTACGCTCTTCGAAAATCATCAACTACATTATTCGCCAAAATGTTCAAGACGTTGGAAAACAATCGAAAACTTATTCCTGTTTGACAGGAATACCCGAAATTGATTGAAAAGCACAATACCTCGATATCAGAAACTGGACTAAAATGTCCTCACTGAACTGAAATGCCAGATAAATTTCCTCTTCAAATCCAGGTTTAAAAAAAAATCCAGCGGTGATCTGAGCGTTGTTGCCATCTGGTGTCGCCCGGCACAGCCTACCTGCCCGACACAGTCCACCTGCCCGACACAGCCTAACTTCCCGGCACAGCCTACCTTCCCGGCACAGCCTACCTGCCTGGCACAGCCTACCTGCCCGGCACAGCCTACCTGCCCTGGCACAGCCTACCTTCCCGGCACAGCCTACCTGCCCGGCACAGCCTACCTTCCCGGCACAGCCTACCTGCCTGGCACAGCCTACCTGCATGGCGCTGTTGAGGTAGCATGAGTTGCCCAGGTTCTTCATGCCCGTATATCCGGGTCCGTACAGCGGCTTCAGTTGCTGGCCCTCCTCCTGGATGGTCGCCCACTCGCCCACGCGCTGGTTCATCTCGATCTCCAGCTCGGCCATCGACTTGTCCGTCTTCTCCATCGCCTGGACGTTGATGCCGAAGTGGGCCAGATGCTGCCCCAGCAGCGGGTCCAGCACCTAACGGCCGGCAGGACAGTGTACTGACGGGGCTGAGCGATGTCAGGGAGTGTACATGTGGACTGGTACAGCACCTAACGGCCGGGAGGACAGTGTGTACTGACGGGGCTGAGCGATGTCGAGTGTACATGCGGACTGGTCAGACCTAACGGCCGGCAGGACAGTGTACTGACGGGGCTGAGCGATGTCAGGGAGTGTACATGTGGACTGGTAGAGCACCTAACGGCCGGCAGGACAGTACTGACGGGGCTGAGCGATGTCAGAGAGTGTACATGCGGACTGGTACAGTACCTAACGGCCGGCAGGACAGTGTACTGACGGGACTGAGCGATGTCAGGAGTGCACATGTGGACTGGTACAGCACCTAACGGCCGGCAGGACAGAGTGTACTGACGGGGCTGAGCGATGTCAGGGAGTGTACATGTGGACTGGTACAGCACCTAACGGCCGGCAGGACAGAGTGTACTGACGGGGCTGAGCGATGTCAGAGAGTGTACATGTGGACTGGTACAGCACCTAACGGCCGGCAGGACAGAGTGTACTGACGGGGCTGAGCGATGTCAGGGAGTGTACATGTGGACTGGTACAGCACCTAACGGCCGGCAGGACAGAGTGTACTGACGGGGCTGAGCGATGTCAGGGAGTGTACATGTGGACTGGTACAGCACCTAACGGCCGGCAGGACAGAGTGTACTGACGGGGCTGAGCGATGTCAGGGAGTGTACATGTGGACTGGTACAGCACCTAACGGCCGGCAGGACAGTGTACTGATGGGGCTGGGCGATGTCAGAGAGTGCACATGCGGACTGGTACAGCACCTAACGACCGGCAGGACAGAGTGTTCTGACGGGGCTGGGCGATGTCAGAGAGTGTACTTGTGGACTGGTACAGCACCTAACGGCCGGCAGGTCAGAGTGTACTGACGGGACTGAGCGATGTCAGGGAGTGTACATGTGGACTGGTACAGCACCTAACGGCCGGCAGGACAGAGTGTACTGACGGGGCTGAGCGATGTCAGGGAGTGTACATGTGGACTGGTACAGCACCTAACGGCCGGCAGGACAGAGTGTACTGACGGGGCTGAGCGATGTCAGGGAGTGTACATGTGGACTGGTACAGCACCTAACGGCCGGCAGGACAGTGTACTGACGGGGGCGATGTCAGGAGTGTACATGTGGACTGGTACAGCACCTAACGGCCGGCAGGACAGTGTACTGACGGGGCTGAGCGATGTCAGGGAGTGTACATGTGGACTGGTACAGCACCTAACGGCCGGCAGGACAGTGTACTGACGGGGCTGAGCGATGTCAGGGAGTGTACATGTGGACTGGTACAGCACCTAACGGCCGGCAGGACAGAGTGTACTGACGGGGCTGAGCGATGTCAGGGAGTGTACATGTGGACTGGTACAGCACCTAACGGCCGGCAGGACAGAGTGTACTGACGGGGCTGAGTGACGGCTGGAGTGAGCCGCTGGTGAGGCACTGGGGCTGGCGATGTCAGAGAGTGCACATGCGGACTGGTACAGCGCCCGGCCATACAATCCAACCATACGGTGCATGGGTAAAAATGGAGAAGAAAGGTCCTGGAGGAGCTCGTGGTAACGCGGAGAGGGGAGACGATACACGAGAAGGGCTCTGTATATTGAGTGCACTGTGACGGGGGATACGATACACGAGAAGGGCTCTGTATATTGAGTGCACTGTGACGGGGATACGATACACGAGAAGGGCTCTGTATATTGAGTGCACTGTGACGGGGGATACGATACACGAGAAGGGCTCTGTATATTGAGTGCACTGTGACGGGGGATACGATACACGAGAAGGGCTCTGTATATTGAGTGCACTGTGACGGGGGATACGATACACGAGAAGGGCTCTGTATATTGAGTGCACTGTGACGGGGGAGAAGATACACGAGAAGGGCTCTGTATATTGAGTGCACTGTGACGGGGGATACGATAACGAGAAGGGCTCTGTATATTGAGTGCACTGTGACGGGGGATACGATACACGAGAAGGGCTCTGTATATTGAGTGCACTGTGACGGGGATACGATACACGAGAAGGGCTCTGTATATCGAGTGCACTGTGACGGGGGAGACGATACACGAGAAGGGCTCTGTATATTGAGTGCACTGTGACGGGGGATACGATACACGAGAAGGGCTCTGTATACTGAGTGCACTGTGACGGGGGATACGATACACGAGAAGGGCTCTGTATATTGAGTGCACTGTGACGGGGAGATACACGAGAGGGATATTGATGACGGGAGACGAACAGAAGGGCTCTGTATATTGAGTGCACTGTGACGGGGGAGACGATACACGAGAAGGGCTCTGTATATTGAGTGCACTGTGACGGGGATACGATACACGAGAAGGGCTCTGTATATTGAGTGCACTGTGACGGGGATACGATACACGAGAAGGGCTCTGTATATTGAGTGCACTGTGACGGGGGATACGATACACGAGAAGGGCTCTGTATATTGAGTGCACTGTGACGGGTGACGGGGATACGATACACGAGAAGGGCTCTGTATATTGAGTGCACTGTGACGGGGGATACGATACACGAGAAGGGCTCTGTATATTGAGTGCACTGTGACGGGGGATACGATACACGAGAAGGGCTCTGTATATTGAGTGCACTGTGACGGGGGAGACGATACACGAGAAGGGCTCTGTATATTGAGTGCACTGTGACGGGGGATACGATACACGAGAAGGGCTCTGTATATTGAGTGCACTGTGACGGGGGAGACGATACACGAGAAGGGCTCTGTATATTGAGTGCACTGTGACGGGGATACGATACACGAGAAGGGCTCTGTATATTGAGTGCACTGTGACGGGGGATACGATACACGAGAAGGGCTCTGTATATTGAGTGCACTGTGACGGGGGATACGATACACGAGAAGGGCTCTGTATATTGAGTGCACTGTGACGGGGGATACGATACACGAGAAGGGCTCTGTATATTGAGTGCACTGTGACGGGGGATACGATACACGAGAAGGGCTCTGTATATTGAGTGCACTGTGACGGGGATACGATACACGAGAAGGGCTCTGTATATTGAGTGCACTGTGACGGGGGATACGATACACGAGAAGGGCTCTGTATATTGAGTGCACTGTGACGGGGGATACGATACACGAGAAGGGCTCTGTATATTGAGTGCACTGTGACGGGGGATACGATACACGAGAAGGGCTCTGTATATTGAGTGCACTGTGACGGGGATACGATACACGAGAAGGGCTCTGTATATTGAGTGCACTGTGACGGGGATACGATACACGAGAAGGGCTCTGTATATTGAGTGCACTGTGACGGGGGATACGATACACGAGAAGGGCTCTGTATATTGAGTGCACTGTGACGGGGGATACGATACACGAGAAGGGCTCTGTATATTGAGTGCACTGTGACGGGGGAACGATACACGAGAAGGGCTCTGTATATTGAGTGCACTGTGACGGGGATACGATACACGGAAGGGCTCTGTATATTGAGTGCACTGTGACGGGGATACGATACACGAGAAGGGCTCTGTATATTGAGTGCACTGTGACGGGGGATACGATACACGAGAAGGGCTCTGTATATTGAGTGCACTGTGACGGGGGATACGATACACGAGAAGGGCTCTGTATATTGAGTGCACTGTGACGGGGATACGATACACGAGAAGGGCTCTGTATATTGAGTGCACTGTGACGGGGGATACGATACACGAGAAGGGCTCTGTATATTGAGTGCACTGTGACGGGGGATACGATACACGAGAAGGGCTCTGTATATTGAGTGCACTGTGACGGGGGATACGATACACGAGAAGGGCTCTGTATATTGAGTGCACTGTGACGGGGGATACGATACACGAGAAGGGCTCTGTATATTGAGTGCACTGTGACGGGGATACGATACACGAGAAGGGCTCTGTATACTGAGTGCACTGTGACGGGGGATACGATACACGAGAAGGGCTTTGTATATCGAGTGCACTGTGACGGGGGATACGATACACGAGAAGGGCTCTGTATATTGAGTGCCGTGACGGGGGATACGATACACGAGAAGGGCTCTGTATATTGAGTGCACTGTGACGGGGGATACGGTACACGAGAAGGGCTCTGTATATTGAGTGCACTGTGACGGGGATACGATACACGAGAAGGGCTCTGTATATTGAGTGCACTGTGACGGGGGATACGATACACGAGAAGGGCTTTGTATATTGAGTGCACTGTGACGGGGATACGATACACGAGAAGGGCTCTGTATATTGAGTGCACTTACTGACGGGGGATACGATACACGAGAAGGGCTCTGTATATTGAGTGCACTGTGACGGGGGAGACGATACACGAGAAGGGCTCTGTATATTGAGTGCACTGTGACGGGGGAGACGATACACGAGAAGGGCTCTGTATATTGAGTGCACTGTGACGGGGGATACGATACACGAGAAGGGCTCTGTATATTGAGTGCACTGTGACGGGGGATACGATACACGAGAAGGGCTCTGTATATTGAGTGCACTGTGACGGGGGATACGATACACGAGAAGGGCTCTGTATATTGAGTGCACTGTGACGGGGGAGACGATACACGAGAATGGCTCTGTATATCGAGTGCGCCGTGGCGGGGAGCTGATGATGCGATTCAGCTGGTGCCTGGCAGCAATCAATCGCCACACCAGCCCAGACGCTTGCGCTTGCGAGGAGGGAGGAAACGCACGGCTGAGTCTGTGCAGCGGGCCGGTCACCGGACGGCACGGCCCGACACACTGAGCTCAGGTGGTGGCGTTTACTCGCGTGGAGTGGAGACGCCGCTGGCACGGGGAAACTGTGGTCGCCGAGGGCTCGGAAACCTTTGGTAGCAAGCGAACACAAATTTCGAGTTGGTAAAATTCTAGCTTGCATGGGGAACAGAGGAGCAAATGCAAGTCATAAGGTGAGGGAGGGGTGCAGAAGACAGCAGTGTTGGGTACAGCTATTGTTGGATGTTCGCCGATGAGCATCTTACACTCTTGGTCCTATAATTACAATGCCAAGATTATAGTTGCTTGGTTATTTGGGCTTACGGGCGCATCAACTGCGTTGGTCATACAGCGCCCAGCCAAGATTATAGGATGCTTTAGGTAGAAAAAACCCTCAAAGAATGGCTGGTTGGTTACTGGTTTTACGACACATCCAGTTGAGTCATGTAGCGTCGCCAACCTCTCACGCCGATTGGTCGCGGGCGAAGAGTAGCGACAGGTGAGACCCGAACCAACAACCTTTCGATTGTGAGACGAGCAACTTACCCCTAGACTACTCGCCTCCAGCATCAAAGACCGGTGAATGCAGAGACTAGGGTTGGAAACATGCCATGTCCAGGATGTTTGTCATCCACGACATGGTCCTCTCAGAAAGCTCACTCTGAGTTGTTGCCAAATGATGAATTGAGTCTTGAGAAAATGAGTACGAACTTATCACTGTTTCATAAGCTCGCCCAAAACTGACCCAGAAGAACAAAAAGGAGTTTTGGATGTTACGAGAATAAATATAATTATCTTCTCCGGTCTGGAATGACCCAGTTTTCCTACCCCGATCCAAGAACTCCAAAAAGATGAAAACCAACCGTGGTCGAGCCCACGGGCGCTTCGAACAAGTCGCATTTAAAGTAACAAAGCTGTACATGTAGTGTTGTGGTGGTGGATTGGATTTTAGGGGCGCGTCGACATCTAGTGTCATTTTGCGCCAAACATGTAGTGTTGTGATTTCACTACATCATGCTGAGCACAGACATTTTAGACAAATAAGCGAGCAATGGCGCGTAAAACTTAAGGGCATGTCTGTGTAGCAAACGCAACATCCGAATGGGAATACCAATTACAACGAACAGCAACAAGCAACAGCACTGTTTTTCTTAAATCCATTCCATCAATCCATATCCATTCTCAATATAGCCCATTATGGGATTCGAAACCATTCCACCAGACGTGAGAGCGGATGTTCCTCATTGGCCCGCAAGGTCTGTGGTTGCTGGCGCACGTTGGCTGGCTATTGTCTCTGCGACGCTGTTGTGGACCACAGAGCGACGCCAACTTCACACGCCGATTGGTCGGGGACTAAGAGTAGCCGCAGGTGGGACTCGAACCGGCAACCTTTCGGTCGTGAGACGGGCGCCTTACTCGTGGACCACTGGTCCCTTCTCAGTGCAGGTCACACTCTGCAGCTTACCATGTCGTCCTCGCTGTAGGAGAAGACGTCGGCGCGACCGTCGGCGCTGATGGTGCCCAGTTTCACAGCCAGCGGGTACCTGCCACGAAGAGGACCGCTCTGTGTTCGACCTCGGACACGGTCTCGCGGCAGTGCTGGACGCGTCGCCTTATCCCAGATGGTTGGCATCCAGAACATTATCATCCACAGGAAATTACCCACCGCTTTCTTCACGAATGGAATACTGGAGTTGTTTAAAAATCACTGCATTTCTTCTCATTGTTTCATAAGCATGCTCAAAGTTGACCACAAGTGCAAATAATTATCAATGTCATGGCAAATCAGTGAGGGCCCTGCCGAGGGATCAACACTGATTTGCCGAGTAGTCAGCACCATTTGCTTTAGGTACTATACAAAAGACGAGGCGAAAGTGTTTGAGGAAACACTATCAACAGCAATCCAAATTGAGCCGTTTTCTGGCAGCGCTCCGCCGACGTCCTGACACCGCCAACCTGGCTGTGTCTTAGCCCCTACCGGACTTTCTGGCATCATTCACCTGACAATTACTTTTCCAGCGGCGTATGCAAGGCTGTTTGGCAGTACGTACCTTGTTTGGTGGCAGCATTTACCGCACCCGGTTTTCTGGCAGTGCTTACCCAACTTTCTGGCAACACATACCCAGGTTCCGAGCAGTGCTTACCCAGTTCGGTGGCAGCACCTATCTGGTCCTGCAGCAACAGCTACCCAGTTCTGCAGCGACATCTACCTGGTCCTGCAGCAGCACCTACCTGGCTCTGCAGCAGCACCTACTGGTCCTGCAGCAGCACCTGCCTGGTCCAGCAGCAGCACCTACCTGGTCCTGCAGCAGCACCTACCTGGTCCTGCAGAAGCACCTGCCTGGTCCTGCAGCAGCACCTACCCAGTCCAGCAGCAGCACCTGCCTGGCTCTGCAGCAGCACCTGCCTGGTCCTGCAGCAGCACCTGCCTGGTTCTGCAGGAGCACCTGCCTGGTCCTGCAGCAGCACCTACCCGGCTCTGCTGCAGCACCTTCCTGGTCCTGCAGGAGCACCTGCCTGGTCCTGCAGCAGCACCTGCCTGGTCCTGCAGCAGCACCTGCCTGGTCCTGCAGCAGCACCTGCCTGGTCCAGCAGCAGCACCTACCTGGTCCAGCAGCAGCACCTGCCTGGTCCTGCAGCAGCACCTGCCTGGTCCAGCAGCAGCACCTGCCTCGGCTCTGCTGCAGCACCTCCTTCCTGCCTGGTCCTGCAGCAGACTACCTGGTCCTGCAGCAACACCTACCCGGCTCTGCTGCAGCACCTTCCTGGTCCTGCAGCAGCACCTGCCTGGTCCTGCAGCAGCACCTACCTGGTCCTGCAGCAGCACCTGCCTGGTCCTGCAGCAGCACCTGCCTGGTCCTGCAGCAGCACCTGCCTGGCTCTGCAGCAGCACCTGCCTGGTCCTGCAGCAACACCTGCCTGGTCCTGCAGCAACAGCTACCCGGTCCAGCAGCAGCACCTGCCTGGTCCTGCAGCAGCACCTGCCTGGTCCTGCAGCAGCACCTGCCTGGTCCTGCAGCAGCACCTGCCTGGTCCTGCAGCAGCACCTACCTGGCTCTGCTGCAGCACCTACCTGGCTCTGCAGGAGCACCTGCCTGGTCCTGCAGGAGCACCTGGCCGGCTTTCCGGCAGCACCTACCCCGTCTTGTGGTAGTACTCGAGCGCGTGGTTGTTGCCGCCCGAGCCATCGAACATCCTGCGGCCGCAGAGGATGGCGCCGTCGGTCAGGTTGAGCCACAGGTTGTCCACCTTGTCGCACTGCTGGCACTGCCAGCCGCGCGGCGCCACCCGCACGCCGTTGTCCAGCTGCGCCAGCGCGGCCGCGTGGCGCGACACGACGCGCACCTCGCCGTCCCACGTGCCGGCCGCGTGCGCCAGCTCATCGCGCCGGCTGGCCGAGTCGGCCGCCAGCAGGGCGGCGACGGCGGCGAGCGCCGGCGCCGGCAGCTCGCCGCCGCCGGCCAGCGGCAGCCGCTCCAGGCCGGGCCACACCACCAGCGCGTGGTCCTCGTCGTAGGCGGCGGCCGGCGGCGCCGCCTCGAAGCCGCCCTCGACGCCGATGGCCAGCCGCGTCACCTTGGTCTCCGGCTCGTCGGCGGCGGCGGCGCGCGGCGCGGCGCGGCGCACGCGGCGCAGGTGCAGGAACACGCGGCCGCCGGTGCGTCGGCTGAACGCCTCCAGTCGGTGCCGGCCCACGCCCAGGAATGAGCGCAGGCACACGTACAGGCCGGTGGCCGACTCGGGCGTGTCGAATGAGTAGATGCACTGGTCCTTGTAGACCTTGTCAGTGGGCTGTGGACAGCGGATCTGGTCCAGGTGGGCCTTGAGCGCCTCCATGCTGCACGTGCGGCTTCCGTCTGGGCCAGCAGGCTGATCACTCTGAAACAAGTTTCAGAAAACAAGTTTTGGCTGTTTCAGCAACCAATTGATCATTGTGAATGCAAGCATTGGACCATTCACTATGCGTTCAAATGCCAACAACGCTGAAGTGCTCAAGTTGCTGCAGGCCCGACCCCATTGAAGGGAGGACAACTTGAATGTGATGTAATGTGTAGTTACAAATAAATATACATGTGAAGGAAGTCTGGTGGTGCATATCATAACATAACATGAATAAGAAACCACAGGTTGTTTTAGGTGTCTTCTCCTTTTGTTTTGGTGCATCCTTCATTTCCCCTTATTCACCATCATTCTTGTCACCAAAGACAACATCCAATGACATTGTCTCCCAGTGCAGATTGCTATCTAACAAAGTGATGTACATCCTTTGTTTGGATGAGGGAGATTTGGGAATCACAAATTTGGCTCCACACATCCCCAACGATACTCTTTGTACACATGCACAAACTACTAATCATGGGCACCATCATGACAGGGTATGGGAGAACACATCCTTCAAACATCCAAATTGAACATTACTTATATGAGGTTGCATGAACAATTGACAGAAACTTCCATCATCTCCCTATGCTATTAAAATTATAAGGCCAACATTCCAGATCTCCCTAATGTTATCAAGAGAGATCATCAAGAGAGATCACCAAGAGAGATAAATCCTTTCCAGGGTAGTGATGGGAGAGTACCTGTGATGCCCAGCTTGCTAAGTACCCCAACCTACCACACATCCAGGCTGTCTGCAGAGATGGCCCTTCTGTGAGCAGCATCTTGTGCTACTTCACTGATCAAATTCACATACCCAGGTCTTCTCCAGGATTGGTCACATCAAGCAGCCCAGTAATAGATAATTTGTGAAATAGGGTGGAACACACCACTTACTCAGCACACATCAACATCCTTCCCAAAACAGCACACACAATCAACATCAGTACATATACTCAATCAACATCATGCTTCTTGGTGTGTATTTGTGAAGTCTTCATTCCTTGTTTTTAACTGAAACCAATTTACAAGTATCATGTTTGTGCTCTACATACCAGATCCTGGATAATGATAATGAACATCCCATAGTGCAACTCCTAATGGAAGGATTACCTGCAATGTGCTATGTTGTACAATGCCAGTTTATAGCATGGATGTTTGAATCATTCTCCTTGATATCAGCATTGCCAAATTAGATACCCCTCAAAACATGCAAAGCAGGAACAGTGATATGTATGCAAGTGTCCAAAAAGTGTATTTCCAAGACTTAACAATATATTAATACCATTATCTCCATGAACATTTTGATATCCTGCTGCACTCATTTCAACATTTCACACCCGACAAGAACTTAGCATAATATATAAAATATATTATAGCATAATATAATGCTATGTATATTTGCACAGGTAGCTCAGTTAGCTAGATTCCCAGCCTGCACTTGTCTTCCCATCCTGGCAAGACATTGATTGATTGATTATTTTGGCTTAAGGGCGCGCCGACTGCGAGGTCATTTAGCGCCCATAACTATGAATTGTTCGAAGTATCGCTGTAGGACGTCCCTTGTACTACATGTATTCATTTTCCTTGTGCATCTTGAGGTCAACGACCCGGGTAAATAGCAGAAAACTTCACATCAGATAGGAAGCTGAAGAGCCTTCCGGATTCCACGATCTGTGACTTGTCACCTAAAACTGCTATGAGAGAATGAGCCTGGTCACTCCCAAAATGACGTTGACGCTCTAATACAAGCCCAGGGCATGAAATCAGGACGTGGCGAACTGTCATTACTGCACCACATCTCGGGCACAATGGTACATTCTCACCAGTGAGTAGGTGAACATGGGTGGCGTAAGTATGTCCTATGCGTAAGCGACACAGTCACTTCGTCTCGCCTTGTTCTGCCTGAGCAAGAGGGCCAGTGACCTAGGGATGGTTTGATTATTCGTAACTTGTTGGAACCCAGCTCGTCCCAGCACGCCTGCCAATTGCTTGCCAGAAAAGCAGAGATCCCTGGGTAGTAATCTCTGGCAGGGATTGGAAATGATCTGCGCGAGGGAGCCTGTGCTGCTCGCCTTGCAGCGCTGTCCGCTTTCTCGTTTCCTAGGATACCTATGTGACTTGGAATCCAGCAAAAACGGACAGCTTTCCCTGCCTCATCTAATAGAGTCAAGCGACGGACGATATCATGTACTAAAGAGCCCGTTGGGTTAAAGCTCTTCAGCGCCGAAAGGCTGCTCAACGAGTCGGATAAAATTACATGACGTTCTTCGTCCCCGACTTCTATATAAGACAGCGCTTTATCGATTGCCACTAACTCAGATGTGTACACGGACGCATGTTTCGGGAGCGTAAAAGATCTGACAGCTGTGTGACACACAAAGGCGCTTCCAACCCCGGTGTCAGTCTTTGACCCATCGGTAAAAGTTTTTGCGTAGCTGTCATAAAATGTCGATATGTGCTCAGTACCAAGTCAACCTGACATTCACCATTTTTTCCATCAGCTTGCCTAGCGAAGATGTAAGCGATATGGGGCGTTAATGCGATGGATGCGAGCCGTTTTTCGTGGGTTTCCTAATTGGCACAATAATTGCTTCGCGCCAAGCTCCCGGGAAAGCGCCTGCTTCCCATACCCGATTAAAGGTGGCTAGCAAAGCTTCCAGCGCTTGGGGAGGAAGCCGTTTCAGCATGGCATTGTGGATCTGATCCGGACCCTCGGCAACAATTTGCAGGGTGCTAATGAGCTCAGTCAGTGTAAAGAGGTCATTGTAATCAAGTGATTGTGAAGTGGTAAAATCAATAGGATTCCTCTCACAATGCGACTTAAAACGCAAAAACTCTCGATTGGTGCTTCCACCACTACTGCGTTCAGAAATAAAACGGCCCATCTCATTCGCGACATCAGACGGGTGAGTAACGTCAGCGTCCCCTACGCTCAACACGGGTAAACGAGCTGACTGGAACTGTCCGGAAATGCGCTTGATCAGGGACCAGATCTGTGATGTTGGTGTAAATCGATTAAGGTTTCCAATGTAAGTTCTCCAGGACACCCTCTTTGCCTCAAGGACCGTGCGACGAGCTTGCGCCCTGGCCTTCCGGAATGCGATAAGATTTGCCGTCGTACTATTACGGTCGAAAACCCTGAAGGCACGTCTGCGAGCGCGGATAGCACTTCGGCACTCCTCAGTCCACCACGGCACAGGAGCTCGGCGGGCGTTCTGGATGTCCTAGGGATGCATTTAGAGGTGGAGTCAATGATCAATGCTGTAAAATTGTCTACAGAAAGAGGTGAACTAAGATGACTTGGAGTATCGTTAGAAAATTTATCCAGTACTATTTCATCAAACTGACGCCAGTTGGCCTTGCTGATGTTCCACCGCGGTGGCCTCGTTCCCAGAACAGCAGAGCAGATAAATTCCAACCAGATTGGAAAATGATCACTACCGAGTGGGCCATCGTCTACTGACCAAACACAGCGATGGCTGATTTGGGGACTACACAGGGTAAGATCTAAAACTGATTTGATTCCAGAGGGTAGCGTAATGTGTGTCGAAGAACCTGTGTTTAGTAAACACAACGATTCGTCGATTAAAAAGGCCTCCATGTGTCTACCACGGGGTTGGAAGTGACAGAACCCCAGAGAGTATGATGGGAGTTAAAATCGCCCAAAAGTAAAACGGGAGGTGGAAGTTCCAGCATAAGACTCCTGAGCTCTGCAGAGGGGAAAGCCTCTTCTGGGGGAAGATAAATTGAACATAGTGATATAATGATATGATGAATATTAATGCGAACAGCTACAGCCTGTAGAGTTGATTGCAATGCTATTTTCCGAGGTGTTCCATTGTGGACAGCTAACATTACCCCACCATGTGCAATGACATCAGTTTTTACATTATCTTTCCGGAATACAGAATAGCCTTTTATGGAACACTGAATACCAGTTGGCAGCTTAGTTTCATGAAGCCCTATAGCAATAGGTCGCTTATGATATAAAACCCTCTGCAGGTCAGTAAAACTTGCTCTAAACCCATGCATGTTCCACTGCAAAAGTAAAGGCAATATGATGGTGAGTCAAGATAAAATTGGGAGTGTCTACAAGTTCTCCCGGAGGGTTCCAGGTCACTCCTAGAGTGGCCAAGTGAGGTCGTTCTCAGTCGCGACCATGGCGAGCCATCCCTGGGAGAGGTGCCTGACCACGGTAGTCCTCACTTCTGAGGGACGTTAAGCGGCAGCAGGGTCGGGGCAGGGGCCGGGGCGGTGGAGGACCCATACCCTGCGGCATAACTGGCTCTCCCAGCTAAGCCTCTACTCGCCTTCCAGGCGTTGGCGTGGCCGACCTTGTGGAAGGGGCACCCTCCACACCTTTCCCCTTCGCCCACACCTTCTCCACCTGAGCCAGTCAGCCCTCTTCGCCTTGCAGGCGTGCCTTTCTGCTTCCTGATACCGCAAGCTAATGTCAGAGATTGGAATTTGCCAGGAGTTATGGGACTGCAAGGCAGGGACGGACGCAGAAGCTGGGGGTTAGGGAGGTGGTGGAGCGGAAGTAGGAATTGAATGTGAGGTTGAGGTCTGGCTCACGGGAAGGGGGGAGGAATCAGGAAGGAAGGAAGTGGAGAGAAGGGACTTGGAGGTGGTTGTGGTGTGCATAGGTGAGGGGGATTGGAGGAAGGGCAGGAATTAAGGGGCAGGGATTTCAAGGTGGGGATTGTGGGAGACGGAGACATCCTGGCAAGACAGGGTTTGAGTCATTTCACATGCTCACATTTAGCCACTGGCTGGGAGCATCAGTTAGCAGCTGACCCGGTAAGAGCAGGGATGAACTACTAGGTGGCTGTGTTGGTGCATTGACTGCACATTAAACTTTTGGTCAAAATTCTGCAGTTGAACTGGAATTCATGGATCAAGGGTTCATGCAAGAAGCTCTGCTTATCAATAGGACCCTGGTTCATAAAGCTACCCCAGGAAAAATGAATTATTTTTTTAATATGGCAGCATTGTTAGCATTGTTGCTCATAATAACAGCATCTTAAGGAATTTCTGGCCTTGACTGGAGATTATGGATGTGCTTGGCTGCAAATATTACGTGTTGGGAATAAATATCAAATTAAACCAGAACATAAGGTTTTTGATGTTAGAGTATTGAATTGAGTGCATGAAGCATTTGGGCTTAGGGGCGCTTCCACTGCTTCGGTCATACAGCTGCATGAAGCATCAAATTTATTCTTTATCACATACCAGGTATGGCTAATTGCATGCAATTGGCCATATTTGTATCCCATGATGTGTGTAAGTGAAGATTATGATCATGTGGGTAGGTATTTCTTTGCCAAATGAAAATAATTTGCAGAGACAATGAGTCTTCCCATCATCATTTCTTGTTAAAATAAATTGTATTAAAAAAACAATTTCAAAGTATAAAATTTTGCCTTTATCTCCAATAATACCAAACCGAAGTGACTAGATATGCAATCATTCAAATTTAAAAGTAACTATGAGCACAGAAAGCAAGTGGTTGCATCTACCGAATCATGTTCATAGACATCGTATTCCAAAAATACATTACATTCCAAAACACCTTGAAGCAAAAATATACAACAAACAAAATGTTCTTAATGGCTCAACAAATATCTGAAGGAGAATCCGACCATGGAGGATTTGGCATCCTACCTACTACACCTAGGTCATACCTACCCAGGTACTTTTCATATGTCTTCATCTTCACAACATTTCACACCTAGGTAGGTAGCAAAAAAAAAACATTTTACTAATGCTCCATATTTGTGATACGTGTGTTTGAGCAAATGTGAAGCATATCCTATTCAGCATGAGTCTGGAGTGCAGAAATGTATTTAAAGGTACAATGCCTACCCAAAGACGTGCTTTAATTTGAATTCCAAGCCTGGTAGGTACCTACCTAGGTAAGTACCTACAGAAGGCTAGGTATTCTTTTACGACAAAACAATTATCCCGCCACTGAAATGAACTCACCTTCAATACAAAATTCGAAAAAAAATACTGATCTCACAGAACAATATACCAAGTTCATACAGCAAAGAACAACACTGATCCAGGCGATTTATAACCACACACTAATGCAGGTGCGGCACAATCAAGGCTGAAGTTAAATCACGGTGACCGTGCACAAAGCTTATTTTTAACTGACATCAAGAACGTCACACATGACATCTGTTGAGTCACGGATTCCCTTCGATTCTATCTGCTACCCCTCCAAAATATAATTTCACGTCATGATTAAATAATGAAAGTGTAGTTTTAGCATACGCTTACTTCATCACATAGTAAAGTTTTCTTCGCCACAATCCATACGACAGGTATGTTGAACAAGTTCAATGTCGCGTCGGATAAAAACTATTCTTCGTCAGATTGCGCGTAAAGAAAATATTTATCGTTATAAGTGCATGCAGTGGCATCGCCACGAAATTCTTCCAGGGGGCGAAATCGAAAGTGGGCCTCCTGCTCCCCGAAAGAGGGGCCTGCATTGTGTTAGGGCCTCCTATTGTTTTTAGGCCCTGAGTATGGTTCGGGAATGGGAAACTGAGGGCTGGAGGGCATCCTTTTCGTCCTGGAGAGCCTCCCTTTCGTCCTAGAGGGCATCCTTTTCGTCCTGGGGGCCTCCTTTTCATCATGGGGGCCTCCTTTTCGTCCTGACGTACCTTCTTTTTGTCCTGGGGGCCTCTTTTTCGTCCCGAGGGCCTCCTTTTCGTCCTGAGGGTTTCGTTTTCGTCCTGGGGGCCTCCTTTTAGTCCTTGAGGGCCTCCTTTTCGTCATGGGGGCCTTCTTTTCGTCCTGAGGTACCTTCTTTTCGTCCTGGGGGCCTCTTTTTCGTCCTGAGGGCCTCCTTAAACTTCAGGGGGCGGCGCCCCCAGTCTCACGGCAGGGGGCGGGCAATTGCCCCCGCTGTCCCCCGGTGGCGACGCCCCTGAGTGCATGTAAATGTATGCTACACAATGCCATACCCAGAGGGCGCATCCGCTGACTCATGGACTCTTTTTACTGTCCAGGATCCTCTGTTCGCCAGGGGGTCACTTCCACCGACTCGGGACCCCTATATTTGCCACAGGCCCTTCATTCCGACTTTGTTCGAGGCCCTCAGCCTCTGCCCATGGGCACTTCATCGACTTGCGTGATCTCATTGACCCGGATTCAAAGATCACCCGGGCCTCTGAATCGGCCCAGTGGCCCTTAAATTGGCCCATGGACCTTTCACACAGGGTCATCGCCCAATCAAGCTTTTCAAGCTCTCAGGGACCCTCCAGCTAAGAGGATCCAGGAGAGCCAAGGCCGATGCCCCTTCCCAAGACCGATTTCCCCCGAAGTCTTGCACTAATGTGTCGTTATTTCTTGAAATGGAGAAAAAAAATCAGGTAAAGATTGCCAAAAGCAAACCTGCATTACTTCTGTCAGCTTCTCAAGTCTGCATATTCCTTTGTATACTGTAGACGGCGCTTCGCAATTTCCCATAGACTTCTGGCTCCGCCCAGATCCAGCTGTCAATTGAGGCAGATCTCATGGAACCAACTTCATCCTCCACTGACACCTCCAGTTCCACAACCATTTCTGTTAGCATTCAGAAATCGAAATTTAACATTTGTCGTTTCATGGATTTGTAACGTCCTTTTTCTTGAATACGTCCACTCCGATGCCATAAGAAGGCCCGTGCCACTTGCCCTCTGTGTGCGCCTACGCCTGGGTCGACGGGAGAGCTTTAGCCGAAGTCGTTTAGAATTAGAATATATACGCCGCGAACCGTCGAAGCGCCACGAAACCCACGAAAGCTAACACTAAGTGTGATACGATAATACTCGCAACACAACGCAGATATTTTCGTAGAGCATCCCCCCTGCCGTCATTCAAATCAACAAAAAAATGTGTGGTATGGTATGGTAATCAACTCTAGAAGGCACAAACCTTTTGCATTCCCCCTGTCACATCCCGGATGCAAAAATACACCATTCAACTTCCCATGTATGTGGCCCTCTCACGTCGGTCTAATGGCCATACTGAAGCATACGCAGGTTAAAGTGCCTTTCGTGACCACAGGTTATCCACCATGTCACACGGACAAAAAAGCAACAACAAAATAACCTGCCTATTTTCAACCTCTAGATACCGTCAAAGCTAGGCACCAGATCTCAATGAATCAAAGTGGAAATTGTGAGTGTGTCCATGTCGCTCAAGTGCACCTCTCCCCCGCCCTGTCCAACAAATTATTCGACCGATGACGCCCTTCAGAGCAGAAAAGGCACCACTCTGGAGATATTGTGCCCCTCCAATCGCAATCTTTGGTTTCGCCCTAGTCACTAAACACGCTGGCAGCCACCACACCTGCGGTCGCTTTACTGCGCCACATTCACAAGCGGATGGCGAACATTTCGCGTTTATTCCAAGATATCAAATCATCCACACGGGTTAATTGTGCGACGGCCCGGCCAACCCACGACTGCCCCGCAACGTGGCCGACCCGGTCCGGGAGCGAGCAGCACCACAGCTGAGCGGCTAACCTGCACCACGGCCACGGAGATGACCTGCACCGCAGCTGGGAGGCTAGCTCGCACCGCAGCTGGGAGGCTAGCTCGCACCGCAGCTGGGAAGCTGACTTGCACCACGGCTGAGAGGCTAGCCTACACGGCAAATGAGAGGCTAACCTGCACCACAGCCGGGAAGTTAGCCTGCGCTACCGCTAGGCAGCTAGCCGGCCGGAAACTGGTCGATACGGACCGGCTCCGGCCCGGAAGAGGATTCGCTCCCGCCGACCGGGGGCAGGGGGGGGGGGCGTCTGGCGATGGTCGCGAAGGCGGCTGCCACGCGCACTGACAGCACGTCTATGTCGAGTGTTGAGCAGCGGGTCAGCAGCGGACACGCAGCGGGCCAGCAGAGGACCAGCAGCCGGCCAGCAGAGGACCAGCAGCCGGCCAGCAGAGGACCAGCAGCCGCCAAGCAGCGGACCAGCAGAGGACCAGCAGCCGGCCAGTAGAAGACCAGCAGAGGACCAGCAGCCGGCCAGCAGAGGACCAGCAGCCGGCCAGCAGCGGACCAGCAGAGGACCAGCAGAGAACCAGCAGCCGGCCAGCAGAGAACCAGCAGCCGGCCAGCAGAGAACCAGCAGCCGGCAAGCAGCGAACCAGCAGCCGGCCAGCAGAGGACCAGCAGCCGGCCAGCAGAGGACCAGCAGCCGGCCAGCAGCGTACCAGCAGCCGGCAGCGGACCAGCAGCTGGCAGTAGCCGGCCAGCAGCGCAACCCACGACGCGTCTGGCAGCAGCGCGGCTGAAGTCGCGTCGGATGCTGGGCAAGCGCTGCGCCGAAGCAAGGCAAGGCTATGTTCGATGCGCACCGTACATGCGCAGAGCAGACATCAATACAGGACGAGCATACCGGGAGAACAGCAAATCGTACCGACTACATGGTACCGCAAACCGACCGGAGATACGAGACGAGAAAAAAAAACAACAAAAAAAAACGGTTGACGTCCGTAACGTTTTAGAGGGCATACACTCGGTACGCGAACAATACAGAATGATATGGAATTATCTTGGTTGTAGGCTAATGCAAAAACAAACTGAACAGCACAGGCGGCGAGATACACATGCAAGTAATCGATGATTATCACAAATCGCGTAATTACAGATAGCCACTGTTGGCAAGACACATGAATGTCACGTTACCCGCAGTTGCCGCTTCCAAAAGCGCAACCGCACCGCCCGTTAAAAATAACGCGTCAACGGAAGCAGACGAGCCATCCGGCGACCGGCCTGGCAACCTTCTCGGGGTCAGGACCGCCACAGCAGCTATCAAAAACGTCACGGGTCGGTGGCGGCCGCCAGCGACGTGAAGCGCAACACGCCGGGCGGCCGTCACACGCGGCGGCGGCACCTCCGCGGCCGTCGCCACTCTGCTCTGGATCCAGCGGACGCGACTCAAACTGCGCCGGCGGCGCCTACCACTCCTTCTTGATCTCGAAGCTCCACTCCCACTTGAGGTACTCGTTCTTGTCGTCGTCGCAGAAGACGGACTTGACGTTGTAGGTGCCGCGCGCCAGCATGCCTGCCGGTCAGGACGGCCGTCATTTGTGCTGCACTCGGAGTGGGCAGCGCCCGCAGCCGTTTGGAACTCGCGCATTGGTTCAGAGCAGCTGCTGCACGTACTTCGCGAGCCACACATCGACAATCAGTCACATGCCTGAGTCATTGCCGGAGTGGCTGTGAAAACAAATTGACATGGGTCAAGATCGAACATGAAAATGTTGTGAAATGTGGCTACGCGGGGCTCAGAAACTTGCATGGATGCTCTTCATTCGACAGTCGGATCTGGGAGTATGAAGGAGATCTTTCAACCGAGCGACCGGCCGACAGACCGACAGACCGACGGACCGACGGACCGACAGACCGACCGGCCGACGGACCGACCGACCAACCCGGGCGACAGGCACGGATGGTATGGGTCAGGACACAGACTTCACCGAAGACTTGTTGGAAAAGGACGGTCGCTTGGAGAAGGGCTTAACCAGGAGGAAGAACTGGAAACAGGAAGAACCTGCAAGGAAAGCAGAGCATGACTATCACAGACAAGAAAACCTAAACCAGTTAACAACACGTCGATCACGAGGACGGAGAAAAGCAACTTGAACACGTTAAAAATATAATTTAAACAATTGCTGTATACTCATAAGACACACAAGTCAGCACTGCATACGACACACCAAAAAAAAAAAATAAAAACGCTGAGATTCAGCTAAGCCGAGCATCACCAAATACCAAGAAACAAATGGTGGGCAATGTACGCGGTGTTCACTTCACGGACATAGTAGGCAATCAATGGGGAGGGGCTGTCCCATGAACCACCATACCAATCAACAACAGTCCCATGGCTTCTGCAGCGTGACATTTCTCCAAAACGCCCATCAACCCACCCACACAGGAGTAGTTCCCACAGGTGGCAGACGACAGTCCACACTTCCTGATAGCATGAAACCAAATTTAACACATCGACAAACGCTGAAGCATCACTAATACACCAAGCAATTGGTGGACATCGACACCAATGGAAATATTTGTCAGTTATTTGAGTTTCAGGGCGCATCGACCAGTTTTGATCATTCGCATGGAACTATTTGTCAGATTCAGTATTGCGACACATCCGTGATACTCCGGCGCCAGTTTCCAGTGGCATCCGGTGCGACACGTGCGAGTGCCGCACCGGCGCCGCATCTGTAGCGACACACACCGGAAGGCGCGTCCTCGATGGGCGTCAGGTGGGTGTGCACGTCCTGCCGCGGTCCGTAGCTGCCCAGCATCTGACTCATCTTGTCCACTGTCGGCAGGACGGCCAGCGTCACCCACCGCACAACGGCCGGACAGCGGGAGAACCCTCACCCACCGCACAACGGCCGGACAGCGGGAGAACACTCACCCACCGCACAACAGCCGGACAGCGGGAGAACACTCACCCACCGCACAACGGCCGGACAGCGGGAGAACCCTCACCCACCGCACAACGGCCACACAGCGGGAGAACACTCACCCACCGCACAACGGCCGGACAGCGGGAGAACACTCACCCACCGCACAACGGCCGGACAGCGGGAGAACACTCACCCACCGCACAACGGCCGGACAGCGGGAGAACACTCACCCACCGCACAAGCCGAACAGTGGGAGAACCTCACCCACCGCACAACGGCCGGACAGCGGGAGAACACTCACCCACCGCACAACGGCCGGACAGCGGGAGAACACTCACCCACCGCACAACGGCCAACAGCGGGAGAACCCTCACCCACCGCACAACGGCCGGACAGCGGGAGAACACTCACCCACCGCACAACGGCCAGACAGCGGGAGAACACTCACCCACCGAACAACGGCCGGACAGCGGGAGAACACTCACCCACCGCACAACGGCCGGACAGCGGGAGAACACTCACCCACCGCACAACGGCCGGACAGCGGGAGAACACTCACCCACCGCACAACGGCCGGACAGCGGGAGAACACTCACCCACCGCACAACGGCCGGACAGCGGGAGAACCCTCACCCACCGCACAACGGCCGGACAGCGGGAGAACACTCACCCACCGCACAACGGCCGGACAGCGGGAGAACACTCACCCACCGCACAACGGCCGGACAGCGGGAGAACACTCACCCACCGCACAACGGCCGGACAGCGGGAGAACACTCACCCACCGCACAACAGCCGGACAGCGGGAGAACACTCACCCACCGCACAACAGCCGGACAGCGGGAGAACACTCACCCACCGCACAACAGCCGGACAGCGGGAGAACACTCACCCACCGCACAACGGCCGGACAGAGCGGGAGAACACTCACCCACCGCACAACGGCCGGACAGCGGGAGAACACTCACCCACCGCACAACGGCCGGACAGCGGGAGAACACTCACCCACCGCACAACAGCCGGACAGCGGGAGAACACTCACCCACCGCACAACAGCCGGACAGCGGGAGAACACTCACCCACCGCACAACAGCCGGACAGTGGGAGAACCCTCACCCACCGCACAACGGCCGGACAGCGGGAGAACCCTCACCCACCGCACAACAGCCGGACAGCGGGAGAACACTCACCCACCGCACAACAGCCGGACAGCGGGAGAACACTCACCCACCGCACAACAGCCGGACAGCGGGAGAACACTCACCCACCGCACAACGGCCGGACAGCGGGAGAACACTCACCCACCGCACAACGGCCGGACAGCGGGAGAACACTCACCCACCGCACAACGGCCGGACAGCGGGAGAACACTCACCCACCGTACAACAGCCGGACAGCGGGAGAACACTCACCCACCGCACAACAGCCGGACAGCGGGAGAACCCTCACCCACCGCACAACGGCCGGACAGCGGGAGAACCCTCACCCACCGCACAACGGCCGGACAGCGGGAGAACACTCACCCACCGCACAACGGCCGGACAGCGGGAGAACACTCACCCACCGCACAACAGCCGGACAGCGGGAGAACACTCACCCACCGCACAACGGCCACACAGTGGGAGAACCCTCACCCACTGTACAATGACCAGACAGTGGGAGAACCATCACCCACCGTATGACCGCCAGTCAGTGGGAGAACCCTCACCCACCGCACAACGGCAGACAGTGGAGAACCTCACCCACCGCACAACGGCCGGACAGCGGAGAACACTCACCCACCGCACAACGGCCGGACAGCGGGAGAACACTCACCCACCGCACAACGGCCGGACAGCGGGAGAACCCTCACCCACCGCACAACGGCCGGACAGCGGGAGAACACTCACCCACCGCACAACGGCCGGACAGCGGGAGAACACTCACCCACCGCACAACGGCCGGACAGCGGAGAACACTCACCCACCGCACAACAGCCGACAGCGGGAGAACCGACGGTGGGAGAACCTCACCCACCGCACACGGCCGACTGGGAGAACCCCACCACGCACACCGGATAGTGGGAGAACCCTCACCCACCGCACAACGGCCGGACAGCTGGCACATAACGGCTGTGACCGTGACACGCCAATGGCCCTGTCACACGATTGGGGTATCGCACCCAGTGAGACAGTGTCGCGGCCCACCACACCCACCTGGCCACACTGGCACACTGTAATGGCCGGACCACACTATGACACACTATAATGGCCGGACCACACACACTAATGGCCGGACCACACTATGGCGCACTATAATGGCCGGACCACACTATGGCGCACTATAATGGCCGGACCATACCATAGCACACTATAATGGCCGGACCATACGATGGTGCACTACAATGACCGGACCGTACGATGGCACACCATAACGACGGGACCATACGATGGTGCACTATAATGACTGGACCATACGATGATACACTATAATGGTGGACCAACGATGATACTATCGACCACACGACGATGCAGTATAATGGCAAGACCATACGATGATACACTATAATGGCAGGACAATACCATAGTACACTATAATGACTGGACCACGCAATGATACACTATAATGGCCGAATCATACGACATATTACACCATATTCATTAGATTATACATACCAATGATTTTGCACATGTACTGGTCGCCTCAAACCCAATCGGTGTTTATTGGCTTTGCAACGCGTCGACCGTTGGGTCGGAAAGCGCGGTCGATCTCACACCGATTGATCGCGCGCGAAGGGTAGCGAGAGGTGGGACTCGAACCCACAGCCTTTCGGCTGGGAGGCGAGCACCTTGACCCAATACGTATACCACTCACCCCACACAGACGCAATTGTTATCACGAGTCGCATGCATTAGAACGCAATAACTGGAATTGCACGGCTATCTCACGGGTCTCGCATTGGCTTAAGCCTCGGGATAACGTTGTCCTACTAAGGATAGCATAGTCTCCCACAGGGCAGCATTTTAGTAAAGCGGATGGTGAGATGAGTTCAGTAGCCATCGCAGGCAGTCGGGTCCCGCAGACGAGTGTTGCCGTAACGACACACGCGGTGGGTCAAATGTCGGCAGTCGGGTCCCGCAGACGAGTGTTGCCGTAACGACACAGGCGGTGGGTCAAATGTCGGCAGTTGGGTCCCGCAGACGAGTGTTGCCGTAACGACACAGGCGGTGGGTCAAATGTCGGCAGTCGGGTCCCGCAGACGAGTGTTGCCGTAACGACACAGCGGTGGGTCAAACAGGCGGTGGGTCAAATGTCGGCAGTCGGGTCCCGCAGACGAGTGTTGCCGTAACGACACAGGCGGTGGGTCAAATGTCGGCAGGTTGGGTCCACGACGAGTGTTGCCGTAACGACACACGCGGTGGGTCAAATGTCGGCAGTCGGGTCCCGCAGACGAGTGTTGCCGTAACGACACAGGCGGTGGGTCAAATGTCGGCAGTCGGGTCCCGCAGACGAGTGTTACCGTAACGACACAGGCGGTGTGTCAAATGTCGGCAGTGGGTCAAATGTCGGCAGTCGGGTCCCGCAGACGAGTGTTACCGTAACGACACAGGCGGTGGGTCAAATGTCGGCAGTCGGGTCCCGCAGACGAGTGTTACCGTAACGACACAGGCGGTGGGTCAAATGTCGGCAGTCGGGTCCCGCAGACGAGTGTTGCCGTAACGACACAGGCGGTGGGTCAAATGTCGGCAGTCGGGTCCCGCAGACGAGTGTTGCCGTAACGACACAGGCGGTGGGCCAAATGTCGGCAGTCGGGTCCCGCAGACGAGTGTTGCCGTAACGACACAGGCGGTGGGTCAAATGTCGGCAGTCGGGTCCCGCAGTCGAGTGTTGCCGTAACGACACACGCGGTGGGTCAAATGTCGGCAGTCGGGTCCCGCAGACGAGTGTTACCGTAACGACACAGGCGGTGGGTCAAATGTCGGCAGTCGGGTCCCGCAGACGAGTGTTGCCGTAACGACACAGGCGGTGGGTCAAATGTCGGCACATTCTAGCCGTGCCGCCTGCAGCCAACCCACCGATTATAAACAGTGTCGTCTGTTCCTGTGTGCCTCACACATTCGCGTCTCGCCTACATCCCTTGGTGAGGGAAAACAGTTGCAGGCACGAACACTAATGTCGGAGATAACTGGAATCACGTCAGACAAGACCAACCGCGAGGAACATTTGTTCGCTGTTGTTCGTGGCTTTGCGACGTACTAAGCAGCCGAGGCCATGTGACGTCGTTCGCCTCCCATACAGGCAGGACAGTGCCTTGAAATTCTTTGATTTAAGTGAAGACCCGCACTTAAGCGATTGTGTTTGACATAACCCATTTTGACATCACTTTTACTTTATTTTTGACATTCATCTTTTATACAGTATCTAGCCATAAATTAAGGATATTCTACGTTCAATTCCACTTTAATTGTCCCCAGTTCTTCATCTGCTAATTGCGCATTTTTTAAGCCGGGTAGGCTAGGCAAAGCGGTGTTTGTGTTGTTCGTCTGTGCTGGCATCATGTCCTCACCTTCTGAATCGGATTCTGACAGGTGTACATTGTCGACTACGCTAATTTCCTCGGTTGGTTATTTGTTTTACGACACATCGACCGTTGAGTATGTAGCGTTGTCAATCTCTCACGCCGATTGGTCGCAAGCGAAGAGTAGCGACAAGTGAGACTCGAACCCACAACCTTTCGATTGTGAGGCGGGCAACTTACCCCTAAACAACTCGTCCCCACGTTAATTTCCTCATCAAGGCATTTCCAATATGAGTGTTCATTGTCTGCTATGTCTCCGGCTATGGGTGTGTTTGCGACACGTGATATTGTATCGGCAGTGTAGTTTTGGGGTCCTGAAAGGTATTTATTTTTTTGCAGCCGTATTCGCCTAGCATGATAGCCCAATGTTGTATGCGCGAGTTTTTCATTCCACTTATGAACAGCTGTTTCAGCGGCTTGTGATCTGCGTACGCGGTCAGCTGTGTTCCTACTACAATATGGCGGAGTTTACCTAAACTGTAAATGGTCGCGTAAGCATCGCGTTCGGTAGTTGTCCATATTTGCTGGGCATCTGAGAATTGGTGCGACACATACTGAATGACTCGGTCCTGACTAGTGGTGTCATATTTCGGAATTTCCAAAATCATTACAGAGCCGATACCGATTTGCATATAACCGTGGTGACCGAAATATTACCGATCGGATTATAAGACCAAAATTGTCCGAAAAATTACCGATTGTGAAAAACATCAATATTTGGGAAAGCAAATAATTAAGTACCATACGAGTATCATTTACAGGAAATTGAACAATATTTTGAATGTTTTTGTTTAAAAAAAAAATATATTTTAAAAAAAAACATTTAAAATATTTCATCTGAAAGTCGAGACCTGATCATGTCCAAAGCATGTACCGGGCAGGAACTAGGTATGTGGGTGGTTCGCTCTGCTTTGTAAGTACTCGCTCAGATGTTGAATTTTTCGCCTTCTAGATGAATACATTTTCGTTTCCTCAAACTGAACGGTTACACTTTCAACTTCGAATGGTAATGATTAGTAAACGGCAAAATAATACGTTTATCACTGCAAGCTACATGTTATTACTTTGATCTTTCGCTAAACACCCGGCAGCATGAGGCTCGACTCCTCAACATAGGCGGAGGAACGGGAGGGTCAGGGGGCGGCAGTTAGCCCCCACTCGCCTATTGCTCCCGTCCCAAACAGAAAAAAGCGTCCGCGCCACTGCTCAATTCAGAAAAAGCATAAGCACTCTGTCTTTATTTCAAGAAATACACTTCCTTGCACAATATATGGTCTGATGGACATTCGGGAGGCCGTGACTGACTGGGCTGAAGCAAACTGCAAAGTGCGAAGCGCAAACATTACCGAAATGTGTCCTAAAAATTAATGTTTGTCCGACCGATTACCGAATCGGTATCGGTAATTTTTCGGTATCCGATCTGTTTGGTAATCGATTGACATCACTAGTCCTGACCATTCTGTTCTTGAGTAAACACACCGCCTAGGGCGTCCTGGGACGCATCGGTATACAATTTGAAAGGCTTCGAGATGTCTGGAAAAGCCAACACTGGGCCTGTGACTAAGCTATGCTTCAACGTGTCAAAAGCCTGTTGCGCTTCGGGGGTCCAGTTACATTTTGCGTTTTTCTTTGTCATTGCCTTTACGGGGTCTTCCAATTGTGCTAAATTCTGGAACATACTTTCGGCAATAGGAAGCCATACCTAGAAAGCTTCTGACCTGACGAACCGTAGCCCGGTCTGGCATCGACTGTACGACTTGAACTTTCGCTGGATTTACTGAATTCCTTCATTGGAAACAACACGTACGAGGTAATTCAGTTGCTCACGTGAAGTCACATTTCGAAATTTTCAACTTAGATTCGCTTTTTCAATCGGTCAAACACTATTTTAAGTGTTGCACATGTTCCTAAAGTGTTACTGAAGACAACGACTCGTCAATGAAGGCCGGCAACTGTCGAATTTGAAAGGCGGTCTTTTCTCGGTCTTCCTCTGGAATGGGTATTTGCCAGAATCTGGCTTTGAAGTTTAAACTGCTTCGGAACTTCCATTTCCCTAGGGACAATAAAATATCACCCGCAGCGGGGATACTAGGCGCAGGGACAACAGTGACAGACATTTAATGGTTGGGGAGTGTGGCTGCTACACGCCGGCTGAGGTGAGAAGGTCGAGGGGAACGCGCTGATGGCTGCGTTGGGGGTGTGGGTGCACAGCGGAGGTGAGAAGGTCGAGGAGCGGAACTACGCGGCTGAATGGCTGCGAACACCGCTGAGTTCCGGACTCCCCACTCGGAACACTGTCAACATGGCGTCTGTGGGGCATGCTGAGCATTCTCCGAGCTCCAAGTGTGCGCTGAAGCCGGTGCGCGCAGAGCGTCTGTCGACGCTGCACTCACCCTGGATGCCCTTGCGGTACGTCTTCTGCGTGTAGCGCAGCCCGGTCACAATGTCTCGCTGCACGTGGAACTCGATGCGTAACCGGTACTGGATGCCCTCCTTGATGGTGATCGTCTGCCGGCGGTGCCGATGACGGTGTCAACACATCATCGGGTGCACATCGCACGGCTGGCTACAGGTCCCATGTTACCGGCTTTGTTGTGATCTGACGTTTCAACCAACGGTGATCGGTAAGACTGAACGAACGTTTTCCGTCTGTATGTATACTTGAAAACTCTCGAAGTTCGCAGGTAAGAAGTCACAAAATCGAGCATATAGCGGAAATTTACCCATTCCATTATGAAATCCTTAGTAGTGACTTTCGTCACTGTGCCGCCAATCCACCCAGGTTTCGAGAAACAAAAACAACGCGCCGTTGCTACACAACATAAAATCGTGCGTGAAAACCACCGTATAAATGCACTTATTTGAATAGGGATCAGTTCTCGCTTTGCACGATTTGCACACGCACAACAGGTTTGCAGCGAACAAACGCTGGGGAAACAGGGTGGAAGAAGCCATCGTATGAACGCAGACAAGCAGTACGGGACGCAAAAATTTTATCGAGACGTGGTACAAGTTTTTTCTTCTGTTTTCTTATGTGATGTAGCTACCAAGTTTCCCAAATTGCAGAGGTGAATGATGTATTTATCGCTGAACGGGGAACGATTCATTGACAAACACTCATGTGTGTCTTGCTTAATATACCTTTCGTCTCACTGTATGCACGCATGATCACGATTGAATTTGCGAATTGTTTGCATGTACATTCATGTCATCCAGAGTACTATCCTCTCCAGTGCGTTATCATTTCCTTTTCGTGCTGGAGAGCTGAGTGGTGCTCAAACACTCAAAGGCGCACAAGGGAATTATGATGTAACGAGAAGGAAAATTATCCTCTTCCAACTGGATCACCAACATTTTTCCTCCCCACATCTAGTATCCCAAAGGGGAATGCCAACCCTGACGTGGACAGGTAGCGGGCACGGGGGTAACTGTGGTCACGCACGGGGCAAGCGACGCGTCACATCATCACACCACTCGCTAGAGGCCGATCCGCCATGTCAAGGACGCCAATGAACCAATCACTCGCTTGGAAAGTTCGCGAATCCCCTTCCCCACCCATCCCCCGAACTTCCGCCGCCGCCTGACCCGGTGGAAAAATGTCCCGTAAAAAGTATATACGGTGACTGCTCGAATTCTGGCGCGACTGGACACGGTGCACGCAAAATATAGGATAGTTATCGTCTCCTGAAGATGTAGATACCCCGGGAACCCGAAAGGTTCGCGACATAGCCGTAAGTCGGTTTTCACTCCATTTGATGAATGCTGAGCCGATTTCGACACACTTAGGCCGAATCATCCTCTTCAAATGGTGCCTGAGCTGAACATTCCTTCAGCTCAGGCACTCGACCGACGTTCCACACTTCGAGCCCCCCCAATCCATCCGAGCTCAGCTGGACGCCCCCCAGATTCCAAGGATGCATCCCTAAAAAATATGCTTCCCTTCCCCTGTTGACGAAATCTTCGATTAGTCAGTGGATGAATTCATAAATTGAAGCTTTGCTACTGTGCAAAAACGAGCAAAACTAGTCTAGCCACAGACAATCAACCATTTTCACCGGTAGGATAATGGTCTGTCTTAGTTCATCAAAGTTAGGCATAAAGCTCATTTTTATACTTGTACTCACTGGGGTCCCACTTATTAGTTCATCACTTAAGAGCAACGCAATTAGGAACGCACCAAAACAAATGCGAAAATGTGAGGCATAGCAATACTTTCCTTCCATGCCAAGTGTGCATCTGTAAAAAACGATATGGAATGAACCCGAGTCATAAATAATCCACACATTCCGACGTTCTTATCCAAGTTAGTTATTCGGGCCGTAGGGCACTTCTGACCAAAATTGATCATTCGATGATATCAAGGACCATAAGCATGAAATGAAAATGGGCGAACAGTGCAAGGACAAGTAACATAGCATTCCACAAGGCCACCCCATGGCGACAATGGAGACAAGTGGGGAAATAGGGCCCTGACCCATAGCATCTCCATGCCTACGATCTAAAGCGATCAGTGTATCCAAAGCAAAGTGAAATGTGCACCGTGCCAAACATTTCGCGAGCATAGCTGAAAACGTGCTGCACTATCTTTGGATGTCTGCGTCACGGACCGACCTGCTGCTTCAGCGTCTCCAGATCTCCGACCAGGTCAAGCACCACGTCGTCGCGGCCCTCCACAACCAGAGCAAGTCGCCGCACTATCACTCGACTCGGGTTAGACTCGTCTGAAACGGGGGAGGCCATGACATCTTCTGCAAAACCAGAGCAAGTTGCCGCCCAATCGAGCGACTTCGGTTAGACTCGTCTGAAAGGGGGGAGATCATGTCATCTCCTCGACAACCAGAGCAAGTATCCGAACAATCACGCGACACGGATTAGACTCGTCTGAAACAGGGGAGGCCATGCCATCTCCAAACAGGGTCATATCTGTCTGAACGTGTTTGGGGAACACCACAAAATCGACCCACTGGATTTAATTAGTCTGAAATGGAAAGGTTACATGATTCATTGACAGTTTATGCTGCTCTTAGCTGTGACTGATTAAGGGAAAGGGGATATCAAATCACCCACCAGCCCCACCAGAATCATACTCATCAAGAAAGTGGGGATTATCCTACCCCACTAGCATTTACATCACTAGGACATAAACACTTGCACATGAGATGTTGATTCATCTAGGCTGGAAGGACTTTTTTCACCACCACCATGTAAAAAGAAAAATTCAAGTGAAAGTGAATAACCAAATACAATGATAGAGCAAAAAGCATTGAATTGAATATCAGCAGCCCTTTACTAACCAGTGCCTATCCACTTGGCATTATTACTGAATAGCTATTAAATGCATCCTAACCATATTTTATGGGGACACAAATGCACTGATCATGCTGAAAAAGAGAACTAATTTTCATATACATCTTGGGAACAAATGACTCAGCATCGGGCAAATACCACACAGTATAGTCTACATATTGTTTTAAAAACCACCCCTGAAGCTGTCTGGAGGAAAGACTGAAATAAATTCCGGACACCTCAATTTTGTCAAATAACTTTCCAGCCAATAACTCCCAAAAGTGTAAGTTCAGCTGGTCTAGAGAACAGATCTACTACCCAAACAGTATCTAAGGAAAAATGCTCATCTTCTTGGAACAAAACCAACAAGGTGCCTAGTACTGGCAAACCAATGACTCACCAATGGCTCAACAAAGGCTCACCAATGACTAACAAATGATCACACCACCAGTAACTCAACATTGACTACACCACCAATGACTCACAAATGACCAAAACTGCAATGACTCACAAATTACTCACTAATAATCACACCACCAATGGCTCAACAATGACCACACCACCAATGACTCACGAATGACCACACCACCAATGACTCACCAATGATCACACTACCAATGACTACCAAGGACTCACTAATTACTCACCAATGACAATACCACCAATGACCACACCACCAATGATACATGACCACCCACCAATCCATGACCCACCAATGACTCACCAATGACCACACCACCAATGACTCACCAATGACCACACCACCAATGACTCCCAAGACCACCAATGACTCACCAATGACCACACCACCAATGACTCACCAATGACCACACCACCAATGACTCACACCAATGACTACCAACACACCACCAATGACTCACCAATGACTCACCAATGACTCAATGACCATGCCAATGACCACACCACCAATGACTCACCAATGACCACACCACCAATGACTCACCAATGACAATACCACCAATGACCACACCACCAATGACTCACCAATGACCACACCACCAATGACTCACCAATGACCACACCACCAATGACTCACCAATGACCACACCACCAATGACTCACCAATGACCACACCACCAACGACTCACCAATGACCACACCACCAATGACTCACCAATGACCACACCACCAATGACTCACCAATGACCACACCACCAACGACTCACCAATGACCACACCACCAACGACTCACCAATGACGACACCGCCGACAGTGGCCTGGCCGAGCAGCGTGGCCTTGTACTTCTGCAGACTCTCGTCCTGTGTGTCCAACGCCAGCATGTCGTCCAGACTCTTCTCCGGCGGCGGAGCGTAGCCGGCGTCTGCCTCGTGCTCGTGCTCGTGCTCGGTGTCAGGGGGCGTCACCTCCTCAGACATGGCTGCCAACGCCGAGTCGGTCGGTCAGGTCGGGTCATGGCAGGTATTGTGGAGCAACTGGAGGCGAGATCAGGGTTGGAAAAAGTCACGTCACGGAGTTCTGTTGTTCGGCACATTGCCCTCTCCAGGCAATTATCCTCCCCTTTTTTCAGAAGATTGAATGATGGTGTTTCACAATGGATGCAAAGTTATTGCTCTGCAATTAGCAGATGCCAAAACACACTGGGAAGTGGTGGGCGCCGGATACCCACTAGCAGTTCAGGCGCCCAAATAAAAAAACAAACAAATAAACAAACACTGGGAGGCCAAAATGGGGTTTCTGAATTCAGAAACATAACGAAAACTATCCTCTCCAAATTTGTCGTGATAAGTTTTGCTCTCCACATCCAAGACCCCAAAATGCAAATCCAACCATGCGTACAATGTTATTTAGAATTTGCGATGATGACGAATTTGTACAGGTAACATTAAAAATTGACCAGGAAATTTATCATCCATAAACACATCTGATGTCCTAAATCCTTCCTAAATGATGATCTTATTACCATGTATCTCATCTGTGCCAAAATTAAGGGACAATTGCCAAAATATAGCAGCTGTTTTAATCAAAATTAGATACTGCACCCATGGATCCCAATGCAGTCAACATTAGGATGATCAGATAAACAGCACCATCTGAGTGCCATTTATCTGAGCATTCACATAATGGAACATTACTGATAGCCAGTATCAGGTAATGTGCTCTTATGTGCCAGTACCATGTATCAGGTAATGTGCTCTTATGTGCCAGTATCATGTATCAGGTAATGTGCCATCAAGCTAAAATAATCCACCATTCAATCTGAATGAATGACAGGTATTTTGACATCACTTTTATTCGATTTCATGTCATTAAGTGCCACTCCTGCCATTTCTGGTCCACGTTCAAGTGAGATTTGGGTCTCTAAAAGTGTGTAGTTTCTGGCAGCATCACAGCCAACTGGCAGGCAGCAGATACACCACTGATATCAACACCATGCAAAGAAAATCAACAAAGTGACACAAAATCCTTCATCAATAGGCATTGTTTATATATTTTGCAAATTTAGTGTCCATAGAGGCACCAATCATGCCTCTTTGGAACCAAGTACTGACTGCCTGGTGTGTGAACAGCACACACACATGTGATTGCCTTGAGAATATCATACCTTACAGACTGGGTGCAGTGACATTGTGAAAAATGCTCAATGTCCCAGGCTCTGGGGTACAACTCATATTTGCTGCTCATTTGTGTGGCATGAACCAGTATCTGAACATCACTAGACAGCTGGCTGGCTGCATGTATGTGACTGCAGTGCCAAACCTGGAAAATGTCATAGCCTCATTATTTTCAGGTGTGTGATACAGGTGCCTATGGATGCACTGGCAGGAACTAGTGTACTGATTCAATGATGCTCTGTCTGTTGATTATAATCTAGAAATAAGCTCCTGAATTTTAATCAGTGTGGATGGCACTGACAAATGTGGCTGCAAGAGGTGCATGATGCACTGCCCTTGGAAAAATGTACTCTGGCTCTGAGATATATAGAAAGTAAATACTCTGACCCAAATATCTGGAAAGTAAGGTGCCAGCCCTAAGTAAGTGAGCCAACAGTTTGAGTACTTATGTCAATTATGTCAATATGACTGCAAGAAAAAATATTTTATGATCACATTTCTGAACATCACTAAGGTGGGACCATTCATAACTGCAGGAACATGACCATGTTTGAATGCTTCATTGTCCTGCAAGGCATTCACAAGACATGTTCTGCATGTATTTTACCTGTATAAAGCAGACATAGGGGTTAAGCTTGATTTGTTTCTACTATGAAAGGTTAGTTTTTATTTTGAAAATCATGAACATATACATATATCAAAAACTGTTATTCAAAAGAGGTTAGGCTAGATTGTGTTCAGACCTAAGTTTCAACAATTTTGAGATAAAAAGTGTTAAAAATCTAATCACTTTGTCTTTAAAGGGTGGTTAGGCTAGTTTAGGCTCGGTTATATTGCCACATTGTTTTTAAAAACAACATGTGTAGCAAAGAAGTCATGTCAATAAATATGGGATTGTAAAAGAATAGAATTTGTATCATGCCTTAGAGCAAAATTTTCCATTTAAAATGGTAATTACTTCATTTATTTGGACAATTTCAAGGTACCATCATGGTACCATTATCCCAATCCATCCAGAAATGTGTCTACAATATGTTTCATTGAAATGTCATCAGGTCCAAAGCAAATGTTCACCAATGTTTCATGCAATCTTACTTGTTCACATTAATATTTTAGTACAAGCAGCTTACAACAGTATTCAGCAGAACAACTTGGTAAATCTGGAGATCAAGGTAAATTTGTATTGTTGTTAATTGTTTTAATACAATGCTTTTTGGTGTGATTAAGATGGTATGATCACTTATTTCCTCTGCAAATGATTACTTTTCAGTTGACAGAGAAATACACTATTATCTTTACTCCACATATATAGCCAATTGTGTATAATTATCCATACTGTGTGTCACAGAAATGATAAAGAAGAAATTAAATACTTACCATGCACTCAATATAATTATCTTGGACACCGGTAACCTTATGTTTCTGCCTTAATTAGACATTTATTCCCTGGAAGGAATACTTTCAGTCCCGAGCAATCAAGCACACTTCACTGAAGGTTGAGAGTTCCTTGGTATTGTGTCATCAATAAATGCAGCACTGTCAATGCCACATATATTCCATCATGTCACAGCCCCAATTTTTTGGATGATTCTGGTTTTCTGATTAAATTAGTTTATGTTAGTTTAGATTACATTATGTAATGATAAATTTTATGTATTAGGGCATGGTATCTTAGTCTAGGTTGGGATAGGTTAGCTTATTTGGGTTAATGAATCACAAAAATAATTTCATGGATCTGAAACAGTGCTGTCCACATTCAAAACATTGTGCAGCTCTGGCACAACATGAAGGAGTGGGTGTGGTGACCTGGCATGAAGAGCAAGCATTTGCTGCAATATCTAGGAATGTTTTTAAAGGAATTTCATGCTGCAAAAATCATGCATTCCTTATTGAAGCATCAAAGCTTCATAAGCCACAATTACAGTGATGCTCTGAGGAAAAAAACGAAAGAGCCATGGCAGGGAACATCCCATTACGGTATGTGCCTATGACATCATAAGTTGTATTGACTGCCATTGACCAAAAAGTAATTATTTGCAGAGAAAATAAGTGGTTGCATCATCTTACTCACACCAAAAGAATCACATTAAAAATTAACAAAAATCAACATTTACATTGATCAGAACATTTACCCAACTTTCTTCAAATCATTAATAGTTCACTGGACAGGCTCAATACAAAGTACAATGACACACAATTTACATTTCAGGAAAAGTACACCAAGTTGTCAGCTTAATGCCTTTATCAGGGTGACAAGTAGGGTAGAAGCATGCTGGTGCTTTCCATACTGCAACCAGAATTGTTGAAATACACACGAGACTTAACCATGTCATTAAATACTATCCATACAGAAACAA
The DNA here is from genome assembly GCA_034440575.1 of Imbricaverruca yamaguchii. Lineage (NCBI taxonomy): Eukaryota > Metazoa > Arthropoda > Thecostraca > Neoverrucidae > Imbricaverruca > Imbricaverruca yamaguchii. Next base: position 80,854 of record JAOTOL010001326.1, read on the forward strand.
GTCCTAAAATACTCAGTCTGTAGCCTCCATACCTATTTTGTACTTTTTTAAATCACAACTAGGTACCTAAACCTGGATAGATGCAAAAGCCTTGCATAGACGGGTAGGTATTGATGAATAACGGCGCACAGTGCAGTGATATCAGGCCACCATTAAATACTGTCAATCAGGAAGCATGCCACAAAATACTCACCCACCCACCAAGTGCTACGTTGGTCCAATTTTATTGTGTTCTCAGGAATCTACTTCCTTTACGACTTCGATAATCGGCCACTTTAACTATGCATAACCACAAAGCGGGATTCGCTCGCTGCGATGAGTCAACATGGGCGAAATGGGAGCGCCCGCTAAAAAATTGGGCGTTACCAGTTCGAGACAACAGCGTCAGAATCGCCGACGCACACCTTTCAACTTGTTTCTTGCCGAAAATCGATCAAACCACGTCTGATGGATATGCGAAGCAGGGATAACACACTCACCTGCAAGTTGGGCTAGATATGAAATTGGCTTACTTGTGCGTGAGAGGCAAACGCGGTAAGCGCACACACCAATACGCAGACTAGGACACAACACGGGACCGACACGCGTTCAGCTCAGCATAGAATGGTATCACACCAAATTTAGCAGCAGTGAATATCTAAATTACTCTAGTTGTTTAATACAGGTGCATTGAGGAATACTTTTGTCGTAGTGTTCTCCAAATACCGCCAAGGTAGTCAGATAATCATGAGAGCATGCCTGTGAAGTGTGATTTTTTTAAATCCGAAAAGAAGCTTGTGAATCACAAGCATGGGTCACGATTTCTAGCTGCGTTGGAGTGCAGGAGTGGGCCAAGGATGGGGCGAGTTAATTCTTGGCTAACGATTTTGAAGCTAATTATTTGGTACCAACGCCCATGTGTGGTGAGGATCAGGGGTGGATCAAAGAATTTCCATGGGAGCGCCACTGCCTTCGGTTGAAGGTTCGTTGAGCTGGGGCAGGGTATGTGGTGTGCCACGAGCAATACTGATAGACGCTTTTACACGGAATGAGGCACATTGGCTAAATATTGGTAGCGCGGGAGTGCACCACAGTCCTATTAGAGAACCAATTCCGACCAAGGCGCCACTTCTGTGGTGCACGTGCCATCAGTACCGCGCATGCGCGCCCCTGATTAATATCGGAGAATTTGATGGACGTTCCTGAGCACACCCCCCCCCCTCACCGAGACCGTGGATGGTGCATATAATTATGAGGGGGCAAGCGTCACCTTAATGTTAACCTTGCCCCCCCCCCCCACCCATAGTTCCGACTTTCAACAGATTCCTGTGGTGTGTGTGCCCTCCATTCAATCTGAGTCTGTTCATTGCCTTTATTTATTGTGCCCCCTCCCCCAATTATTTCTAGATTTCATCACCCGTGCCCCAGGCTTTACAACCATTGTCCCGCCGGCTACAGAAAACCGATATCCCGGCCCTCATTTATATCAGCCCGCTCAGCATGTTTCCTACACAGTCAGCACTATAGTGCTGACTGTGTATTGCGCGAGTCAATATATTGACTCACGCAATACACGCTTCAGTGAAGCCCGCTGTCCAATCCGCTGTGCTGAAGCTGATTCACCAAGTTCGCTGTCGGTCAAGCAGTCTGATTCATCATTTCGAATGGAGTGACATCTGTCGCTTTCATATTTTCGCCCTACTTTCTTCGTTTGTGTAGGCTTAGTTCGGCAGGATGTTCCTCTCCCCATTAAAGAGAAACGTAGAATGAAATTTGACCTCCAAAACGTCGGTGGATTCTGATCCCCCCCCCCCATTGATCAATGCTGACACTGGCCCAACTCTGGGACTTCATTTATGTCTCCTCAGTTGACACAAGCACTGAATCAGTGGTGTACTTTGCATGGCTTGGAGGGATGGAGGGGGGGGGGGGCTCGGACGCGCTAGTTCCTACTGTGCTGTCGACTGGAGTTTAGGGGCGCATCGACTACATCGGTCATGCAGCCGTGTGTGTGTGCTGTCGACTACACTCTCTTCACCCGACATATATATCGCCCGTCAGGGATATTTGAAGCTCGCCGCACGGTCACGTCAGAAGAGGCGTAGCCGGTCGAGACGATACATTTGGTGACCCCGGCGTGATCCCGTACAAATACTTGCCATCAAGCATGACTGGAGGCTTCATCGGCAGCAGTCGGCGTGACCTGTTCAGACTGCTCCGGCTGCGGTGACGTCATCCGTGACAGCGCACCGTCCGCTCTCCAAGGCGTGGTGCCGGCGCCGACGGACGTCCGCAGACGGCTATGGGCGATCCCCCGGGCGCAAGGACGGCTGACCGGCGCTCCCGGTCTCGCCAGCGGCGTTCCCGATCACGGCCAAACAGGGGGCCGCGGTAGCTCAGCTGGTAGAGCGTCTGACTCTCGATCGCATGATTGTGGGCTCGCATCTCACAACCGACGGCGTTTACCGAGTCCACCCGCGACCAATCGGCGTGGGAGGTTGGCGACGCTGTATGACCTAACGGTTGAATGCGTCGTAAAAGAGCCCAAGGTTCAAGTTCCACAACATGCGCAGCAGAGATCAGCTGTGCTACTGTCACCGGTGGTTCGGCGCGGATGCTCGTGGCCGACAGGAAGAACACGGGACGGGCTGAGGGAGCAGACGGCGCCCACAGGCCCGGCACGCTCGGCGCCACTCCTGCACGTCACCGACCCAGACCTGGCTCTCATGGTCGCCACAGGCAGAGGTGAAAAAAAGTGTCCAGCCTGTCACCTACACAATATCGAACACCACCAGGCTGTCACATGTTGATAGCTCACATCAAGACCCGTATGCATGTGTGTGCGCGCGAAATATCGACCATGCCGCTGAAATGGAACCAAGAAGAACGCCTTAATCTATCTATGATCACCAATTTGTCCAATTATATACGATCTTCAATTATTATATGTCAAATTACAGCACACCCTATAAGCTAAACTTGCTTCTATGGTGTGTATCCATCAATATCCATCTATGGTGCGTATTATTGTGGTTTAATGTGCTCACAATATGTTGTGCACACATTTTACTTAGCAAAGCAAAACCACAGGTTAGGCTAGCTTTTATTGTGAAAATATGCTGAATTTATGTGAGAGAAAGATAAGATTTTTCTTTGAAAAAAAAGATAAGGCCAGCTTAGGTTTCTTAGCATTTATATTATTTAACACACAAATTGTGCCTATATTGAAGAAACAACTTAAAACGAGGTAGGGTAAACCAGGCCAGGCTATTTTAGGCATGACACAGTAGTAGTACGTTATTTTGCTTTCAAACTAAAAATAAGCATTTCTGAGGGGAACCAGTGGTCACATCATCCTAATCATGCTAATAAGCATGGTGTTACAAGCTTTTCTCCAAATCCAAGGACTCATTGAAAATGAAATTCACCAATGCAAATTGAATTCCCTTGTCCAATAAGGAGTGTTGTTTAGAAGTAATTAGAAGTTAATTTGAATCTAAATTAGCATAAGCTGCAGGTTTAGGATGGTTTCACCAGGATGCAGGCACTAGAGGAAGAAATTAGGACCCTTAAGGCAGAGGTTTCCAACCTCAAGGCTGCCCTTGTTGCACAGGGTAGGCAAGATAAAGCAACAAGGGGTCAATCCGTAGCAGGGACATCATATGCCCAGGTGGTCGCAGGCCACCAGGTAGCTGAGGTTTCCCCTACTGTGGAGGTGGCTGGGATCTCTCAAGAGGGAGTGTTAATAGTGTTAATAGTGAACAGAGGAGGGGTAGTTCTGGTAGGTCACAGGAGGGAAGTGGCATGAGGTCAGGGGGTGGAGGATTTGGAGACGCGAACCTAAGGAAAGGGTCAGTGAGTGGCAGGTGGCAGGTGGTAGGAGCGGGAGGAAGTGTAGCCGACCGGCCCAGCGGGCAGGCATAGTAACAACAAATATGTTCCAGGCATTGGATGACTGCCCCAGGATAGCAGTAGTAAGGAGTCAGTGCTGGTCATAGGAGACTCTCGTGTGCGTCATTTAGAGCGGGTATTTTGTAAAGGTAGGAGGGACAGGAGGTGCATCACCAGGCCTGGTGCCAAGGTGAAGGACCTGGTACCTGCGGTGGCACAGGTCACCAGTGATCACCAGTTTAACACAGTCATAGTGCATGTAGGGGTAAATAACATAGGTCATACTAGGAGCAGGAGCTTCTGCGGGAGTACAGGGCCCTTCTGGCCACCCTGAAGGGTACCAATAGAGTGCTTGTAACAGGAATTTTGCCTAGGGCTAGAGCCTCCCCTGAGTGGAGCTCTAGGGCACTGGCAGCTAACACCAGGGTAGGAAAGCTCTGCCAGGAGCTAGGTTTTACATTTGTAGACGAGTGGAGCAGGTTTTATGCATCGTGGGACCTCTATCAGAGGGATGGCCTGCATTTTTCTGAGAAGGGGGTCCATGTGTTAGGCAAAGTATATGAGCATGTCCTTCAGGGAAACTAGGAAATGGGGTGGGGAGGGATGAAATTGCATTGCCAACTCAGGAATATTCCAATAGTGTCAGCCAAGGCAATAGAACCTCAAAGTCTGCAAATAGGGACAGCAGCAACTCAAGGGGACAGAGTTATAGTTCATCTAGTGATAAAAGAACTCCTCAATATGAAAAAGCCAAAGGTGGTTATGGAGCATTTGTTAAGTGTATGATGTTTAATGCTCAGAGTATCCGTTCCAAATTTGATGAGTTCAAGTGTTATGTTGCTGAGGAGGAACCGGATTTTGTTTGCATTACGGAGGCATGGGTCAGTGAAGGATATTTTGGAGATAACTTACAGGACTATGAGATCCAGGGATACAATATGTTTTTCGTGCAATAGGGGTCCAGCAATGAAAGGGGGTGGTGTAATGCTCTATGTGAATAGCTTATTCAGTTCTCAAAAAGTAGCAGGTGGGGATAAAAATGTGTCTGTGGAGTCCATTTGGCTTGATGTCACTGTGGGAAAAGGCAACAGCAATACTCTTAGGATAGGAGCTTTCTACCGATCAGGAACCCTGCCACATTCTCAGCAACTGGAGCTTGACAAGGTGATTTGTGAGGAAATCAGTAGAAACTTTAAGAGGAAGTGCCTTATTCTCGGTGACTTTAATCTAAAGGTTATGAAAATGCTGGTGTTGGCTCCCCATCATGCAAAATGTTCAGGAAATGCCTTGAAGAGGACCTGTTCTTACACCAGTTTGTATCGGAACCTACCAGGCATGGTTCATTCTTGGACCTTGTATTCTCGGATTTAAGTGACTTGGTTCAAGACTTGACTGTAGGCGAAACTCTGGGAAAAAGTGACCATAACATAGTTAGATTCAAGGCACATGTAGGGGAAACTATCAAGGATAATTTGGTAAAGGTTCCAAATTTCAACAAAGCAGACTTTAACGGCATGAGAGCGGCTTTAAGTGCCATCAGATGGGAAGAAGAATTCTCCAATTTAAATGCCTGTGAAATGTGGGAAAAGTTCAAATCTTACTTAAAGGAAACTCAGATTAGACATGTCCCCCAAAAGCAAAGACGCAAAAGAAGGGTAGGAAAGCCAGCATGGCTTACACCAGACGTGATAAAAGCAATTAGGGCTAAGAAAACTGCATTTAGAGTTTTTAAAGAAGCCTCAAATGTCATTAATCTAAAGGCGTATCGAAAAGCTAGAGACACTGTGAAGCAAAAAACCAGAGCAGCAAAGCGAGCAAAGGAACTGGATTTAGCTAGAAACTGTAATGGGGACAGTAAAAAGTTCTTTAGTTTCTACAAGCTGAGTAAAGTTTCTAACACAATTGGTCCACTGGAAGTAAACGGGACTACATTGGGTGAGGATAGTGAGATGGTTGAGGAGCTGAGCAAGCAGTTCAAATCAGTGTTTACATTGGAAGATATGACCAATCTGCCGACCGTACACCATAGTTCAGATACATGGGATCTGACAAATGATGTTGATTTCATTGGTAGTGATGTTGTTTACAATCATATCAGGAAAATAAAGCCAAATAAGGCAGCAGGACCTGATGATATTTATGCTAGGGTGTTGCGGGAAACTGAAAAGGAACTGGCATTTCCACTTAGTATAATATTTTGTAGATCAGTTTCACATAATGAAATTCCAACCGATTGGAAAAGGGCAAATGTAGTTCCTATTTTCAAGAAAGGAGAAAGAGGGAAAGTTGAAAACTATAGGCCAATAAGTCTCACATCCCTAGTCTGCAAGGTACTCGAATCAATTATCAAGGATAGAATAGTTAGTTATCTGGAAGGTAGCAGATTGATTCAAGATACTCAACATGGATTTAGAAAAGGACGATCGTGTCTCACAAACCTCTTGGACTTTTTGAACTTCGCCACAGAACAATTTGATCAGGAAATCAGGTTGATGTAGCATATCTTGACTTTAGTAAGGCCTTTGACAAGGTACCCCATAAACGGTTAATGATACAGCTTCAGTCCCATGGTATTGCAGGTAGCATCTTAAAATGGATAGAGTTGTGGCTTTCAGATAGACAGCAAGAGTGATGCTAAATGGTACAAAGTCATCATGGCAAAATGTTCTTAGTGGAGTCCCCCAGGGGTCAGTACTAGGGCCATTACTGTTCATTATATTTGTAAATAACATTGAAAGTGGCCTAAGCAGTAAAGTTTTGAAATTTGCAGATGATTTGAAGGTCTTTAGGGCAATAACAGGTCAGGATGAGCATATCTCGCTGCAAAAAGACTTAGACGAACTTGTGAAGTGGTCCGAAGAATGGCAAATGAAATTTAACTTTGATAAGTGCAAAATCATGCATGTAGGTAAGCAGCATATGAAGGCTCCATACTTGATGGGTGGCCAAGTGCTATCAGTGACTCAACAGGAGAAGGATTTAGGTGTTATTCTAAACACAAAATTGGGGGCATCAGAACAGACCAAGGAAGCCAGGAAGAAGGCACTGAGAATGCTCGGGGCAATAAATAGGAATGTATCATACAGAAGTGAGGAAGTGATCAGGAAGCTTTACTGTGCATACGTCAGGCCACATTTGGAATACTGCATCCAAGCTTGGTCTCCTAGCTATGAAAAAGATTGTTGGCTTTTAGAGAGAGTACAAAAGAGGGCTACAAAAATGGTTAATGGCATAAGCAACCTGGCATATGAGGAAAGATTGAAGAAATTGAATATGTTTTCACTTAGATATAGAAGGCTGAGAGGAGATCTCATCGAGGTCTTTAAATTTGTCAATGGTCTGGAGAGGGGATACCTTGGGGAAATGTTTGAATTTAACAGAAATGATGCAATTAGAGGTCATAAATTCAAAATTAAAATTAACCACAGCAGAACAAGGTTAAGGCAAACTTTCTTCACCAACAGGGTAGTGGAACACTGGAACCAGCTGCCAGAAAACATCGTCAGTAGCAGCACATTGAACATCTTTAAAAACAGCATAGACAATCATTATAAGAATAGAGGGCTTGCTTTTCAGTATTACAGGGAGGGCTGATTGGCAGATTTGGTGGGCAACTGGTTCAGTGTACAGAGTGCAACCAAGAAGGGCCCTTGTGGCTCAGAGTTGCACTAATCTTTTATGTCTTTATGTCTTTACAAGTTGTGGTTATGACAAAGCGTGGGCCATGACACAAATATATAAAACCCATGGAAGTGACCAGATGAAATTATTAAGATAAAGGCTCATATTAGGGGAACCAAAGCATTTTTAACATTTTTATGGGCGACCGGCCATTCACCGGACACCCGTTCCCTCAGGACTCCAGTGACCCGCTCGCGCAGCACGTTGACCCGACCGTAACGAAATTGTGCCCAACGGATAACCAACATTTGGAGCTTTCACGTGATGTCAGCCATATCTCGTTACCTGTGATGTGAGCCGTGCCACACGCCACAAACTGCGCTGGAAAACGGAACTGTTGCGTCGGGCGCAATCTCTGGAGGGGGACGGGACAGTTCGTAGGTGACAGGCTTACCACGGCAATGTTAAAACCTATGGACCTTACGAGTGGTCGAGTTTTTTTCAGCCCCCCCCCCCCCCCTGTCGATCATAGCTACTAAATTGTTTCTGTACGCTTCTGATGCACGCACTGAAACAAGATGAGTACGTATGTCTGGATGGTTAGAAAATACAAATTGACTGGGTATGTTAGGAGGCAAAACGGCCTAATGATAAATACAACCAATACGCAATGATAATACGGTACCGTAAGTTGTCACCATAACCGGATATATTTTTCAAATATCTGTCACCCACGCTCGTGGCCGAGTAGCCGTTTTTTCACCTCGGGCCACAGGGACACAGGTCAGCCTGCTGCCCCCAGCCCAACTACCGGAGGGCTGCACGGTGGACACAACTGCTCCACGCTTAACAGCCGCCATCGGCTGTAGCATCACGACGCTGGAGTACGCCGACTACACCGTGGTGTTTTCAGGTCGTCACTACCCGTGACGGGGGATGGCTGGTGGTTAGGTGTCGGGCTATGGGTACCAAAGGTCCCGGGTTCGACCCAGCGCCACCAGGACATTTCCAAATCCCGCGGCCCACCGGCGAAATGTGGGCGGCGCCATTAGCCGTGTGTGCATAAAGTATTCGTGAACCAACCAATAAACAAACAATAACTACCCGTGGCGGCACCTCGTCGCAGAAGTTGCTTGTTATTTGGGTTTTCGGGCGTCTCGACCGCTGTCATATTGCGCCCAGCAGAAGTCGCCTATCCCATCTTCGGGGAGACTTCCTCGGCCACTACCGGCTGGCGGTCGACATGTACTGTCGTGTCCTGCGTACGGTCACCGGTCAGGGGCGGGGATGGCCGAGTGGTTAAGGTGTTGGGACCTGGGTATCAAATGTCCCGGGTTCGACATTGGCGCCGCTCAGAACATTTCCCAATCCCGGGCCCACCGCCGAAACCGTGTGGGCGGCGCCATTAGCCGTGAATGTGCATAAAGTGCGTCGTGAACCAACCAATAAACAACAAAACAACAAACGGTCACCGGTCAGGTGTGTGCGACCGATACCGACCCACCCACCGCGGACGCAGCTGGACTCACTACTGGAGCCTGCGAGTTGCGGGAGTTTCCCGGCGTCCGCTCGCCGGCGCCCCCGTGCCTCATAGCGTGACACAGCACAATCAGACCCACGGGACCTCGCGCTTCGCCCGGCCTCGACTGCGGGACGCCCAGCGAGAATTCGAGCGCATGCTCAGGCAGGGCATCATCCGACTCTGCTGCCATCTGTTGGCGGAGCGCACCTGCCACCTACCGGCGCGGCAACGAACCCCCACCGATCAACTGAAAACGGGAAAATAGTCTAGAGCCATGGTTCACCCTTGGTTGATCAAGCCCAACATTGAATACAATCTGAAGTGAGTCGACTTCTAACGGTTCGCCACACTTCGTCACCATAGAAGCAACTTTTGCCGAGATATAGATGCAAACTACACGAGACCTGGGGCGTCGAGATGGAACATGGTTCACCGTGATTTCTACGAGATTGTATTTACGATTACGTCCTGATGTACGCTTCGTCTTGCCTCTTGAACCGCCGAGCTGATAAGTGATTAAAACGCAAGCCTGTATTGATGGAACAGAAGATCAATGTCGCATGTTCTGTAGCACAGATGATTACACCGTGGTCGATGCAGATGAGAAGGACCCAAAGTTGACCCCAGTAGTTTGTATGGTTATCTTTTCTTGAAGCCATACTTCTTCCTCTCGTAGAATAAGTCTGTTTTGGAGCTTCCCAGGTTGACGATTTTCGGGCAGCCGTCCCTCTGAAAGATCGCAACAGGAAATATGACGTCACAACAATTAACTACAGCCAGACAATGGCAAGAAATTAACACCTTCGTCATGAATGACCACCAACTCAGCATACAACCAGAGTCCTACTAACCCGGCAGTCACTGGGGTACTTGCAATAATACGAGTCACCGGATGGAGTGGGATGGGGTGGAGGGTAGACTTCCTCCTATATCTGCACAACCAATGAACCAGTTATGCAGATTCAAATGGGATTCTACAGCCCCATAACTTTAATGGAAATAAAATTATTTTGGTTTACACTGGAGGTCACTGGTGAGGTCGTTGGACATGGTAAGTAAAAACACTTCAATGTTTTCGACTCTCACATATTTTAACGCAAACAAGGGCATTTTGATAATATAAAATATCAGTTGTGGTTGAATACACACAGTGTGTACCTAAAATTGACCATGTAAAATGTCTTCTGGCATCAGGTCAAGTAAGGTCACTTGAAGGTAAGAAGTCAAATTGTCCTTTTGGTTCAGCATGCAATGAAATTCACTTCTTGGATACATGTTCACTATGATGTTGAATAGCTGACATAAGTATTCGCATATGCTGCGGAATTTCGCATATCGGCATAACTCGCCATCACGTCTGAGGTCACAGGTCATTAGTGTAAAATAATTGACGATGTGACCTGAAAATCAAATTTATAGGGCCCTGTCCTCTCCCCTCCTTTTTTTTTTTTTTTTGGGTTTTGCACATTGTTTTTTGGGGAATTATAAAAAAAATAACTGAAAAATTTTATAAAATACCACCCAAATGAGTGAGTTTTTCTTTTTTTTTTATTTTTTTGGGGAACCTTTTTTTTTTTTTTCTCTTTTTTTTTTTTTTTTTAAAATCCCTTTTTCTTCCCCCCCTTAATGGTTAAGGAATTTTAGGACACTGCAGGTCATGTCAAATGGAAATATTCGGGTGGGGCAGGGATGGCCGAATAGATAAGGTGTTGAACTCCGGGTACCAAAAGTCCATGGTTTAACACTCGCATCACTCGGGACATTTCCCAATCCGGCGGCCCACCGGCGAAACAGTGTGGGTGGCACCGTCAGCCGTAATCATGCATAAAGTGCGTCGAGAACCACACAACAAACAAACAAACAAACAAACAAACAAAATAGTTGGGTGATTCCAAGAGTACACATTTTTACTGTTAACAAGGGCATTAGAGTAGCATAAAAACTAGGTGTTGGTCGGTGCATGCATTAGACGCCAACCATTACACAATCTGAACTTGTCCTCGGGTCAATTGAGGTCACCTGGGGAGGTGCCAAATTTCCATTTTGGTTCAATGTGCAATGCATTGCGTGTTTATAGGCTACATTTATCGGATCTCGAAAAATGGACCCACACTTTCGCATATACCACAGAATACTCTCTCTCTCGCCACCGTATTCAGTCGTGCCGAATATGACTACTGGAGGTCACGCAGTAAACACTGACCTCTCCAGACTACAGCTAGATTGACCTGCCAGTGATATAATCTGTCGGACAAAGCTTCAGGTGGTAAAAGTAGCACCAGTGATTTGTGACATCATAACATGACAAGGTGGTTTCCCTCAATGCAAATATATATATGTTTGACTTGTGATGACCTCACAGGCAAGAATGTCCTTGGTAACCAACATATAAATTCTATAACGACTTCATCATCTTTTCCAGTCAAACGCAGTCAATATATTTGAATGAAAAGAACAATATCAAAGTGACCCAGAACGACCTAGTTGAGGTCATATGGTAACAAAATGACATCTGGTGCACCAACTGCACCGGTATTGATCCGCAAAATTTACATCGGTCTTGTTGTGTGTCATGACAACAGGCAAACGTTCGAGACATTAAAAACAACGCACAAGAACGACTTTACGACTTCAATAGAACAGGACCTAAAACAAACTTGAGGTTAGTTTTCCTACACGATGTACCATGTGGTCATTTAAAAGTTTTGAAAGTTTCCCGCTGCTGTCTCGATCGGTTCGGCCGTTGTGGCAGGGGCCAAAAGGCCCCCCTCCCCGAGCGACTCGCGGATTAACTGGCAACAGCTGATGACCTTCAGGATTCTTAACTGGACCATTGTGACATATGGGGAAGTGAATTAACAAGCATGTGAATATAGTTTGTCATCAGCTACCTCATGCATTCTTGTCCATAAATATGTCACCAGCTATATTTCAAACCCTAAAAAGCTGTCTAAATCACGGTCTAGTCATGAAAACGTCACAATCAGCTGCACAACCAGGATTTTCTCAAGGAGGGGGGGGCGGACGAAAATGTGACACCAGATAAAAAAGCTTCCGGCGCACGAAGCGCACCGAGAGCTTGTGGTTTCGCGGGGTGAAAGCTTAATAAAATTATCGTCTGATTTGGTGTAGTTTTGGGGGGCGCTCAAGGAGTCTGGTGGGGTGGGGAGGGCTCGGCTGCACCTCCTGCACAGTGCTCACGTCCTTCTCCTGGATGGTGCACTCCTTGCAGTAGTAGGCGTCGCTGATGCCGGGCCCGCCGCAGATGACGCAGCGGCCCTGGTACGAGCCGTAGTTGCACTCGTCGCAGATGCGCACCAGCGTGCACGGACGCACGTACGAGTCGCAGATGACGCACTTGCCGTCGCACTTCTCGCACAGCCGGCCAATCGCTGTTGGAAACAACGGATCGATGACGTCATCGGATCGCCATGTTGGATCGTTGGATCGCGTTGGCCGGAAAACCAGTGACTGTCACTGAATGAACAGATGGCGCATGAATGGATTCCGCCATGATTGCCACCTTAGCGGTACCACAGGAAACGCCACTCCTGATGGGGGCAAATATTTACATACCTGTTGTTACCTCGTCAAGTGGCCTGCTGTTACCTCGTGCACGTGACCCGTTGTTACCAGATGCACGTGGCCCACTGTTATCTGGTGCACATGGCCCACTGTTATCTGGTGCATGTGGCCTTCTGTTATCTGGTGCACATGGCCTGTTGTTACCTGGTGCATGTGATCCACTGTTACCTGGTACACATGGTCTGCTGCTACCTGGTGTGCATGGTCCACTGTTACCTGGTGCACATGGTCTGCTGTTACCTGGTGCACATGGCCTGTTACCTGGTGCACATGGCCTGTTACCTGGTGCACATGGCCTTCTGTTACCTGGTGCACATGCCAATGCAAAATGAAAAGTCAAACATGATGTCAGTTTCATCAATACTCAACAGATAAGGAAAACCAACCAAACTTAGCCCACCCTTGCAAGAGCATTTTCTCTGATATATGAATTTAAAAAAAGGAACCAAAGGAATCAGCTTAAATTTTGAACAATTCTTTCTGAATCTACATATTGGCTATGCTATAACAATAACAATTCTGATTTACATCCATTTAACACTACTCTGTTTACATCCCTGGCCCTGACATTTTCACAAATTGGAGCCATGTGACTTCAGCAGCATTGCCAAGGAAAATTATGTTGATTCTTAACTTCTCTGAAAGCACAATTCTCTACCTAGGCAGGCAAGCACTTGCTGCTCTTCCTATATTCAGGGGCACAACCAGGATTCTCTCAAGGGGGCCTAACACTCAGCAAATGGTACTAACATACTTGGTACTGGTACTGATATCATCAGCTGACTGCCTGTCAGCTGGTGGTACATCACTCAAACATACCAATGCACCCACATATGGGTGCACTGAATGACCTGAGGGCATCACCTGGAATAATTATAGGGGTTATGTTCAGTTAGGTTAGGTTGGGTTTTCACCCCCAAGAAATATAGGAATATTCCTGGTGACACCATGGAGTCATTCATCAGACATTCTTTAAGTATTGCCCCTCAAATGTCTTTATCTCAACAATATACCCAAGCCATCATCAGGTGACTGCCAGTCAGCTGTTGGTGATGTCACTCAAATGTACCAAGACACACCTGAGCTGGGTGCACTGAATGTCCCAAGGGGCATCACCAGAATATTTTTAACAGTTTGGTTCAGTTCAGGTAGGTTAAGCTTTCACCCCTTATAAATATTCATGGTGATGCTATAGCATCATTCATTAATTGCATCCGGCCAGAGATGTGTCTGTACGAGTGACATAGCCAACAGCTGACTAGCAGTCAGCTGATGGTGACTCAGATGATTGTTGATTTAGAGAATGTGTGAGATGCAAATTGCAATATGCCTTCCCATTTACATGGAGACTGCACTCAGCTCTACTGTATATGGCAGCTGACAATTGACTGCCAGATGGCAAATTGGCACTATGGTTAAATTAGCAAAGGATGAGGTTATAAGCCAATTTCCTGAGCAATAGCATATAAAATTACAACAAAAGTATACTTAATCAATATTAACCAAGTTCATAAATACATACCTGATACTCTTGACATGCTGACACTGCACAACTAATAAGCATTCACAACACAACCCATGAGTAGGATGTTTCTGCACCAACTGATTTGTTGCTTGCAGTCTATTGGGATATGGGTTTTGGAATATAAAATGGTTCAAAGCAAATTATATCGAAAGAATCCATCTAAAATCGTTTTATTCTCACCAGCAGGAACAATTTTTGTGAATGAAAAAGATGAAAGAAAATATTTGATTGAAATCAATTATTAGTACTAAATGTTCTTCAATGCATTGTTTTAGTTCATATCTGGAATGTTTAGTTCAAGCAAGAAATGACTTGGAAGGATCAAAAGCAACAAGCCAGGAGAGCAAGTTGCCCCTGCAAAACTGACTATTGTTTATATAAAGGAAGTGTGCAGGGTAATAGGTACTTGGATTACCTGCTAACCTCACCCCATGACTGCACATGCCTATATTTACTCTATATTACTCTATATCTGCTTGATCTATCTTGCTAGATGATACTGCAAGCCCTTATAGCAAATTTCCTGTCAGATAATTTGCATACAGGCATTGGGAGCAACGTTTTCAAAAATTTGAGCACGCCACACTACCCTTCCCTACCCCTCATTCATGCCTGCGCCTACTCACCAACACCAGGCTGCTTCCTGCAGAAGATCAAGTCAGGATGATGTTTTGCCATGTCTCCCTTCTAATTAGTCCCTAGTGCCGGACCAACCACCTTTAAATTATAATTTTATCGTAATAGATCGGAATATACCGGTGTCCCAAAGCAAGGCCATAAGAAAAAGGTACTAAAGTGCATCAATTCGAACTTCTTGTGACGTCACATGCCTTTTTATGGCCGAAGTCCCGGTTGTTCGCAATGCTTTTAATAGGCAACTTATCACGCTGTCCTTTTGGAATAGAGGGAGGCAAGGTCATAAAACTAAGATCATGTGATAGAACACACTTTTTCTCTATGAAAAATTGTGTTCCGTTATTGCCTGAAAATGACCGTTCACCTACAATGCGAGCCGAATCAGGCTATTAAGTCATGTAGGTTTGCAGTATAGCCGGCATTCATTGCATGGCTTCTTTACCTGACGAATGCATAAATGTGGGGTACAATTTATCAAAATAATGTGAGAGATACCAAGACCGACAATGACCACGCCATGGGTTTAATGCTAAATTCTGTCAAAAATTGGAAGCAGCAGATGCAACGGAAAATATGCGAAATTCCACGCCAGCAACGATTCATGGTTCTGAAGTGATGTTAGGGTAACGGCACAAACCGAACGTGCAGATTGACTAGTTTTTCCTCACATTGGTACCCAATTTTGTCTCTAGGTCAGCTAGTGGCCTCGCATGTCACGAAGACCATGCCGACGCAATGTACTCCTTGCTGGGATAACGATTGGACAATGGAGGCAATGCAATTATCTAAATGAAGGGTGGAATTGTCGGAAAATTATTATGTAGCAACAGGCAAATTTTCTGCAGACATGTACCGTGCAGTGGAGCATGCAGAAACCTGGCCTTCTTCGTGTTCAAGTGTCTTCCTGGCCAGTTCAATCCAACTTATCTGCCGTTAATCGAGGTCAGTGCATTTCTAACGCCAGGTATCGATGACTCGGCGACAGGCCAGGTCACGGTTCTAGCACTAACAGCCGGAGCCGAGCGACGACTATACGTCCCGAACTGTGGCATCACGCGAACACCGCCGCCACTTTGCGGGCAGGTGCTCTGTTTTCCTCCATTGCCTTCACTATCCTTCGTTACGACTACTGTACTCTTATTGTGACACCATGTCGTTGAGCGCAAAGTCCACAGCTGCATCCCGACGACCGCTATCTCACCACGTTTATCACACCATGGCACACTGATAACTCGAGGGAAAACTGGCCATAAATCATTGCGAACGAAGTATGTTAGTTACTAGGGCGATTTTGGTCTTAATCGAAAGAGCTTCAAATTTGGACCATATGGGGAAGATACATTGTCTTAAATATTGCCTAACCCAGGAATGTCAGAGGTCATACCCGCTAGTGGGCAGGGAGCATTCCGCTCTCCTCATTTTGCTTCCGCAAAATATCTCTGGAACCAATTCAGGTAGACAGCTCAAATTGTGCACACACCTACATGAGTATCCAGTGTACCTTGTTTTAAAAGATCGACGTCCGGTCATGCATGGTGTCACCATGATGACGTCATAAGCGGAGTCCGTAGGCTCTCATATATTGGATAGTTATTAGTGAGCGTTTGTTATGCGAGCATTCTGCGCTGTCAATGTGACCTTATAATTGCTGCGCAAAATAGAGACAAGATCTCCTTGTCTTAAGTGGTTGAAATTATACAAAAAATATATCACTAAGATATGTCCTGGGAATGTTTGATGAACAGAATGATGATTGAGGTCTAATTTAATTAGTCCAGCACAGGTTAGGCAACTCCCACCGGTGTGACCTGGACCGCTGCTGTCGTGCAGCATTGAACATCTTTAAAACAGCATAACAACATTATAAAGACATAAAGACATATAAAGACATAAAGATTAGTGCAATTATGAGCCATAAGGGCCCTTCTTGGTTGCACTCTGTACACTGAACCAGTTGCCCACCAAATCTGTCAATCAGCCCTCCTGTAATACTGAAAAGAAGCCCTCTATTCTTATAATGATTGTCTATGCTGTTTTTAAAGATGTTCAATGTGCTGCTACTGACATGTTTTCTGGCAGCTGGTTCCAGTGTTCTACTACCCTGTTGGTGAAGAAAGTTTGCCTTAACCTTGTTCTGCTGTGGTTAACTTTAATTTTGAATTTATGACCTCTAACTGCATCATTTCTGTTAAATGGAAACATTTCCCAAGGTATCCCCTCTCCAGACCATGGACAAATTTAAAGACCTCGATGAGATCTCCTCCAGCCTTCTATATCTAAGTGAAAACATATTTTCAATCTTTCCTCATATGCCAGGTTGCTTATGCCATTAACCATTTTTGTAGCCCTCTTTTGTACTCTCTAAAAGCCAACAATCTTTTCTAGCTAGAGACCAAGCTTGGATGCAGTATTCCAAATGTGGCCTGTCGTATGACAGTAAAGCTTCCTGATCACTTCCTTACTTCTGTATGATACATTCCTATTTATTGCCCCGACATTCTCAGTGCCTTCTTCCTGGCTTCCTTGGTCTGTTCTGATGCCCCAGTTTTGTGTTTAGAATAACACCTAAATCCTTCTCCTGTTGAGTCACTGATAGCACTTGGCCACCCATAAGTATGGAGCCTTCATATGCTGCTTACCTACATGCATGATTTTGCACTTATCAAAATTAAATTTCATTTGCCATTCTTCGGACCACTTCACAAGTTCGTCTAAGTCTTTTGCAGCGAGATATGCTCATCCTGACCTGTTATTGCCCTAAAGACCTTCAAATCATCCGCAAATTTCAAAACTTTACTGCTTAGGCCACTTTCAATGTTATTTACAAATATAATGAACAGTAATGGCCCTAGTACTGACCCCTGGGGGACTCCACTAAGAACATTTTGCCACGATGACTTTGTACCATTTAGCATCACCTTTGCTGTCTATCTGAAAGCCACAACTCTACCCATTTTAAGATGCTACCTGCAATACCATGGGACTGAAGCTGTATCATTAACCGTTTATGGGGTACCTTGTCAAAGGCCTTACTAAAGTCAAGATATGCTACATCAACCTGATTTCCTGATCAAATTGTTCTGTGGCGAAGTTCAAAAAGTCCAAGAGGTTTGTGAGACACGATCGTCCTTTTCTAAACCCATGTTGAGTATCTTGAATCAATCTGCTACCTTCCAGATAACTAACTATTCTATCCTTGATAATTGATTCGAGTACCTTGCAGACTAGGGATGTGAGACTTATTGGCCTATAGTTTTCAACTTTCCCTCTTTCTCCTTTCTTGAAAATAGGAACTACATTTGCCCTTTTCCAATCGGTTGGAATTTCATTATGTGAAACTGATCTACAAAATATTATACTAAGTGGAAATGCCAGTTCCTTTTCAGTTTCCCGCAACACCCTAGCATAAATTTCATCAGGTCCTGCTGCCTTGTTTGGCTTTATTTTCCTGATATGATTGTAAACAACATCACTACCAATGAAATCAACATCATTTGTCAGATCCCATGTACTGAACTATGGTGTACGGTCGGCAGATTGGTCATATCTTCCAATGTAAACACTGATTTGAACTGCTTGCTCAGCTCCTCAACCATCTCACTATCCTCACCCAATGTAGTCCCGTTTACTTCCAGTGGACCAATTGTGCTAGAAACTTTACTCAGCTTGTAGAAACTAAAGAACTTTTTACTGTCCCCATTACAGTTTCTAGCTAAATCCAGTTCTTTGCTGCTTTGCTGCTCTGGTTTTTTGCTTCACAGTGTTCTAGCTTTTCGATACGCCTTTAGATTAACGACATTTGAGGCTTCTTTAAAGACTCTAAATGCAGTTTTCTTAGCCTTAATTGCTTTTATCAAGTCTGGTGTAAGCCATGCTGGCTTTCCTACCCTTCTTTGGTTTTGCTTTTGGGGGACATGTCTAATCTGAGTTTCCTTCAAGTAAGATTTGAACTTTCCCACATTTCACAGGCATTTAAATTGGAGAATTCTTCTTCCCATCCGATGGCACTTAAAGCCACTCTCATGCCGTCAAGTCTGTCTGTTGAAATTTGGACCCTTACCAATTTCCTTGATAATTTCCCACATGTGCCTTGAATCTAACTATGTTTGGCCTTTTCCAGGTTTCGCCTACAGTCAGTCTTGACCAAGTCACTTAAATCCGAGAATACAAGGTCCAAATGAACCATGCCTGGTAGGTTCCGATACAAACTGGTGTAGAACAGGTCCCTTCAGGCATTTCCTAACATTTTGCTGTGGGAGCCAACGCCAGCATTTTCATATCCCTTTAGATTAAAATCACCAGTAGGCACTCCTCTACGTTTCTACTGATTCCCACAAATCACCTTGTCAGCTCCAGTTGCTGAGAATGTGGCAGGGTCCCGATCGGTAGAAAGCTCCTTCCTAGAGATGGGCCTTTCCCGCGTGCATCAAGCCAAATGGACTCCACAACATTTTATCCCCACCGCTCTTTTGAGAACCAAGCTATTCAATAGAGTACACCACCCTGAAGACGGTAAACATCACAATTAAAAATACGGTCTATCACTAATATATCATCGGATGTGACGTCACAGCCAGCCAATCCCCTATGCAGCAATACAAACGTTGGAATGCACATGTTCGAATGTATGGTACTTCCTCTAAACGCATGACAAAATAATGTAGTCGTACTTAGAAGCATTGAACACAAAAGACCCGAACCAAACACATTACAGAAGTTACCCATAGTTACGAACAATAGCATTAACTATTAGATATCCATGGAAGACCCCAATATTTATATTCATTCAACAGCCGGTGGTACTCTGGGAACATTATATCGTTCACTGACATATCGTGTCTTTCCAGAACTTCCATCCCATTAGTATACTCTCCATTACTCATCTCCTCTTCATCTTACGAAACTGGTTGTTCCGGCCCTCTCTCCCCAGCTGACTCAGATGATACCGGCAGATGACTGATTTCAGCTGAATTGACGGCCTCTCGGACATTTCGGGACCGCAGTGGTCTTTCAATGCCTTTCATGTTGTGAGTCGTCTTCGGGTCGCTCGTGATCAGTAGGTAGTGAAGTGGATCCTGGATGGTTTCGGTTCTTGACGTCTTGCGGGCATGTCCGGGTCGGTACTCCCTGTTATGCTTATTCCGGCTCTTCTACACCTCCTCGCTGTACATACCGATCGGAAAAAGAAGGGACCGTATCACAGTGGCACCGTGGATCAGGAGCTTGTGCGCAGTGGCGGGCATGTAGAACCAAGGGTACAGCTGGACCATCAGCTGAGCAGTGCCCATTGCGTACTTTTCGTACCGGTCGGGATCTACGGGCACGTATTTTTGCAGAGCAGCCAGAATCACTGAGAAACGGACGACGAGACTCTCGTCGATCTCAGTGATCTCGCTGAATGCAGCTGGGTATCTGAAGGCACGCCGAGCCGTGTTCCCGTCGTTGGACGTACCCGAACCACTCGCACGGGGCTGATCCACGACAAGACCCAGTCTCTCACTGAACTGCTGCTGTAATTTCTTCTTCTTTCTTTCAAACGCTTCTGGTTTTCCTCGCCAGAAACCTCCCACACTTTGATCTTCAGGCGGTAAGAAATGTGGAGAAGGCACTCAAAGCATCGAATACGGACATGCATAGTTGAGAGACCGAGCTGGCATGTACCCTCGCGGGCAGGTCGAGCCGCGGCAGCAGACAAGTCATTCATCTGACGAAGTGTGCACCCGCAGATGGTGCATGTCATGCTGCTGCCGGTGTTGTTCAGAGCGTTCGCCATCTTGCCGTCAATCGTGGTGAGTTGAAGATTGTACGCCACTCTGAGACTGGTACCGTCTGTTGCGGAGACGTAGGTCGGCCTCAGTAGACGTATCTCGGATTGAACACTGTCTCGTTCTTTCCGGGAGGCCACTGCTGTCTCGCGCTTGTACTGGATCCGCAACGGCCGGCAGAAGCGGGCCGGAGACAGCGTGGGTTGATCCAGACGCAAGTGTCGCCCACCGTCAGTTGCGAAGGCACCAGAGTGGTACAGAACAGATTTGTCTTACAGCTTCATCGCCAACTCACATCTGTTTGTACACAGATGACCATGTGGCCCCGTCAAAACCCATTTGACGTGAAGCACGGCCGAAGTGTGGGTGCTGGATGACGTCGACGGCTGGTCGGCAGGTGATGCTGAGTCGGTACGGGCCGACAGACGGCAGGTATGCCACCAGCCGCTGCGTCGTGTGATCCAGGAAAGCCTGCAGTCACCTCAGCTGACGCCACGGTGAATTGCATGCTGCTGACTGCCGGATAGCACTCTACCTTGGCCTCATGCATCTTTCCATGAGCGGACAGGATGTCTGTCTTCGCCGCATCATTCGTCCCTCGGTGAACCATACGGTAGCCGTGTACAGACAAGTCGGCTGACACACACATTGCCAGCGCCCGGTCTCCTGACACGCACTCGGGTTGGCTCACTTCAGAGCTTCTGAGAGCTCGGTGAATTTTGTTGGGCCGATTCGGTGATGCCCCCACCTGTCACAGCACGAAAGCTGCGTCCTTCATGCCCTCAGCACGAGCACTTTGCCTGGCAGCCTCCACGAGCTGCAGAGAACTGTGTTGTTGAGCAACTCTCGAGGATGCCCGACGCTGAAAACTGATCGTAGATTCTAGTTGGTCTCTCGCGCGCTCTTTCCACGGTCTCGTCGTCAAGGTGGGTCTTGGCTTCATCATCATCCACAGCGGGGTCACGACGCTTCAGGGACATGGAGAATGTCTCGTCTCCCGAAAGATACCTCGCAAACTGACTTCTGACATTTTTTTTAACCGCAAACTGACTTAATTTTTCCTGGGCTCGCATACATTTAACCCACTTTCCTTTTAAGTTCTTGGCGATCAAGTGGGTCGCCTTTATCATGTCCACAATCGACCACGTACTTGGGAAATATCCCTGAGGGATTTTCTCCATGATCAACTGCAAACTATAATTAAACACATGATGAGCACAAAACACAACCGCTTTTGCACTGGTTAACAAGTCTACCAATTCCTTTCTGCTGACGCGCACCATGTTCCATGTTCACTGTACGCAAAATCCAATCACACTGGGCCGACCCTTACAGACAAGGACAGCTTCCCTGCCAGGGAGACGCTGTACGTGCCCTATCTCGACTCAGTCGCCTTGTCAATTAGGGGAGGTTTTTTTTGGCATAGCAACCGCTGGATCAGGTTACCCGGTCAAAACACCCCGCCAGCCGGCGCGTCGCAGCGTCCGGCTCGGGCTTCCCGTACCGCCCGGGCTGGCCACCGCGCCGCACCGCGGCCTGTCGGGATACAATTCATCACTACTGGTGCTGGAGCAGCTAGGTGCAGCTGAAATTTGTGGCAGAATCAAGTGTAACACTGTTACAAATTGACCCCTATAACCATACTATTTGAGTATGCGTTTCTCAGATGTGTTGGGCGCTGGTCATGATGTTTCCGTTTCGCGTGCCTCGCTCTCGAGACGAACTTCTGCCGCGGCCCGCCTGGGGCGGCCCGGGAGAAGCTGTTGCCGCGGTTATGGAAGGCGGGTTGCGGTGGAGAAGCCTCAGCCCGGTGTGGATGTGTGTGTGCGTTGTCTCGTTCGTGAAACAGAGAAGAAGGAATGGATATCACAGTGGGCTACAACCCGCACAACAAGGTCTTTTCACGAGGCGATGGAGATGCTCCTGCTATCTACTCAATCTCGGAGGCGTTTTGGTCTGCGCCGTGGAGGTCAGGTTTCTCGCCTCCAGCGCGTGTCCCGAGTTGAAGTTCCCGGTTCCTGGCGGTGGGCGGCGGGGTCGGTGTTCACTCCTTTCTGAGCGGACCCGCAGCTCGCTTAGGTCCCGCAGGCCCCGGTTTGGCGCGTGCGAAGCTTCATCGTGAAACGTGAGACTTCTTCGTAGCTGGGGTCGTCCTCTGACTTCGACTTGTCCGTCAAGTTGGACCTTGTGACTGGCTGTGCGCGGTGCGAGCCGCGGCGTGGTGGCTGGGAAGGCGTGACAGGTGGGGGCTCCCCCGGGGCGGGGCTCTCGTTGCCTGTTGTGTGTTTGGTCGCTGTTTTTGGGTTGTCTGGTTGTGGCTGTTGTGCGTTTTTGCCTCTTTTCGAACTTGGAGGTACTAAATGGGAGGACTATTGCAATGACTTATTGTGTGCCACAAAATTGGAAATCGTGAAGATGATTTGCCTTTTTGAATTGCTTAACGCATTGTGAATGCTCTCGGCTAGCATTTCTTATCTCACTTGCCCATGTTTTCAGAATGCAACTTGCCATTATCAGTCGTCAAACTCCGACACAATTTGTGCACGCGTGCATCGTTTTTGCACACGCAATGTGTCCATGTTCATAGATTTATTACTATATCAAAGCTTGTGAACATTTAAATAACAATTAAATAAACTTGGTATACGTCAATCATTTGCTGATGCAATAGCGCCGGAAATACGGCATAAATAAATAGTCGAGAAATGCATTTATGGCCAGTTCTTCCCTTGAGTTATCACTGTGCATGGGATACCGACCCCATACATGGGGTCGGTACCAGTACCGTGTGACGCCTCAGGGCTACCTCACCTCGGGTGATGGCTATGCAAGGCGGGTCGATGAGACCCTCTCCGACGTCAAGATGTCGCATAGTAGCGACACGAAGTGTGTCGATGACACATTGCTGTGGAGCGATACTATCGAGGGCTCCTGGCAGGCCGTTCAGTGGCTGTAGGTGACTGAGGACACATTGCTGTGGAGCGATACTATCGAGGGCTCCTGGCAGGCCGTTCAGTGGCTGTAGGTGACTGAGGACACATTGCTGTGGGGCGATACTATCGAGGGCTCCTGGCAGGCCGTTCAGTGGCTGTAGGTGACTGAGGACACATTGCTGTGGGGCGATACTATCGAGGGCTCCTGGCAGGCCGTTCAGTGGCTGTAGGTGACTGAGGACACATTGCTGTGGAGCGATACTATCGAGGGCTCCTGGCAGGCCGTTCAGTGGCTGTAGGTGACTGAGGACACATTGCTGTGGGGCGATACTATCGAGGGCTCCTGGCAGGCCGTTCAGTGGCTGTAGGTGACTGAGGACACATTGCTGTGGGGCGATACTATCGAGGGCTCCTGGCAGGCCGTTCAGTGGCTGTAGGTGACTGAGGACACATTGCTGTGGGGCGATACTATCGAGGGCTCCTGGCAGGCCGTTCAGTGGCTGTAGGTGACTGAGGACACATTGCTGTGGGGCGATACTATCGAGGGCTCCTGGCAGGCCGTTCAGTGGCTGTAGGTGACTGAGGACACATTGCTGTGGGGCGATACTATCGAGGGCTCCTGGCAGGCCGTTCAGTGGCTGTAGGTGACTGAGGACACATTGCTGTGGGGCGATACTATCGAGGGCTCCTGGCAGGCCGTTCAGTGGCTGTAGGTGACTGAGGACACATTGCTGTGGGGCGATACTATCGAGGGCTCCTGGCAGGCCGTTCAGTGGCTGTAGGTGACTGAGGACACATTGCTGTGGGGCGATACTATCGAGGGCTCCTGGCAGGCCGTTCAGTGGCTGTAGGTGACTGAGGACACATTGCTGTGGGGCGATACTATCGAGGGCTCCTGGCAGGCCGTTCAGTGGCTGTAGGTGACTGAGGACACATTGCTGTGGGGCGATACTATCGAGGGCTCCTGGCAGGCCGTTCAGTGGCTGTAGGTGACTGAGGACACATTGCTGTGGGGCGATACTATCGAGGGCTCCTGGCAGGCCGTTCAGTGGCTGTAGGTGACTGAGGACACATTGCTGTGGGGCGATACTATCGAGGGCTCCTGGCAGGCCGTTCAGTGGCTGTAGGTGACTGAGGACACATTGCTGTGGGGCGATACTATCGAGGGCTCCTGGCAGGCCGTTCAGTGGCTGTAGGTGACTGAGGACACATTGCTGTGGGGCGATACTATCGAGGGCTCCTGGCAGGCCGTTCAGTGGCTGTAGGTGACTGAGGACACATTGCTGTGGGGCGATACTATCGAGGGCCCCTGGCAGGCCGTTCAGTGGCTGTAGGTGACTGAGGACACATTGCTGTGGGGCGATACTATCGAGGGCTCCTGGCAGGCCGTTCAGTGGCTGTAGGTGACTGAGGACACATTGCTGTGGGGCGATACTATCGAGGGCTCCTGGCAGGCCGTTCAGTGGCTGTAGGTGACTGAGGACACATTGCTGTGGGGCGATACTATCGAGGGCTCCTGGCAGGCCGTTCAGTGGCTGTAGGTGACTGAGGACACATTGCTGTGGGGCGATACTATCGAGGGCTCCTGGCAGGCCGTTCAGTGGCTGTAGGTGACTGAGGACACATTGCTGTGGGGCGATACTATCGAGGGCTCCTGGCAGGCCGTTCAGTGGCTGTAGGTGACTGAGGACACATTGCTGTGGGGCGATACTATCGAGGGCTCCTGGCAGGCCGTTCAGTGGCTGTAGGTGACTGAGGACACATTGCTGTGGGGCGATACTATCGAGGGCTCCTGGCAGGCCGTTCAGTGGCTGTAGGTGACTGAGGACACATTGCTGTGGGGCGATACTATCGAGGGCTCCTGGCAGGCCGTTCAGTGGCTGTAGGTGACTGAGGACACATTGCTGTGGGGCGATACTATCGAGGGCTCCTGGCAGGCCGTTCAGTGGCTGTAGGTGACTGAGGACACATTGCTGTGGGGCGATACTATCGAGGGCTCCTGGCAGGCCGTTCAGTGGCTGTAGGTGACTGAGGACACATTGCTGTGGGGCGATACTATCGAGGGCTCCTGGCAGGCCGTTCAGTGGCTGTAGGTGACTGAGGACACATTGCTGTGGGGCGATACTATCGAGGGCTCCTGGCAGGCCGTTCAGTGGCTGTAGGTGACTGAGGACACATTGCTGTGGGGCGATACTATCGAGGGCTCCTGGCAGGCCGTTCAGTGGCTGTAGGTGACTGAGGACACATTGCTGTGGGGCGATACTATCGAGGGCAGGCCGTTCAGTGGCTGTAGGTGACTGAGGACACATTGCTGTGGGGCGATACTATTGAGGGCTCCTGGCAGGCCGTTCAGTGGCTGTAGGTGACTGAGGACACATTGCTGTGGGGCGATACTATCGAGGGCTCCTGGCAGGCCGTTCAGTGGCTGTAGGTGACTGAGGACACATTGCTGTGGGGCGATACTATCGAGGGCTCCTGGCAGGCCGTTCAGTGGCTGTAGGTGACTGAGGACACATTGCTGTGGAGCGATACTATCGAGGGCTCCTGGCAGGCCGTTCAGTGGCTGTAGGTGACTGAGGACACATTGCTGTGGAGCGATACTATCGAGGGCTCCTGGCAGGCCGTTCAGTGGCTGTAGGTGACTGAGGACACATTGCTGTGGGGCGATACTATCGAGGGCTCCTGGCAGGCCGTTCAGTGGCTGTAGGTGACTGAGGACACATTGCTGTGGAGCGATACTATCGAGGGCTCCTGGCAGGCCGTTCAGTGGCTGTAGGTGACTGAGGACACATTGCTGTGGAGCGATACTATCGAGGGCTCCTGGCAGGCCGTTCAGTGGCTGTAGGTGACTGAGGACACCTTGCTGTGGGGCGATACTATCGAGGGCTCCTGGCAGGCCGTTCAGTGGCTGTAGGTGACTGAGGACACATTGCTGTGGGGCGATACTATCGAGGGCTCCTGGCAGGCCGTTCAGTGGCTGTAGGTGACTGAGGACACATTGCTGTGGGGCGATACTATCGAGGGCTCCTGGCAGGCCGTTCAGTGGCTGTAGGTGACTGAGGACACATTGCTGTGGGGCGATACTATCGAGGGCTCCTGGCAGGCCGTTCAGTGGCTGTAGGTGACTAAGGCCAGCGGCACCACGCCCAGCACGGACAAGTTCACTTTCGCGAAGGACGTGGTGGGTTTCGCCAGGTTTAGGATCACCGCCGACGCAGTGCGCCAGGCATCTGAAGGCCCCACACCGCAGAACATCACTGATGGCGCTGGCGTTGCTCGGCGGTGTCGACCAACTCAGCACCGCCTTCA
This sequence comes from Imbricaverruca yamaguchii, assembly GCA_034440575.1. Taxonomy (NCBI): domain Eukaryota; kingdom Metazoa; phylum Arthropoda; class Thecostraca; family Neoverrucidae; genus Imbricaverruca; species Imbricaverruca yamaguchii. Next base: position 107,620 of record JAOTOL010001326.1, read on the forward strand.
GCATGGCGGACCGCACGCGTCCCCTCCGCGACTCACTCAGACCGAGCACACCATTCTGGTGGGACGGTCACCTTAACGCACTCCTCGTGGAGTCCAAAGCGGCCATCGTCGACGAGATCAAGGAGGGCGTCCAGATCTTCGACACCAGCAAGCCCACGTGCCTGGCGACTGACTCGTTGAAGACTGGGATCAGGTTCCAGCTCTTCCAGAAGCACTGCACTTGCGCCGGCGAGCAGCCATTCTGCTGCAGGAGTGGTTGGAAGAGGAAGATCACGCTTGTCGGCGGCCGTTTCACCAGCCCAGCTGAGTCGAGGTACAAGCCAATCGAAGGCGAGGCGCTGACTGCGGCCGAGGGTCTCGACAAGGCCCGCTTCTTCGTTCTCGGATGCGAGAAGCTCGCTGTAGCAATCGACCACAAACCCACTTTTGAAGATCGTCGGCGACCGGGTCCTTGAAGATTATTGGCGACCGGGTCCTTGAAGATCATCGGCGACCGGGTCCTTGAAGATCATCGGCGACCGGGTCCTTGAAGACATCCCTGACGCACGGCTGTCGAAACTCAAGGAGAAAGCGCTGCGATGCAGGTTCATGTTTACCCACGTGCCTGTGTTCAAGAAGAAAGGGCTGCAGCCGCGGCTGCACGATATCCGAGTGGCCCGCCGGGGCCACAATGCAGCTGCCTTGTGACGTCACAGAGGTCGCGCAGGAGACCCCCCCCCTTCAGGGGCTGCAGACGCTCCAGGCGGGTGGGCCGTGTGTCGAGCCTACCTAAAACACACCGACCTTGATGGAGCATCGGAGCACAGCCGGCCTGAGCTGTGATGACGATGGGTGAAGGTATTTCCTTGGTGCCTAACATTATGGAGGGACGAAGCCAACGTTTTGGTGGGGCGTGTTCAGGGTCGGGAAGTCCACTATCTAAACCTAATCTGTTTCTTTACAGTACAAGATATGCTGGTTAACATCAACCAAGTTTTCTATGTAGCATGGTGTTTTTCTTTTTTCTTCCTTTAGCTTTCTTATCAGCATAACAGCATAGGTTATTGGGGGCTGCCAAGATGAACATTGGTGGGGCCATGGCCCTCACCAAGGGATGCAAATCGACAACCCTGATGCGAAATAAATCAAATAATGTCAAAAGTAAATTAAATGCGACCAAATAAGGACACCGACAGTGATGCTCAGACTTCCCCTTTTCAACATATTCCCCAATCAGTTCCGCTACAGCACTTGCAATTTTTAACTATCAGAAACACTATTGCTATTATCACGTGTGACAACATACGTGGATTTCACCGTCTTCTTACACCCCGTCCCAAGTCCACTACTAAGATACTTCTTCCCAAGTTGAGAGGTGGCCTTCTTCATCGTCATGCGCTACCATAGCATTATAAAGTCTATGGTATCTGATGTCTGAATGATACTCACAATTCTAGCCCCTATCCCGCGCACCGTTTCCCCATAGTAACGTTTTCCGCATCCTCCTGCACAATACATTTTGTAGACTGTGCTTTTTTAGCTCACGTTGCGGACACATTTTTGACTATGTATTTGATTTTAACCCATTTTGAGGGGCTGATGTAGATTTTGTCTTTTATGAATTGGGATACCGTGATTGCTCCTTGTGATTTAGTTTCTGATATGTCCAATGTTTGTCAAAACTCGTTGCTTGCCTTTTTCATGCCCATCAAATTTTCCGGTTTTTCGCGCAACTTCACTATCAGACCCTTTGAATATTTGAGCAACTTGAAAGACTCCCGGCTGAAAGGTCATTCTTTTGCGAGGCACTCAGGAATGCGGACTAAATAAGCTCTTAAGAAAAACCTCATTATAACCCTTGCTTTTTGTTCATGACTATGACCCTAGAAGTAGTGCAAAGAATCATTTTTGTTAGTGGGCTTTCTGTACAATGAAAATTTGCATCTACTGTCGCATTACTTAATCAGTGTGTACAAGAAAAGAATCTCAGCTTCATTATCTGTCTTTTTATTTTCCTAGCGTGAATTGAATCGCTAGATGTACGATAATAATATATATCATCCGAAGACCAAATACACCGGCTAGAAGCGATTGTTTCCCTGCGTCTCAGCATTCTTCTGATGCCGCCGCCCACGACTCCTCTTCTCTCCGGATATCCGCCTGTCCGACTGGCGGCTGTTTCAGTCCGCCCGGCACGTGCTTCGTACGATTTCCCGCGCTTTTTGCGTGCTGAGAGTGGGTCAGCGGCGCGGTGGGTGGCGGCAGCACGGGGCGCCGTCGGCAGTCGACGGTGCAGATCCTACCTCCTCGGGTCTCGCCGACCGGCGCCGTCACGGGGTGTGCGAGTGACCGTCTGCCACTGACCTCTCCGGCGCGGCTGACCCCACCCGGCACGGCTTCCGACGCAAGCCTGCATCACTGCCGCCGTCGGCTCCGGTGATACTGTACCGCAACAAGTCTGATGTCATCTCCGCCAGCGCTTGCACGCGTTTCGAGACCGTTTTATCGCGACAACGAACCCGTGACATCTGGCGTCACCTGCCTGGCGGCACCCGACCTGGAACGACATCTGAAGCGGAACATATGACGTCACACCTTGCGATATATCTGACGTCATCGCTGCATTGCACGTGACGTTGCCACCAAGCGGTTAGATCAGTTCGCGGCCGTCGCCAGTGAGCAGAACTGACCTGACCTGCTGACCTATCGCCACGTGGGCTCAGAAACCGGTCGCTGCACGCTGCGGAGAAGTGCAACGGTTCACCAGACAGGTCACGGCCATTTAGTGCACGGTCATGGACTGCGGTGCTGCCGACCTCTAGTGACCTCTCCTGACCTCTGCAGACTTCGCGAAGCTCGTGAACCCAGACTGGCCCCGGGTGGCCTCATCTTAACTCACCTTGACCGAGCCGAGTCAATCCGGAGCGACCTGGGTCGAAGTACTCTGAACTTCGCCGCCGTGGTGCAACCCTGCACAACCAGATCGCCTTCTGATCTGGTTCTGATCTGGTTGTGATCTGATCTTCTTATCGCACTGATCTGGGCTGTCCTGGTCTGGGCTCTCCACTCAGGTTGAACTGGGTGAACTCAGGTTGAACTCTGCTGAGTTCTGGTGACCACGGCTGACCTTGGCTGACATCGGCTGACCTCGGCTGACATCGGCTGACCTCAGCTGACCTCGGCTGACCTCAGCTGACCTCGCTGACCTCGGCTGACCTCGGCCGACCTCTGCTGACCTCGGCCGACCTCTGCTGGCCTCGACTGACATCGGCTGACCTCGGCTGACATCGGCTGACCTCGGCTGACCTCGGCTGACCTCGGCTGACCTCGGCCGACCTCTGCTGACCTCGGCTGACCTCGGCCGCCTGCGGTGCCGTCACCATGCCGGGCGCCGATCCGCGCCTGCTGGCCACGGGCCTGTCGCTGATCGTGCTGATGGCGCTGGCGCTGGTGACGTTCAGCAACTACCAGATGGTGCGCCGCAGCGTGGCGCTGAACAGCGCCGGCGCCACCACCACCACCACCACCACCACTACCACCACCACGGCAACCACCACCACGGCCGCCTCCCTGGTAAAGCGGCGCCGTGCAGCACCCAGAGGTCACGACCTGTCATGGACTGGTCTTGGAACTCATATCCGGAGTCTCACCATATTCGGAGTCTAGACAACCCTACCGAAGCATGCCTAATCTAGAACCATCACCATATCTAGAGTCCAGCCTACCATGCCGAGCCATGCCTAATCTAGAGTCATCACCATATCTAGAGTCATCACCATATCTAGAGTCATCACCATATCTAGAGTCATCACCTTCTCATCACCATATCTAGAGTCCAGCCTATATTATACAGAACCATGCCTAACCCAGAGTCATCAACTTATCTGGCACCCAGTCTACAATAATATGCCATAGCTAATCTTCCCACCACCACCAACCATCGCCCTATCTAGGATCTGGCCTATCATCATACCACACACACCGAACCTAGAGCCATCACCACGGCCACTTCTATTTCCGCTATCACGCATGATATTCTCAGGTCAGGCCACGTCCTGTGCGTCCGTCACCGACCATCCCTATTCATGACTCCACGCCAGGGCTGCAGATTTTCCACCACACCAGGTTGGTAGTAGGTGGGGGTCCACGGCCGCATATTTTCAGATTGAATAGAGAAAAGGAGAACTCAACATTATCGGGGCGCGACGCCAGGGGGTCTAAAACTCTTGAGCTTCACCCCTCGAAATTAGCACTCAGAGGCGCAGCCCAGGGTGGTCCCTCCTCCCTGGCAACCAAAAATACGCCAGATCAAGGAAGAACTGCTGAGATTTTCATCTAGCAAAAAGAACCGAAAACCAGAAGTTTTCGACGCACTTCGCTCCGCGATGTTTCGTTATATATTTGTATTTGGGGGAGGGTGGGGTGGGGTGGGGGACACCCTTAAGAAAATTCAGACCACGCTCATGTTTGACCCATACCCTGTGCTAGGATTTCCAGCATCTAGGTTTCAAACAGAATCCACGTATGACTTCAAAACCCTGAGTCTAAATTGTTGGAGAGTAGCATCTGAAGGGGAACAATTCGACCGAAGAGGCGCATCCAAAGGGGTGCACTCGAGTTAGCTGGAGAGGCGCAGTTTTCCAGGTGTTACAGGAAGTCAGAGGTGCGCCGCATTTCCATGGGTGGGGGAGGGGTACAAGCTCCCTGTGTCTACCCACTTTAATCCGCCTCTGTAGCTGGAGGATGTTGTCGGTGGCATGCTGCAGCAAGATCAGTGGGGAACCCGGCCATAACCTGGGACTGCCAGAGGTTTGTGTTGCTGGCATGCTGCAGCAAGATCAGTAGCCAAAAGATAAGAGGGGCAGCAGCCGGCCATAACCTGGGACTGCCAGAGGTTTGTGTTGCTGGCATGCTGCAGCAAGATCAGTGAGGACCCCGGCCATAACCTGGGACTGCCAGAGGTTTGTGTTGCTGGCATGCTGCAGCAAGATCAGTGAGGAACCCGGCCATAACCTGTGACTGCCAGAGGTTTGTGTTGCTGGCATGCTGCAGCAAGATCAGTGAGGACCCCAGCCATAACCTGGGACTGCCAGAGGTTCCTGTTGCTGGCATGCTGCAGTAAGATCAGTGAGGACCCCAGCCATAACCTGGGACTGCCAGAGGTTCCTGTTGCTGGCGTGCCGCACTAAGATCAGTGTGCCATGTCATGGGTGGAGTCAGGCTTCGAGGCGGACGACGAAGTGTATCCCGCGCGTGCGGCTGCATGGTCTGTGATGATGCAATCGGAGTCGGAATCACCACGCCAAGGCAGAAGACACTTCGTAGTTTTGCTGCATGTTGGCACACCTGTTCGCGTGATCATACTGATCGTGCTTGTGGGTTCGCCCTCGCTCTTTTTGTCATCCCATACTTTCAAACATTTTTATTCGGTTCGACATATTTTCTTCCTTTGACTTATTGATGACTTGTACACTATCGAACCTGAATACCGAGTTTATCCACCTCCATATATATATATATATATATATATATATATATATATATATATATATATATATATATATATATATATATATAACATCTAACCACCCTAGCATACGTTCTACACGGAATTCCAGCACGGTAAATTTGACTCAAAGGATAGGAAGCAAAGGAGCAAGGAAGGTGCAAGGATATGGGAAAGTGTAATCATCATGCTACATTGGAGAGAAAACTGTCACATGTTCTCGGAAGAAAGCGACCATAAATTGGCGACAACAACGACGGTGCCCTGCATCAATTGTGATTGTCGCTCCCAGAGATATGGCCCCCGCCGCAGTGTATGTTATTGCCAACAGAGCATTTTCAGACCGGACAGTGTGCTTGTCAGACCGGACAGTGGCCTTGACGGACAGAACGGTGTGTTTAACGAACCAGACAGTGTGTTTGTCAGTCCGGCAGGAGTGGGTTTGTCAGACCGGACAGCGTGTTCGTCAGACCGGACAGTGTGTTTGTCAGACCGGACAGTGTGCTTGTCAGACCGGACAGTGGGTTTGACGGACCAGACAGTGTGTTTGTCAGACCGGACAGTGGGTTTGTCAGACCGGACAGTGTGTTTGTCAGTCCGGACAGTGTGTTTGTCAGACCGGACAGTGTGTTTGTCAGAGCAACTAGTGTGCATCACGCCTGGCTCATCGCGTCTTCCACCTACGGTTCGCTTGTTTGTTGCCCTATGACGTGTTTCCTGCTCCTGACCGTGTGTTTGTTGCTCTATACTGTATGTGTCTCTTCGGACAGAATGTCGGCCACTGGCCTCTCGTCAAAGGCACATTTCCCCATCATCAGAGGGCGATGTTGGCCGAAATGTTGCACTAAATTGCATTTTCTGTAAAGCTAGGAGATATTGTGACATGAATATTGTCCTAGCAGACACGACGAATGTTAGCTGTTAAAATCAGCTGATTTCTTTAACATCGGATATTTCTTGCATTGTCCCCCCCCCTTCCGCCTACCCCAGCCAGGCTTCTGAATCCGTTCCTGAACGCTTGCTAATGCATACTTCACGCTTGCAGCTACATACTCATACTCTGTTTGTCACTGCATACTGTACGCGTGTCGCTAATGACTGTGTCTCGGTCGCTACAGACAGCGTGAGTGTCGCTAATGCCTGTGTCTCGGCCGCTACAGACAGCGAGCTTGTCGCTAATGCCTGTGTCTCGGCCGCTACAGACAGCGAGCTTGTCGCTAATGCCTGTGTCTCGGTCGCTACAGACAGCGTGAGTGTCGCTAATGCCTGTGTCTCGGCCGCTACAGACAGCGAGCTTGTCGCTAATGCCTGTGTCTCGGTCGCTACAGACGATAGCGTCCTGCACCACCAGCCCGCTAGTGCCGAGCCAGGGCAACCTGCAGCTGACCTTCCGGCAGACGGGCACCGCAGGCACGCTCATGGTCATGGGAACCGCCTTCGGGAGTGCAGGTCAGACCTCCCCCCCCCCCCCCCCACCCGCCGATGGTGTCCGGGCACGGTCAAGCCGACGTCACGTGTCTGTAGTTATATGGTGCTCTGCTATCGGCCAGCAAGCGCGACGGAAGAGCTGGCGCATTGTGCAGTGGCGTATAATTTGAGTGGCGTTGTTGTGATGACCGCTGCACTGTGCTAGACGATTTATCTTTCAATTTGAAAACAGGGCGGTCGTACGCTTTGACTATGTTTTTTTTAGGTGCCAATCTCATGCTGTGTGGCATATTCTCAACCGGTGCAACTAAAATACCGATATGGATTCTACCCTTAACAACCAAAAATATATTTGATGAAACAAGAGATTTTCATATTTTCACCACATAAAGCCAGACATTTTCGACTTGGTTCAATCGACGATAGCTGTCTTTGTTTTAGCATAATTTTTTTAATGGAACCCCTTAGGAAAACCCTGGCTGCGCACCCGTCAGCAGGTGTATGTGTTTCAATTATTTGCATGTGATTGTGACTATCTCTACTCAACCTAACTGCCAAAACCGCATACAGGGCGATACTTTGCATTTTGACGTGTAGCCGGAAAAAATATTAAGATGGCTTAAAACAAACAAAAAACGCACACAAACACACACATATATGTATATATATACACATCGGTTCATTTTCATGTACGCGTTAGAAGCAAATAAAGAGCGAACATTTGCTATTAAAAATGGCGGATTCAATGAAGAAACCGCGGGAGACCGTGTCCAGTTGATACAATTTTGGCGAAAGTTAAAACAATTCATCACCTTGGAAGGGAAGCGAGGAGATAGCTGCATCTACGCCAAACCAAAACCTTCCAGATTCATCCCCCATACTTGTTATGGCATTCTCTGAGCTCTCCACCAGAGAGCAGCTCATTGCGCGACTACCGCTTCATCAGCTTGCCCCGCTATAGGGGTAAATTGTAACTGACGATAGGGCAAGTTCATGACATGCAAATTCAATTATATATCTTATCTAAAGGTGGCATTAGTTGAAACCATTTGAAAGGTTCATATTTCACGCTTATATTAATGATACGGGTTTGAGTCCTGGCTGATCATAGCTCATGGCTTTTGCTATTTGTGGAGTGCGCAGAATTTCATTCCGAAGCTGCACTTATTTCTCCGTCAATATTTTCCGTCGGTTAAAAAATGGCCATATAAATATTGAACTATATGACCCTGAAACATTTTTGTTTTGCAAACACCTTGGTAAAAAATCAATAATGTGATTATTTCATGCCATTACCACTCCAGAACACGTAGATACAGGTCAATGTTGACACATGCGGATGGGATGAAGTTGATGCAGGTTGCATCAATTTTCCCTCAGGTTTTCTGGTGCAGGCTGGAACATGTTATAGGCAGGCGCACACCCAGGATTTTTCCATAGGGGGTGGGCCCGGACCGAAAAGTGGACTTGGGCGGCTCCAAAAGGGCACTTTACCGGCTCCAAAAGAGCACTTTGCGGCCCGGGGTACACTGGAGGGTTTGTTGACCGGGGAGGGGGGGGGGGGGGGAGAGTTAATTTTTCATGTCGCATAGGACAGGAAAGGGCACAGGGGAATGTCATTTTTAGGCCAAAAGGGCAGTTTTGGGCCAAAAGGTCACCTTTGGCACATGCGGGGCACATGAAGCAGGTGATTTTTGGGCTAAATTTAGGACATTCCGGCCAAGAGGGCACTTTTCGGTCAAAAGGGCACTTTTGGTCAAAGGGCACTTTGATCTCATGGGAGAGCCCGGGCCCCCTGGGCCCCCCTCCGGTGCGCCTATGGTTATAAGCATTGCGAATCATATGTCATCATGAACCTGAATATCACCAAACGATATATCCCATGTCGTCGATATATCCGGCAGATTGTGAGCCTGGGTGTGCTTTTAACACCCCCAGGCGTTCGCAAGTAAAGTCATAGCGAGTATGGGTGTGCTTTCATCACCACTGAGGCGTTCGCAAGTAAATTCAGGTGCAGAACAAGACTAAACCACACAAAACCGAACTCGAAAGATCAGCTCAGATCAGATCATATTAGCTCAGATCAGATTAAGTCAGAAAGAGCAGATGTCAGCTGCACCATGTACAGCAGATGTCAACAATGCATTTGATATTAGCCAGCATTTAAGATATATGTAACCAAATTCATATATGCATGAGCCTGAACGTAATTGAAACCAAATATTTAGCCCTGCTGGCACATCTCCAAAGTGCCATCTTTCACCGTGCGAAGTTGGACGTGCATGAATATGTTTCAGTGTCACACCGCAGCTTGGCGCACTCCTGAGCGCACACCTGTGCCAACACCCACTCACTATCTCCCGCTTCACCTGTACGCCCCTGCGATTTTGGTCCTCTGCGCTCGGCACTTTGTGGCGCGTCTTTCAGGGCGCGACAGCGGCAGCGTTTCTTTTCGTTTTCTTCGTGTCGGCGGCCTGCTGCGGGCCGTTCTGTGGCTCGCGCCGCGCGGCCGGGCCCGGAGAGTGGCGCGCGCACAACTGCGTCCGTGTCGACGTCGCGTGTCGACGTCGGTGTCGACGCGGCTGTGCGTGCGCCACTCTCCGGGCCCGGCCGGCCCGTGCTCGCGCCGCAGAGACTCACACTCGCGCCAGTGTGGAATGCGTGCTCGTCCGTGTGAGCTGGGGCCGCAGCGTCTTGCTGCTGCTGATGACGCTCGTGCTCACCGTCGCACCGGATGTCCGGCCTCACTACGGCTCGTCTACCTTCGCTAGGTGTGTACCTTATCTGTCTTCAATCTATGCTCAACACGTATGCTGCAGTTTATGTATATATATATATATATATATATATATATATATATATATATATATATATATATATATATATATATATATATATATATATATATATATATATGAATGAGTGTGTATGTCTGTGTATCTGTGGGTATCTGTTGGATCTGGTTCTCCGTGAGCTGCTATAGTATATTGGCTAATCGCTTCAACTATCTGCATCTCTCCATTTAGCATCAGTTTTGTACGATAATATTCTGCAATGCATAACGTGTATGAGGCAGTAGTGCAGCAAACTAATTCCCAGCTGGGACATTGCCCATCCGTGGAATATAAACGTCTATTTTTCTCCTTAGCAGCTGACCGGCGTCAACGCAAGCCTTCTCCTGGATTATTGGCTATTGCCCGTGCCTCGAAAATTTCGTGGTTCCCCCCTACCCTCCCCAAACACCCCCCAAGAGCCCCCAAAAAAAAAAAAACAGAAAAGGGGGGGGGGAAGAACCCCCCCAAAAAAAAAAAAAAAAAAAAAAAAAAAAAAAAAAAAAAAAAAAAAAAAAGGAAAAAAAAAAAAAAAAAAAAAAAAAAAAAAAAAAAAAAAAAAAAAAAAAAAAAAAAAAATAGCAAAATTTTCTGGTTTTGCGTGGCTTGGCTTTTCATTGTTATGGATCGCTGTGGTTGTGTTTAAATGATCCAAAAATGGCATTTATGATGTTTTGGACATTACTAATGATGCAATACCGATGTTAGATCCGCCATTTGACCTCAGGTCACCTTTTTAGGGGACCTTTTTTAGGTAATTTTTTATTCCAATTAACGAAACAGGCCCCCCCCCCCCCCCCCCCCCTTGGGCGGCTCGGCACAATCGGCTTCGCAAATAAAGGAGTAAAATACATGAATAAAGTATGGAAATGCTTAGGCACACAATGACAAGCAGTAGATTTCGAGATGTACGGGGAGTAACATGTAAAGTGACATCAATCGCATGACAATCATTTGCATTTATGACACATTCCAGTTGACCAAGTTTGGTTTCCATTAGCCTATCATGAACTTGACCTGACTTGACCTCGGCGACCTAACATGACTTTTAAATTATATAGCATAACAATATGCATCAAACAAGTCGCTAGTGTTGTCAAGAACACTTCCCTATTGCTAATATACAGGAAGCACATCAGCGCCGATTTTTGTGGTCTGGCGCTGCGAATTGTTTTTAATTTAACGGCCCCTAACTTGAAAACATCTCGGCAGATTTCCACCTTTCTTGCTTTAAGCAATGCGACGGTCTTTTCTAAGCAGGTGCGCAAGAAATTTGGCGTATATCGGCCGGTACAATATGGAGTTATGTACGAAAAATCGGAAAGATTGGCGGATTGATCGCCATACCCCCTCTAGGGCGTGTGTTAACCTGTTATGAACTTGACCTGACTTGACCTCGGTGACTTGACATGACTCTGGAACAATGTAGCATGACAATGTACATCAAACAAGTCGCTAGTTTTGCCAAGAACATCCTTTTTTGCTAATATACGGGAAGCGCATCAATTTTTGATTTGAAGATATTTGTTATCTGTGCGCTGATAATTTTTTTTTTTTTTTAGAGCCCCTAACTCGAAAAATATTCGGTCGATTTTCATTTTTCTTACTTCAAACAACGCGCCGGTCATTTATCGGCAGGTACACAAACAATGGCGCATATCGGCCGGTAAAATCGGGAGTTATCTACGAAAAACGGGTGGGCCGGGCGGTTCCCTCCAGGGCGCGTGTTAAAGCAATAGACCGCTACAACCGAATGAACCAGAAAACTGACAATAAATCTCAGTTTTCCCAGCAATTACATGCGAAAAAATTATCCCTGATACGTTCGTGCCGTTCCATGAATGCAAACCAGATGCAAGGAAACACTTTCGCCAAGAACCGCTTTAGGATCTATCATGATTGGTATCACCTTCCAATCTTCATTCACCCTAGGCTGAAAATTATCCAGCACTGTAGGCATACAATTCCCAGCATTGTCAGTGGAGCTGAATGTAGAGTTGTCAACCCCGGGGGACTAAAAAAAAAAAAAAAAAAAATTAACCCGTCACGTCTCGGGGGAGTCTTCAACCCCCCTCAGGTTTTTCGCGGATAGTGGACGAACGGCGCAGGGCAGCGCGCCCAAATTTGGCATACCTTTTCCCAAATCAATTTGGCACGATGTTTCAAAATTTTGAAGTCAGATCATCTAGGGTCAACGAGTTAGTCAAGGTCAAGTGAGGTCACCTCCAAAAAAGTTCAACCAGTCGTCACGCTTTAACGGATACAGACATTTTAATGAAACTTCCAGCGTTCGATTATCTTCAGGGGTGCAACAAAACGTACGAGTGGATTTTTTTCTCTTTTTTTCGCTCTCGACTACCTATACATTTTGCGTATTTGCCAAATTGCAGTTCAAATAGAGGATTCTGGCGTTTTAAATAGAGGATCTTAAACGTTTATTATTCTCACAGTCGGCATCATAAGGTCCAGCACCTCCTTTCTTTTGAGGTGCTGGACTGCCTTGAGGCAGTCCAGCTGAAACAGGGTATGTCTAGGCCCAGAGTGCAGTCCAGTGATGCATTGCACAATGAATTGCAGATTCTTCAAGTTCTTTTCTTTAACCAAGTTTTCCTTCAAGTCTCTTCCGTCAGATCCTCACACCCCGTCCCGGGGGTGGAGGGTGGGAGTGGGGGGCCGATAGAGAACCCCCTCTAATCTCCAAACTAAGCGTCGCACGAATAAGAAGTAGGTGTCATCGGAAAGCACTCTATAAGTAGGGCCAGACACCACCCACAAAAACTTTTACCCAAGAAGTGACGTCACTAGGGGCCCTGGAGTTGCACGACTTACATCATGTTTGTGGTTCCGGAGGGTTCATTTTGAGGGAGACATGTAAGAAAAAAATTCCAAGAAGGAGGGAGATTCAAGTCAACTTGTCTCCCTCAAAAATTTGAGGGAGACAAGTTGACTTCCAACAACGTTTCTCGGTCTGCTCTAACCATTGGAAAAGGAAAATTAAAGAAAACTTGAAAATACAAATTCTGAAATTTCAACAACAAAAAAAAATTGGGGGGCCAGAAAATTAAAGCCCCGTTCGATTTCGTTGTCTTTTTTCATTCCAAATAAATTTTGTTTTTTCATATATCCCCCAAAATGAACTCCCCAGAGCCAAAAACATAATGTAAGTCGTGAAAAGTCGTGAAAATCTAGCCTCCCTGGTGACATCACTTTTGGGGGGAAAATTGTTTAGGGGATGAACCAAGACCACACTCGTCGAGCGCTTTCCGATGACACCTCTTTCGTTTTCGTGCGATGCTTAATTTGGACTTTAGAGGGGGATCTTCAACCCCCCCCCCCCCCGAGACGGGGTGTGAGGATTTGACCGGAAAGACGGTGCGGGTTAATGAGGATGCAGGATTGGAATCTCATCACAGTTGTTCTGGACCTTTGCTGCGGGCTCACGGACAATTTAAGGGAAGAGTCCAACTTCAGGAACGACGCCATCCTCAACATCACTTCTAAAAAATTTCATATCCCAGCTCTGACAGATCAGGGCTTCGTATTTCGTGTGATTATTTACATCCAGCCTTCTCTTTTTGCCCCTTGTTGAAAGCGAGATCTCTCACAGGAAACTTTTCTCTCTCCTACAGGAACAGTTAATGTGGGCTGGGATGACACAACTGGTAATTTGACACCTATAATTTAAAATAGCAAATTTCATGTCTACCCTAACCACAGACCTCGCATTGGCATCAAGTTCTCCCTTCCCAAGAGAACACTGTACCTCCTGTTCTGTGTTGGACTTTCGGTTGGTGTTCAATCTGTCACCTCTAAAGCCCGGCGGCTACGCTCGTCTGACCGGCCTACATGACCGGCCCACTGCCCGGTCACGCTCGCGCTCCAATAGAGTCACCCGGCCAGAACAGCAGCGTTTGTGTCGTACACAGTTCAAACCAAAGGACATCGCAACACTTCCGAATTCCGGACCTCAATGAGCTTGTACATGATCACATTTTCATTGATAACAGGTGACCTGAAAAGAACATTAGCTTTACCCCACTGACAAATCAGACTAGGTAGATATCACTCACAACCTGGTCCTCTGGGCAGTTCTCCCGTCATCTTCACCCTCAAATATCTCCCTGAAGTAAAGACATAAAGACATAAAAGATCAGTGCAACTATGAGCCACGAGGGCCCTTCTTGGTTGCACTCTGTGCACTCAACCAGTTGCCCACCAAATCCGTCGATCAGCCCTCCCTGGAATACTGAAAAGCAAGCCATCTATACCTATAATGATTGTTTATACTGTTTTTGAAGATGTTTAATGTGCTGCTACTGACAATGGTTTCAATGGACCATGGACAAGTGAGATGCCCCAGAGTATCCCACCCAGTTGGCGGCTCAGACACGAACAGCCTCCACCCATTGCCAAAAAGATTACTCAGATGAGAACTTGATGTCTCCCTTGTTCTGGCTTGAAACATTTATTTAACTAGTTGATAACTCAACACAATATATTAGGAAATGTTAATGCAATTCGCGCCTATTTCATCCCTTCCCTCCTGGAACAAAATGTCAGACTGGACTCCCGCTCCCTAAACCACAGACAACAGACAACACAGAGCGACCAGAAGTGACTTCATTTGCATATTGCGCCACAAATATCCTTGCACCACTTATAATTTGTTCGCCAAGAACTTATGCGCTTTAAAGCGTCGCCAGCGTCAATAAAAAAGGTTAAGTCATGTAAATTTCGATTGTCACTCGATGAACCTCCTCAAAAGACCCATATTATGATTTTTGCTGAGCTAGATGGGAAATGAAATGAAATTCAATTCATCCGGGACAAATAGCAAGATGATCCCAAATTTCATAACATTCAACCGCAAATTGATGCAGCTTAGGGTTATCAGGATTGAAAATTACGGTCAGATTTGTGTTCTACACACTAGTAGTTGAACCACATTCGCAATTACTTTATAAAAATAAAATGTATGACCACCCTATTGTTGCAATGTCTATTGCTATGTTGGTATATAAATATGGCCGATACTTGGACTTAGATGAGGATTCGAACCTCTTCGTCAATATCGGTAGACGGCCTGATACATAAAGCATGTGCTACAAATCATGTGCGCAAAATACTCTTGTGCATGTACTCTGTCCCTGAAGAAGTGCAATTTCTGAAATATATTAGACCAAGTTGTAATTTTATTTTATGAGCATTTGATTACTTTTATAATCGTCTTTGTCGGACTGTTGGACCTTGCTTGCAGGTCTTGTGTTAGTCACGCTAGAGCGGAGTACATGATTTCCCCAGTTATTTAACCATGTTTGCCTAATATATATAAATATATACATATATAGTAATAGCATAGGCATATACGGGCCTCGATAGGTAGGGGGACCACTTCAGATGTTCGTCATCCCCCAGACCAGATCCTGGCTAAGCCACTGGCTGACTTCTACATTTGTATTAGTCTGTATGTTATCTGTCCGTCTATCTGTAAGCACGAATGTGATTGGTGCGTTGTGTTGCAGCGTTGATCCTGGTCAACGATCAGCCTACCCTGTCCGTGTCAACGACAGGGTCATGCCCAGCATCTGCGCCGTTCGCCCCGCCCACCCCGGCTGTCAGCCTACCACGGGTCACCACTGCCGGCGTGCTGCTCATCACCAGCCAATCAGTGGCCGGCTTCACGCTGACGTCAGCTGCAGCCACGTCACGCACGCTGCTCATTGGCCGGGCCGTGCAGATGCTGAAGAACAACGTGGCAATTCCTGGCGCGTGCTGCGTTGTTACGCTGCTCCAGTGAAGAAACGGCCGTGATCCGACCAGCTGAAGGGCGTGGCCCGACCAGCTGAGGGGCGTGGCCCGACCAGCTGAAGGGCGTGGCCCGGCCAACTGAAGTGCGTGACCCGACCCGCTGAAGGGCGTGATCCGACCCGTTGAAGGGCGTGATCCAACCTGCTGAAGGGCGTGATCCGACCTGCTGAAGAGTTCCATTCGATTCCTGCCGATAGCCATACGATCGAAGCGAGCCGGGTATAACTTGCGGTATAGGTATATTCACTAACAAATTCGCGTGGACACGAGATGTTGTTTCACATGTTCGTTATTTTGTCGTCATGTAGCAAAATAGATGGCAATGGGAAATAAATGAGATATTCTCCTCTGCATTCTGAGATCCATGCATATAATATGCAGGTGCACCGATACCATCAGCCGAGAGGAATTTTTTGTTTTGTTTAATGTGAGTGCATGCGGTCTTTTTGTCTCGTAGCACCAAGTAACAGTTACAAGGGTCGGCAAGGTCTGTCTATTCATGTCTACTCATGCAGCGTCATGCTAAACAGACATTTTTGTGATGACTTCAATTATATTCCAAACTTGCAATATACTGGAAAATTTGTCATCTTCTTCTCGCCTGACAAGCTTTTCCCTAAAAAGTAACACAAGTAAGACAATTATTATCTTGCATCTGACCTGCCTGGCTGACTAAAGGAAGAACTAGCTTCCCAGTTACTTTCAGGTTAAACAGGGTCGACGGGGATCGCATGCTTCTAATATAATTTGTTACATACTAATACTTAGAATTAATCAGGACCAATTTTGTCGTGCTGACTGAACGGCGGACTCTTCACTCCACCAATTAATTCGCAGATTTCGCCATTTTTAGAAACGACTTCGCTGATCACAACCAAATTCTTCCCTAACGTACATATTTTGTCACGGTCGTTGTAAGTGAAAACTTGTTAAAATTTACCCTGGAATAAATGCATTCAGAACAATGATAGAAAATAACCCAAGACACTCGCGTCTTCTGCAAATAATTTGCGACGATAAATTCAATTAGATGATCAGCTGCAAGACAACGTAGGTTTTACTTACGTAATAAAATATAACCAAAGCATATAAATATGTCTTGTCTTACCGACTTCGTGTATTAAACTGTAATTTATGTAAGTAAACTTGCAAAATAAACCGAAGTTTGTACTGGATTTTTTGCTCCGTAAACAAGAACATTAGCTGTATTGGCTGTATTGGAGGGGACTGTGCGGCAAGAACATTAGATGTATTGGAGGGGACAATGCGCAGGAACATTAGATGTATTGGAGGGGACATGCGCAGGAGCATTAGCTGCATTGGAGGGGACAATGCGCAGGAGCATTAGCTGTATTGGAGGGGACTGTGTGGCAGGAGCATTAGCTGCATTGGAGGGGACAATGCGCAGGAGCATTAGCTGCATTGGAGGGGACAATGCGCAGGAGCATTAGCTGCATTGGAGGGGACTGTGTGGCAGGAGCATTAGCTGTATTGGAGGGGACAATGCGCAGGAGCATTAGCTGTATTGGGGGGACTGTGGCAGGAGCATTAGCTGCATTGGAGGGACAATGTGCAGGAGCATTAGCTGTATTGGAGGGGACAATGCGCAGGGCATTAGCTGTATTGGGAGGGACTGTGTGGCAGGAGCATTAGCTGTATTGGAGGGACTGGGGACAATGGCAGGAGCATTAGCTGCATTGGAGGGACGTGGCAGGAGTTGCTGTATTGGAGGGGACTGTGTGAGGGCATTTGTATTGGTGGCAGGGCATTAGATTGGAGGGACTGTGGGAGGGCATTAGCTGTATTGGAGGGGATTGCATTGGAGGGGACTGTGTGGCAGGAGCATTAGCTGCATTGGAGGGGACAATGCGCAGGAGCATTAGCTGTATTGGAGGGGACTGTGTGGCAGGAGCATTAGCTGTATTGGAGGGGACTGTGTGGCAGGAGCATTAGCTGTATTGGAGGGGAACTGTGTGGCAGGAGCATTAGCTGTATTGGAGGGGACTGTGCGGTAGGAGCATTAGCTGTATTGGAGGGAACTGTGTGGCAGGAGCATTAGCTGTATTGGAGGGGACTGTGTGGCAGGAGCATTAGCTGTATTGGAGGGAACTGTGGTAGCTTATTGTGTGCGGTAAGGGCATTAGCTGTATTGGAGGGGACTGTGCGGTAAGGGCATTAGCTGTATTGGAGGGAACTGTGCGGTAAGGGCATTAGCTGTATTGGAGGGAACTGTGCGGTAAGGGACATTAGCTGTATTGGAGGGGACTGTGCAGGACTGTATTGAGCTGTATTGGAGGGACTGTGCGTAAGGGCATTAGCTGTATTGGAGGGACTGTGGGTAAGGGCATTAAGCTGTATTGACTGTATTAACTGTATGGCAGGAACACTGGCTGTATTGGAGGGGACTGTGCGGCAGACGTATTGACTGTATTGATGTATTGGACTGTATGGCAGGAACATTCGCTATATTGTACGGGACTGTGGGGCAAGAGCATTAGATGCATTGGAGGGGACTGTGCGGCAGGGAACACGTACCCTAGAGCCATCGTTGACCCACTTGTGGCTGTGCTAAGCTGGACAGTACAGTTCAAACGCCAGTTCACCAAAGGTGATTCAAATTATTTTATACGGTAACCTTGGACGCTGAATTCGAATTCAGTCTTCATTATTACCCAATAGGGCTCCACATCATGCGTTTGGGATCAACAAAACTAAATCGCATATTGACCCTCCGTGGCTTGACATGACCTGCATAGGAGCACGTTAATGCTTTTGGATCATGCCACCCCTCAATGTATTAAAAATTGGATGAAAACCACTGTGGTACATATATCAGCAGAAAATCAGACATATTTTGCAATCTTTGGATTAAAACTTGGAAAGTTCGAAATCTGCCGAAATCCGCCGGAACAGTTATCCCAGGAGTGGCTACAGATCGGTAGCCCGACATGACACAGCACGTTTTACCCCAAAGGTTTCGCAAGGAATGCCCACATGTGTGCGCATAACTTGGGCCCGATAGCCGCCCTCCGTTTACGTGCCGTTTGCGAAAATGTGGGAGGGTTGTAACCCCCCTGGGCCACCGAAAGTGGGGCAATGCCGAAGCCTTGCATCGGTAAGCCATCGCCCGTTGGCGATACTTCGTCACGTTCGCGAGAACAGAGCGATGTGAAGTGGGTTCCTAGAGCATTTCCAACTGAACAAGTGGGCCACATGAGATGATAGCCAGCGTTTTATGACAGGCGCTTCACCAGATCACGATTAATGCAGGATTTCTACTTTTGGGGGTCACTGTCGACCTCTAATATCACTTCAAGTCTTAAAAAGTTCAAGTTGTGTTTTCTCATATTACCTGTGCAAGAATGGTAGGAAATATTCGGCGACTGTGTTCACCACTGTTTCTCAACATCTCTGGATACAAGCCATGTTTGAAGAAGAACCTTGGCTCCTTTTACGACGCATTCAACTGCTAGGTTATAAAGCGTCGCCAACCTCTCACGCCGATTGGTCGCGGGTGGACTCTGTAAGCTCGCCCGTTACGAGACGCGAACTCACAATTTTACGGTCAAGAGTCCGACACCACACCAACTGAGCTACCACGGCGCCCCAGGCCGTGTGTGATTTGTTATAATTGGACCGTTAGGTGAAGGTTTGGTGCGGTTAAAGTGTTAATGTAATTTTATACGTGTAATTTATAATGCCTGGATGCATTATTTTGCGGTTCCCAGGGGCAACCTAAGACGCCCAGTTCAGTCTTATGATTTACGTGAACCATGAAATTACTCCTAACTCCACAAAGGTCATCTGACGCAAAGTTAGGCCATCCACAACCTTGGGGAGATCAATGGCAGTTACTGCATATGTCAATCGCCCTACCACATCCATCATTGATGATTTGGGGGGCAGTAAATTCCATTAAGTGCCGGTAACTCGTATTTCGATGGAGAAAAGAAAACGATCCGCGATGTTCCCCCTTGTTACGTTACAGACAAGTAGCCTGGCACGATGTATTTGATTTATCCCTTTTTGGGATCGGCAAAGGATGCGCCATAGACAAAGCCGTAGTCATAGACACTCCACGTCATATGGCACAGAATGCCACACAATTCCACATCATGCACTACAGACATTGCCAAGCTCCGTCCGTGTTTCGAGGACTGGGAGGAGCATTGACCTGAAAGTTAATTTTGGGTGCATGAGTTTCCTGCTGCCATTCCCGGGCGGTGACCGAGACCAGTCGATGTGCTGGGTTTCGTCCATTCAGTTTGGGGAGGCAATGGCGGAGCTAACCTCGTCTCTCCTTCACGCCGTCTCTTGGCTTTTCGAAACAATGTTGACACTAGCCTTTTCTAAACGCCGCGATTCCTGGTTGATTATTTGAATTTTAGGGCGCATTGACCAGGTTTGGTCATTTAGCGGCCATACGCCGCGATTCCATTATCAATCTAGTGGCATAAATCACAATTCAACAGCGTGGGCCCAGAGAAAACGAACGGCACAGATCCCACATGTGGGGTGTACCAGATAGGATCAAAGGGCGCCGAGTGAGCGAACCACAGGAGCGTCGATCTCGATTGGAACTCTAGCCTTGACTGGAAGGGCGCTTATCTCACGGCAGACTGATCAGCCGTCATGAGGCGCCTCATCGACGTCCATGTCCTGGGCGGCAGGTCGCCTTCGGCACTGGGCCCACTACTGGTCCAGCACATGAACTCTAACATCGCCGAGGGGCAGCAGGACCTCGGGTAGCATATCAGTTGGGTGGGCAGGAGGACTGGACTGGAACTGGAACTGGACAAGGACTGGAAGTGTCCTTCCAGTCGAACCAGCTGGCCATCAAATCGGTCGAGTTTAGCCGCCCGGCTAAAATCTGTAAAATAAAAAGGAAGATAGAAGACAGAGATACCCGTCCGCCACGGTCAGACTCCTATCTCGCCGATACAGATGCTTTTCCGGACAGCTCTGTGGCTGGATATTATAGGCACCCTCCTTGGCCATTCTGGCACCACTCTTCGCAATGTGCGGAATACTACATCGAATATTTTTTAAATAAGCCTTCTTCAAGACTATATTTTGAGTCTTTAGGCATTCTCGATCGATTGAACTTCAAATAGGTGCCCGTGATTACATAATGTGGTATTATATAATATGTCTCCTCTGATGTTAAATTAGTACCGCGGAATTTATTCCCTTTTCAGGCGGAACTTTTCGATTACAAACCGTCCTTCCACAACTGTGTGCAATTACAATACACATGTGCTGGAATATAATTGCCTGATATTAATTTCCGAACTTCCGAAGAATGAGGATAGATGGCAAATCCCGATGATGGGCATTGCATGATGTCTTCAATGTACGGCAGCGGCAGCACCAACATCGGCATGTGAATCACAAACTGTATTGTCAAGTTCCCTAGCTTTGGCAGCTTTGCAGGTGGCAGGTATCATCAGAGCAATATTTCAGCTCGGAATATTTCAGCTGAACGAAGCCTGCGATCGAAGCAATCGAACAACAAAAGGAACTTGCAGATAGAAGGTGCGAATAATATTCCGCATATTTCTTACAGTAAACATAAGAAATAATCCTCGAAATCCCTTGGAAATCGTGCGAATAGGCACGGAGGCCTACAGACTTGCGATGCTCGTGTTTGAAATAGTTGCATGTGCATTTTAGTGTGCATTTCGACTAAAAGTCCCAAACATTTTATCGCTATTCAGCTTAAAAGTTTGCATCTACTGAATCCAGTAGGGTACAACTTGGAAGTTTTCTTTCATACTCACTTGACCCCCTCCCCTACAAAAACTGCGCGCCCACAAGCAGAATAGACGGCCGCAGAGCTGTGGCCTGGGTGCGGCCCGATGCCGCCGGCTGTTGCAGTGACCATCGGCCTGTTGCAGTGACCGTCGGCCTGTTGCAGTGACCGCCGACTGTTGCAGTGACCGCCGCCTGTTGCAGTGACCGCCGCCTGTTGCAGTGACCGCCGCCTGTTGCAGTGACCGCCGCCTGTCGCAGTGACCGCCGCTGCTGTTGCAGTGACCGCCGGCTGTTGCAGTGACCGCCGACTGTTGCAGTGACCGCCGCCTGTTGCAGTGACCGCCGCCTGTTGCAGTGACCGCCGCCTGTTGCAGTGACCGCCGCCTGTTGCAGTGACCGCCGCCTGTTGCAGTGACCGCCGGCTGTTGCAGTGACCGCCGGCTGTTGCAGTGACCGCCGACTGTTGCAGTGACCGCCGCCTGTTGCAGTGACCGCCGGCTCGACTGAGCTGCGCGTGTACAGCGAGCCGTGCGGCCTGGTGACCGTCTCGACGGCGACGGCCGGCGCGCCGCTGCTGTCTCCGTCGCCGGCCAGCAGCGCCGGCGTCGCCTCCTTCTCCGGCGCCTCGCCGACCTACAGCATCGTGTCTGGCGCCGCCCAGCCGCTGCTCATCGGCTCCACCGTCCAGCTGCTCGTCAACGGCGCCATCGTCAACAATGCCTGCTGCGCCGTGTCCGTCGTCGTGTGAACGTCATCCAGGCCTATTGTATATATATATATATATATATATATATATATATATATATATATATATATATATATATATGCATATATCAAGCAAAAACCACATCACCTATTCCCAATTAAACCTGTACTCCGACCTGCCGCGTCTCTGCTGTTCACCCCCTTGCAGAGACAGCTACCGAGGGCACAGGGGACATGTGTCCGCTCATGGAACGGTGGCGCCCATCTGACCAGGAAAAGTGGGCCTACAGTGAAGATCGAGTGCCACCGTTTCTAATTTGTCAGCTAAATGCGCCCATCGAGATGAAAATGTGCCCTTGTATTCATTTATTGCACCCCTTGCATTTTCAGCCGAAGTCTCCCATCCAAGACACTCGTTTGCGCCCCCCTCGAAATGTTCAGTTGAATGCACCCCTGTGGCTCATCCAATGGCTCCAGACATGTCTCTTCCATGAAAAATCCTTGATCCACACCTGCCCTCTTGGCCACGCCCTTGGAAGAGGTCCCGGACTGATAAAAGAACTACAATTAAAGAGGAAGTCCTGAGCTCCCAGATGTTGATTCCTGAAAGTTATCGGGGGGGGATGCATGAAGACAATGAACAGGTCCAAATTCATTGGGTGATCACATTCCATAGGGTCTCATGCTAAAGCTTGAAATTATTGGCGGGGGCAAAGCCAACACTGATGTGACACTCACCCCCCAAAAAAAAAAAAAAAACAACACCCCCCTGAGACCCCACCCCCCGCCCTAAAAGAAGATTTTGGGGGGAGGGGGGGGGGGGCGGGGAAATAAACACAATTCCCCAAAAAAATTTGAACCCCCCCCCCTCGGGGGGGTTTTCCCCCCCCCATATTTATATAACAAGAAAAAAACAACCCTCCACCCCCCCCCCCCCCCCCCCCCCTCGCTGATTTAAAAGTGAAAGGGAGAAAGCCCCTAACACAAATACCCAAACAGAAAATACAAACAAAAAATTTTACCATGAAAATGGCTGGATCTGCCCCTGATTAGTGGATTGGTAACTACAAACATACCCAGCGTCACTTCAAGTGTTCAACGGTTATCTGGGATTTTATTTTTTGTGGTTATTTAACGCAGGAAGTTGGCAAAACGATGAGAGAAGTTAAATATATAAAAAGCACAATTACAATTACATTTACATTAAATTACAACAATTAATTCTAAAAATTTCCATTTGTTATGTTTACCCGCCGCGCTACCACGCGGGAAAGGTGTTACCCGCCGCGCTACCACGGTAGAGGTCGATGGGGATGTTCACCCGCCGCGCTACCACGCGGGGGAAAGGCGTTACCCGCTGCGCTACCACGCGGGGGGAGGTGTTACCCGCCGCGCTACCACGCGGGAAAAGTTTTACTCGTCGCGCTGTCGCAATCTGACAGAATTTACCAGGATTTGCCCATCAAGCCGCCACGATTTCGACGGATTTATTGATCCAGCTGTGCAACGTAAAGTTATTTACTCTTCTCGCTGCCACTATGCGAAGAAATTTACCTTCCGTCGTCGCGACGTGACGATATTCGACTGGCGCGCCACGGGGACGTGAACGCGCTCACCTACTCTGCTATCACGATGCGAAAGGATTCGGGCCGCGGTGTTGTGCGGAGACACCTCCGACTTCATTTCTGATACGTGTGATGGCGCACGCACATCTCGTCGGGAAGATGTGAAGTGTCTTGGTGTGAGAACTGAGACGGCTCGTGGTATGTCACCACGCGGCGAACAGATGACCTGGCGCTAACCCTGCATCACGAGCGGCACAGTATGCTGTTTGTTCAATGGTGTCACTGAGAAACACTGCAGGCAATTGAAAAACTTCGCCACTGGACTCCTTCAACGTTGTGCATCTCTTGAGTGGAATTTATCGCCACCACTGGGTGATTCGTTTAATTGTGTGCCGATATTATGTATCGATATCCTTAGTTATGTGCTGATATTATCTATCGATATCCTTAGTTATGTGCTGATATTATGTATCGATATCCTTAGTTGTGTGCTGATATTATGTATCGATATCCTCAGTTGCGTGCCGGCGTTTGTGTTCGGTCGATTCCGGTTGATGGTTTGTGTCGTGTTCTGCCATGCTATGTTGTGTTATTAGTGTACGCGATGCTATGCTCAGCTATGAACGATTCATGCTGACGATGCTGTCAGTTTTGTCATGTCGTAACACTCTCACAATGTACTGAACGCTGGCTGAATACGACTTTGTAGCCGAATGAACGTCTGCCAGTCCACAACAGTGCACGTTGCCACCGATACCAGACCACGGGAACAAACACTGCCATTTCCTCCGCAAGCTGATGTGGGGGCCGTCACCCCTGCCTTGCCGCAGTCTTCGCAGCGCACAAATAGCACAGCTTCCGGAGCAGGAGTCGACGGGGGACCCAGAAGCTCCACTTCAACTGACTTGGGCCGCGGTGCACAGCAGCATGGCTTCTGGAGCAGGGGTCAAGATCAAGGACGCATCCAGAAGCTCGCTTTCAACTGGCTGGAGGAGCGATGAGCAGGCGCAACATTTTCTTCACTTAGGACTATAGGACCTCATTTTTGGATATTTATCGATGTAAAGCTTGCGGTAAAACGCTATTTCACAAACTGCACTTCGTATTTTGAAATATCTCCGGATCATGCCGGCAAAAATCATGTTTTGGATAGACGGAATGGTTAGGTTAAGCTAGGTTAGGTTAGGTTAGGCTAGGTTAGGTTAGGTTAGGTTAGGTTAGGTTAGGTTAGGTTAGGTTAGGTTAGGTTAGGTTAGGTTAGGTTAGGTTAGGTTAGGTTAGGTTAGGTTAGGTTAGGTTAGGTTAGGTTAGGTTAGGTTAGGTTAGGTTAGGTTAGGTTAGGTTAGGTTAGGTTAGGTTAGGTTAGGTTAGGTTAGGTTAGGTTAGGTTAGGTTAGGTTAGGTTAGGTTAGTGGCCTCCCCGAGGGGAGACACTGCGACCGTGACAGGGCCGACCCTGACCTTGGTATACTGCACATCCACTGCTACGATAGGGCACCGCGGATAGTCCATTGGTTTGACACACCTGGTTGTGTGCCATGCTAATATTTTATGCTATGCTAATATTAATTTTTTTATCCTGTTCAGTCGGAAAGTGCTCGCTCTGGATCCCCTGCCCTGGATCTCCTCTCATAGATTTCCAAAAGAACTCCAAACCCGGATAGTGGTATAAGCCTGGGCATTTTAGAGTGTACAGACCAGAATGGTGCTGCACTTCACTGCCTGGTGACGGAAAGTGATTGGATCACAAGATGGCAGCTCCTGCATTGGAGGATCATGAATTGATTTAATGAATTCATCGTGCTTCAGCTTCCAGCTAATCATCTGAATTTAGTCATGACCAGCGGGAGTAAATGTTAATCTCAGGGGCCAATAAAAGTGTCAATATTAATTCATATTATATGATATATTCATTCATTGATGACAATATATATATATGGAGTGTATACAACTAACTTCCTGTGAGTGCTGAAAACGAAAATGACTTCAGCAAGTGGTAAAATGTGCCCAGAGTAGGTATGCTTGTGGTAAAAGTTGAACTGTGGTTCCATCCCTATCGGCACATATTTGACACATGCTGGTAGGCTGTCGCTTCTTGCACTCGCACAGGGCTGGGGCTGGAGGGGGGAGGGGGCAGTTGGCGATTGGCCCGATAGGGGCCGGGACTCGCAGCGGCCGTGTCGGTGCGCTGGCCGGCACACAACACTCCCGGGTCAAAACTACCAGCTGCTGACCTGTGACTGCCAGCTCGGATGGTGGGTCCGGGGCTCATGGAACAAGCTCGGATTAGTATTGTACTCTGGTCTATACAGCCGCCTCAGCAAGAACTAAAATGTGTATAGCAAAAGCAAAATCTGCGGAGATGACGCAGACATAGGGGTCTATGCCAATCCGCAGGTTTTTGCAACGGCTAACGAAATATAGGCTGGGTGTGGCGCGTGGGCGAACACGAATACCATCCGCAGCCAAGACGATGAAATATACTTGCATTTGACCTTGTCTCCCAGATAATGCGAGGTCATGCTGGACATGGCCAGCGACGGATGCAGGAAGTCAGAATGGTACAAACTGGCATAGACTTGAAAACAGATGTGCGTATGGTTCATTCTGAATAATGCGTGGGGCTGACTTCACCTGTTAATGGTGTCTGAGCAAAGTGCAATCCCTTGCGATATTTTGCACTCTGATGGAAATCCCAGAGGATGCCACGAAAAAAATATATTTGGGATGATTCTGGAAAGTTTGGCTTGACATAAGTATGGTTATCCCAGAGCTACCCTTTCAAGGTGATGAGTTATGTTGAGTTTCGCAATAATTGCATCAACTAGACCATGCTCTCCTCTACTTTTGATTTCGAAATGTGTCGTCAAGATGCATGCTTTATTAGCCGGCATGTAATATATAAACCGTTAAACCTCATAAAACAACCTTTCGCTGCATTTTGCACGGTAGTGGACCCAGCGCTTTACTCCTGCATGGTACAGACAACGTCATGCAATATAGTTTCCCCATGGTCTTATGCTCCTGACAAGGAGCCGGCTCCGTAACTTCCCAGTCGTAGAGGAAAAACAACGATTTTCTGTGATCAAAGATTCGTATGTTATCACGCGGGTCCCACACTTTTACACCTTCATCCCCTTACACGTTGGCATTCCTACCGTGCCAATGGCTTTTGCCATGGGTGGATGAGCTTAACAATTATTGGTGGGGCCCGTCGCATTGAGGCAATGCGTGCCGCCAATTTGGTTGTTGGGGCGCATCCCGTAGGGCACCATGTTGAGAGAGCGAGAAGGTGTTGAGGCCAAGGCAATGTTTGTGAAGCCCAGGTCCCACTAAAAGAAGGGAACTCCGTTCCTGGCTATGGCCATTGTTGGCTTTTGCTACAGAGAAATCACTCCCTCATCTTTACAAAAGGTAGCACCAAGATTGCAAAACATGCGCCTAACGGCGCAAGTGCGCTAAGGATGCAACGACTGATGAATGCAATGCGATGATGAAAGGAATAATTTTTCCGGGCGTCTTTAGCGCCCCTCCCCCCACAAAATCCTGTAGTGCTTTTCACTCTTAGGCGACAAGAGTCAAAGATAAATCCTTTGTGCACACATTCCACACGAAATTCTGGAGGGCAATCAGGTGATGCGTCCTTTAAAAGATTTCGTGCCAGAAGCCGTCCGAAAAAACTCGGGAGATTCATCGGATTGTATCGGGAAATCCGGGGGCAATCCGTGTGAAACACACTGAGAACAGGTCCTCCGCTGGGAATCCAAACAAATAAAGTGATCAAAATCGGAGGAGTTTATTTCTTTTTCGGGGTGTGGTGGGGGTTGCCGTCATCATATTTCCCTCCCCATTCTTTTTCGGTGCCTCGGGCTGCCCCTGCTAATTTTAGGCTGGACGATTCTCTCCATTGCCCAGCTCTCCGTTTCCATTCTCGTCAAACTGTGCTTCGACGTAACTGATCACGTGAATCACAATCGGCCATGCAAAACAAAATACTGGGGTTGATTTGCGAAACATGGCGAGCATATCAGGAAATGCGTTCATGCTTTTAGAGCCGCCATTACATCCTCAGTACATGTGCGGCGTTAATCACATGGTTTGCAACCTTGGAGCTACCTTTTGTAAATATGAAGGTTAGTAATATTCAGCCAGAGGTTTCGTTTCGCATTTTTTCGCCGATCCTTTTCGTTTGTCAATGATGGTATTTTTTATTTCCTTCTTGTAGGTGTTACAATATGCCTAACTGACAGTCCACGACAGCTAGTTTCAGTGGGATAGCAGGAATCCATTATTGTGGGAGCAACATCGCTCATTTCCTCACAGTAGCATTGCTATCTTATTCATGAAATTGGGTGGAATATACCACTATCTAAGCAATGAATAGACATAATTTCCAAGGACGTATCGACATCGTACTTCTTGACGTGAGCTTATGAAGTCTACATGACTTGCTTCTAAGAGCATTTTGCATATCAGTAGCATGTCTATGCTCACCACTACAGATTGATTACATAAGCACATTGTGACACAATTCCAGATGCAGAGATTAGCTGTGATTGATGTGTTATTGCTATTTTATCTTTAGCAGAGGCAGAGTGGCATCCGCTAGAGATATGCTACGCCAATGAAGAGTTACTTTAATCCGGCTTATGTGGCATCCGGTTATAACAAATAAGAAAGAGAAGAAAGATGAGACGCCGGCAAGAAAAGAACGTGGCGTAATGGCCGATACATGCATACACAGATGAAACATGCAGATACATGGTTGCACACATGACACTTAGCACACTTTGGAGGGTGGGGAGGATCGTAACCTGCGGAGAGGCTCCACTGCCCACCTGCGACCTGAAATGCAAAGCGGAGGCCCGACGCCTAGGGCGAGTCGTAGACGCCGGGCCCGACCTGGTATGTGTAATTGTTTGGTTTAGTCAACGCTTGGGAAAACCTATGTAGGATAAAAACCAAGCAGCTTGGAAAACCCGTAGGTAAAAAACCAAGCGCAATTTATAAGGAGTACCGTTCGTTTTCTCCAAATTGGATCGGTCTCTACCTACCTAGTGTAAAATATCCTATATGTGCTAGACAATATCATAACATGACTTGATATCATGACATGACACTTGATAACATGACATTGCAATCGTTATCGTTAACATATAGCTATCTATAATTAGGTGTCCTCAAAATTAAACAGACAAAAACGTGCACTAATGAGTACACTATTCGGTTGAATAGAGGTTGAAGGACTGAAACAATTTTTTATTTGCGTTCTTTCATGACATATTTTTACATCCTACTGTACTCGTTTCCACATCTCACACCTAATGAAAAACCATTATTTGAACACTACAGTAAACATGTTTCCCAGCGCAAGTCCGGGGGCATATATCTTCCCCCTCCGGTTTTTCCTCATTTGCCGCCAAACTAATCCGGTTAGCAAGGCCAAACCTAGCATAGCTGTTCATTGATCTTTTCCGCATATCCTCATACATGTTTAATCCTGGGTCATCTCAGGTCAGGTCATCAGGTCAGGCGAAGTGACCCAACTACACTCGGAGTTCTAGGTGGCACAACTTCCACAATAATTGGGCGATTTATTTCAAACTTATAACATGTCATGATCTCATCAGGGACCATAATATGAATATCGTTTTTTTCGTAGCATTGACCTTAGGTCAGGTCGCGGTCATGGCTTCCCATTATAGGGCTATGGTAAAATATACAAATGTTTCCTAGTTACATATTTGCGCTCGGAATGATCTCACAACGGTTCTGGCATGTAGATGGAAGCTATGCTCAATGTTACCGCTGACATTTTTGCTGAGTGACCTCACCAAGGTCTCTGAGGTCACCTGAGATAACTACGCATTTATGCGCATTATATCGCACTGCATTGAGCTAGAAGGCTGAAATTGCCGTCATTGTGCTTGTATCGCCAAGACCTGTCGATTGATACACCACATGACCTTCCTAAGCGAATTCATGACCTTGACCTGAGTTTCGGATGACCTGACCTTAAATTACACCGCCTACTGTCGGTAGCGCAATTCAAGGACTGTCGAATAGCGTTCGCCGTTTGTTTCTATCTGTTACAGGTTCTGAGATATGTGTGAATATCTGAGTCCCACCTGATCTGGTCCAATTTGACCTATGATGGCCCAGTGACCTGAATGTTGACCTGAACGAAAAAAAACGACCGAAACACTTTCGATATAGCCCGTCACCAGCTATCCAACGCCGTTTTTCATTTGTCGCTATCTAGCGTAGTTCTAGAGATCTTATGGGGGCAGACATCTGCCCCCGGACATGCGAAGTTGGCGCAGACCGCCGGACGTGCGAGTGTTAAAATAGGCGCTGCTAAACTTTGAGTACTTAACCTCTCTTCATCTTGGTTAACATAAGGAAGCTGAATATATATATATATATATATATATATATATATATATATATATATATATATATATATATATATATATATATATCCGGCTTATATATTGAGGGGATAAAATGCCAGTGAACCGACCAATGCCCATAATTCTCAGAAGTCTCCATGGCTGGGAGTCCGGTATTTATGAGCAGCCTTGTGGCATAGCCTGGAAAACAGCCGTGGTCCGATGCTTTTACAGATGGCCCGAACCACGCCGCGCGAAAACGAAAAACGGGGACCTGCTTGGCAGCGATTTTGGAATCACACCTGCTTCTGGCCGAGTTTTTGACGTCGGCACGTGAGATTGCCACCACAACTGCGTGCGTTCAAGGAGCACCTGGACAGACCCAGGTCACGTGGCCTCGCGTGATTCGGGACACAGCGCGCCGGAAACGCCGCCAAGACGGCGAAAGCGCCAAACGCAAACGAAACCGTGGGAAATGAGACTGCCAAGCGAAAAACACATGCTTCTTCCTGTCCCGATTTTGAAAGTGAAATCATCTACGTGCTTCACGAGACGACGGAAAATGGCGCGCTGCACGACCGTTGTCTGGCGTCAAGTTTCTCTCGCCCTGCGTTCTTAGACTTACACTTGGACAGTGCCTCATTTTTAGTGTGAAATATGACGCTCAAGCAACACACGACCTTCGGTGAATTAAAGAGAAGGATCATTTCTGACTTTATACTAGACTACGACGAGTAACTTGCCTACATAACTTGACTCATTTGTTGTAGCACATCCATATAATACTGAAATTCTCATGGTTGGCGATAGGGGCTTTACTTTACATGGTTCAGTTATGAATGGCTGGAAACGCTTATCAGGGTTATTACGAAGGATGATATCCCAGTTGGGCGCGTTCACGCAGGAACATGTTCATACATACATAGATAGATACATACCTAAAGACGTAGCCGTGCATACATAGGTGAATACGTAGACAAGGCCCGCCATCCCTAGAAACCAAAAATTTGCCAGATCGAGCAGGAAATTCTGAGATCTTCACCATGCCAAACCAGAAATTATCAGCTCCCTAAACTCGCCGAAAGCAGTAATTATTTATCCACATCTTTTTATCCCGACCCTGTCCTTCAGAAGTTCCGGCTGTTCCCCTGTATATATATATATATACATATATATATATATATATATATATATATATATATATATATATATATATATATATATATATATATATATATATATATATATATATATATATATATATATACATGTACATATATAAATGCATATATATATATATATATATATATATATATATATATATACATATATGTACATATATATACACATACATAGTGTGTGCGCAAGGTAGGGCAATGCTTCAGGTCGCCCACTTCCCATGGAGGTGGCGGTGTCCGGTTGTACATACATCCCGAACTATTCATCGGTGAAAAAGGAAAATAAAAGCCACCGATGTTCTGAAAAACTAAATACAGCTTCCAGAAAGCAGAAAATTACTTCCATATCCTCCACGCATTGCCCAAACATTGGTACTTTGTAGTGAAGTCTGTAAGAAAAATATGGTAGAAATGATGAGTGCGTGCTATTGGGTTCAGTTAGTAGACCGTAGATATAGGGAGTAGATTGTGGAAGAACAGCGATGACTCGTGCAATAACTTTCCCCGGGGAAAGTGACTCTCCTGCTGGGAGTGACTGGAATACAACCCTGTTTTTACCTACGGCAGGTCATTTCACGCATGAGGGGCATATTCAAGGCTAATATGTCCGTAATGGACTTCATTATCTCATTGAATTAGGCAACTTGATGCTGCGGATGGAGCAACCGCAACACCATATCGTTCACGCATGCTCTTTACAGACGCATCACCCTCATCAAGACACGTTTTATCGCGCGTCGTGGTGAGCATTTGGCGCGTTAGCGCGCTACCTGTCTTGGCGGGCGCTGCGCAAAAACGCGCGGCGGTGGGAAACAACGGAAAAATGGGTGAAACTGGTCATCATCGCGATGGTGCTACCTCAACTGAGCCACGTTCCGTGCAAAAAAGTCAGCCGCGTCACCGCCGCCGTGCTCGACGTGTAAACAATGTGTGGCTGTAATTGTCCGATGGCGCTAATGGCTGAGCGCGCTAATTTGGCGCCAAACACGCGCACCACGACTGGCGTGATCAGAAACCGGCGCCAGGAGCCGGCTGCCAGGCACGTTGGCGGCAATGTCGACATGGAGGTGGTCGATTCGTCGTGTCAAGCATCAGTTCACTGCCTCCGAACAAGGCTGGCGGCTCTGGTAAGAACCGTGTGACGCCGAACACTCGTTAAACCTCCTTCGGGGCGAGTCGTTGGACTGTGACGGTTAACTCCCTACACATGGAGCTCTCCAGGCGGAGGGTTCTCCAGACCAGGAGAAATCGTGCCATGAAAGCATTCCACTGAAAACAATTAAAGCACGCTAAATGCTGGCTCAAACGATGCTCGAGTATTCATCCCGGATGCGACCTCAGGGGACTCGATGATTATCCAAAAGGAGAACTCACAGGACACGATAAATACCTCAGAGAACTCGATGATTATCCAGGATGATACCTCAGGGGATTCGATAATTATCCAAGAGGTAACCTCAGAGGATTTGATAATTACAGAAGAGGACATCTCAGGGGACTCCGTAACTATCCAAGAGACGACCTGGAGACGATCTGGACGGTGTTATAATCACAGGCCGGACCCCGATCACATGAACCCTTACCCCAATACAACACAAATAATTGTGCTGTATTGGGGTAACGCTGGTGCGTATAAATACCCTTTCATGCACTGGTGGGTCTAATGGGGCACAACGGGGCCATGTCCTCCAAAGAGGCCGATCATTGCCGAAAACTTGCGCTAAATTGGCATTTTCTTGAAATTTATGAACGCAATGCACAAGAGAAAACTTTCATTTTTGTTTCATTTGAATAGCTCAATTGTCTTGCATAGTTGCTCATTGTGGCCATTATCGAAGATTCTGGCTAAAGAAAGCATATTAAATCAGGGAAAAGTCTACTCAAAACAACGTTTCCCGGTGCGCTCCACCTATTAGAAAAATGAAGCTAATTGAAAGCTCAAATTGCTCAAAATACGAAAAATTAGATGTTCATTTTTCGACAGGCAAACATTTTGCGATTCTCGTCGATTTCTCCTTCCTTTTCCAATTCCAAGTAATTTTTGTTTTGGGAATCTGCCGGAAAATGAACTCGTCAGAGCCCAAAACATGACGTCAGTCGTGATCCCGTAGACCCCCGAGCGAAGTCCCTTTTTGAGGGACTCATTTCGGGGGTGGTTTCCGGCTGTACTCGTCGAGCGCTTTCTGCACCGCCTTATGCCACCACTTTCACGGGACAGCCGCCGCGTCACGTGACACATCGACTGACTGGAACTCTGACACCGGAGGCAGACACGTGACACATCGACTGGCTGGAACTCTGACACCGGAGGCAGACACGTGACACATCGACTGGACTGGGACGTGACACACCCTGACTGACTCTGATACTGGAGGCAGACACGTGACACATCGACTGACTGGGACTCTGACACCGGAGGCAGACACGTGACACATCGACTGACTGGGACTCTGACACCAGAGGCAGACTCGTGAAACATCGACTGACTGGGACTCTGACACCGGAGGCAGACACGTGACACACCGACTGACTGGGACTCTGACACCGGAGGCAGACACGTGGCACATCGACTGACTGGGACCTCTGACACCGGAGGCAGACTCGTGACACATCGACTGACTGGGACTCTGACACCGGAGGCAGACACGTGACACATCGACTGACTGGGACTCTGACACCGGAGGCAGACACGTGACACATCGACTGACTGGGACTCTGACACCGGAGGCAGACACGTGACACATCGACTGACTGGGACTCTGACACCGGTGGCAGACACGTGACACGCCGACTGACTGGGACTCTGACACCGGAGGCAGTCACGTGACAGCCGCCGCGCCACGTGACACATACGGAGCCTCGGCGCCTGCGATCATTTGGCGGGGGATTGAGTGAAGAGCGCAGGCACAGAGGGGGGGGGGGACGGCAAGTAGCCTCTCCACCTTCCATCTGGGGAAGGAGGGTCGGGGACATGGCTCTCAAGGCCGGCTCCGTGTTAGACGGATCCAGGGTCCCCAGCATGGCTGCACCTCCGTCCCCTGTGTCGGCCCCTCCCCAGCTGGGGCCACACTGACGGTGTGGTCGTCCCCTGTGTCGGCCCCTCCCCAGCTGGGGCCACACTGACGGTGTGGTCGTCCCCTGTGTCGGCCCCTCCCCAGCTGGGGCCGCACTGACGGTGTGGTCGTCCCCTGTGTCGGCCCCTCCTCAGCTGGGGCTACACTGACGGTGTGGTCGTCCCCTGTGTCGGCCCCTCCTCAGCTGGGGCCGCACTGACGGTGTGGTCGTCCCCTGTGTCGGCCCCTCCTCAGCTGGGGCCGCACTGACGGTGTGGTCGTCAGCGCGAGCTCGCCAGTGGTCGGCTCGCGTGGGGTGACCGCCGTCAGTGTTGTGGTGGGCGGGCGGCCGCCGCCGGAGCAGTTTTTGTGCCGGCCAGCCGCTAACGAGACTCGCAGACGGATACAGCCCGAGCCAGCTGAATACAGCCCGAGCCAGCCGAATACAGCCCGAGCCAGCCGAATACAGCCCGAGCCAGCTGAATACAGCCCGAGCCAGCCGAATACAGCCCGAGCCAGCTGAATACAGGCCGAGCTAGCCGAATACAGCCCGAGCCAGCTGAATACAGCCCGAGCAAGCCAAATACAGTCAGAGCCAGCCGAATACAGCCAGAGCCAGCTAAATACAGCGAGCCAGCTGAATACAGCCAGTCAGCTGAATACAGCCCGAGCCAGCTGAGTACAGCCCGAGTCAGCTGAATACAACAAAAGCCGGCTGAATACAGCCCGAGCCAGCTGAATACAGCCCGGGCCAGCCGAATACAGCCCGAGCCAGCTGAATACAGCCCGAGCCAGCTGAATACAGCCAGTCAGCTGAATACAGCCCGAGCCAGCCGAATGCAGCCCGAGCCAGTCGAATACAGCCCGGGTCAGCTGAATACAGTCAGAGCCAGCCGAATACAGCCAGAGCCAGCTAAATACAGCGAGCCAGCTGAATACAGCCAGTCGGCTGAATACAGCCCGAGCCAGCTGAGTACAGCCCGAGTCAGCTGAATACAACAAAAGCCGGCTGAATACAGCGTGAGCCAGGTGAATGCAGTCCGAGCCAGCTGAATACAGCCAGTCAGCTGAATACAGCCCGAGCCAGCTGAGTACAGCCCGAGCCAGCTGAATACAACATGAACCGGCTGAATACAGGCCGAGCCAGCTGAATACAGCCAGAGCCAGCTGAATACAGCCAGAGCCAGATGAATGCAGGCCGAGCCATACACACACAAACACACACACACACACACACACACACACACACACACACACACACACACATATATATATATATATATATATATACATACATATACATATATGCATACATATACACATACATATATACCTACACACATATGCATATATACATATACATATATATATATATATATATATATATATATATATAATATATGCATGTATATATACATATATATATATCCTGAGTGTTATGAGCGAAGCTCCGCTGGCATATGTCTCCATCCTGAGTGCTACGAGCCGAACTCTGTTGTTCATCCGGTATGCTATCTTGTTTTCGTCTGAGAGGAAGCCCAGGATAAATATTTTGGTTTTCGGCGCAACATCTCCGGAA
The DNA here is from genome assembly GCA_034440575.1 of Imbricaverruca yamaguchii. Classification (NCBI taxonomy): domain Eukaryota; kingdom Metazoa; phylum Arthropoda; class Thecostraca; family Neoverrucidae; genus Imbricaverruca; species Imbricaverruca yamaguchii. The sequence goes on from JAOTOL010001326.1 coordinate 143,397, forward strand.
CATGTGACAACGCATCGATCTTGAAGGTACGCTGCGTGCTTATTTTGAGCACACATTGAACTTCCCCTGAAGGCGCCAAAACGCAGCCAATGACTGAAGCTCTGAAAACCATTTTTAAAAGTTATCATCTTAATGCTTTATAGCCAATAAGTACCATTACGAACGAGGGCCAGTCCTCGACGAGTTCGTAATTTATATGCGAAAAAAAAGTCATGATCGAAACTCGGCACAGTCGTCACCATTTTTAGCAATAGCTTCCTGCTACTCTCCAAACTTTGGACTAGTTTTGTCTTTATATTCGAGTGTCTACCCGATTTTATCACAATATTTAATCAGATGTACCCGCACTATTCGTTCAAGATAAGGTGTAGTGGCCCCGCCTGTTCTGTGCGCACTGAGGTTAGTTAGTTATTGTGGTTTAAAGGCGCGTCGACCATTTCGTTGATCATATTGTACCCATATATATTTCAGTTGTACTATGTTCACAATGCATCTGCAGGACACGGAAGTGAGCAATAAATTCATCTTTGTGTGTAAATTGTATCGAATCCTGTTTCTGAGAGAAACTGAACGAGCTTACCATTACGTATGATTGGCGAGTCATCATCCAGCATGCCCGGCTATGTCAACGACCTGGCTGCAGTCCTAAAGTATCCATACCCCCCTCCCCATCGCAGCCTCCGCACGAGTACAAAACATGACGTACCGTCAAACGTGCCGGACATCGAGGGCACAACAGTGGCTCGTTTCCGTATAAAAGGTAGCAGTGGGTAGTATAACAGCGACCAAATCTCAGTAGACAGTGTCACGTCTTCTTTTCTGGAATTACGCCGTGACGGTGGCCATCCTCTTGCCTTTGGTTTAATCGTCTTTAGTTTCTTCTCCAGTTCCATATTCCACTTTTTCCCGTTTATAGTAAGTAAACGAGAAAGAAATGGCATAGTAATCGGACGCAGGAAGAGGTGGTATGTATGCAAGTGGAATAATGTGTGAAGGTAGAAGAATGTGTGCAGGTAGAATAATGTGTGCAGGTAGAATAATGTGTGCAGGTAGAATAATGTGTGCAGGTAGAATAATGGGGTAGAATAATGTGTGCAGGTAGAATAATGTGTGAGGTAGAATAATGCAGGTAGAATAATGTGTGAGGTGTATTGCAGGTAGAATAATGTGTGCAGGTAGAATAATGTGTGCAGGCAGAATAATGTGTGCAGGCAGAATAATGTGTGCAGGTAGAATAATGTGTGCAGGTAGAATAATAATGTGTGCAGGTAGAATAATGTGTGCAGGTAGAATAATGTGTGGAAATGTGCAGGTAGAATAATGTGTGCAGGTAGAATAATGTGTGCAGGCAGAATAATGTGTGCAGGTAGAATAATGTGTGCATGTAGATGACTGCCGGTAGAAGAGCAGACATGTGTGCTTTGTGAGATCCTCGCTCAGCAGCGGCATCTCCCAGTTCGTTTCCTTCAATCCCCACATGGCTAGGTATCTAGCACAGTACTACCGTTTTACCAGCTTCTCTGAGTGCGGTCAGACGGACAAGAATATTCCGCAATAACGGGTGACATGGATAAACCTTACTCAGTGCTGAGAGACTGCTAAGACAGCCTGTGGATACAAAAAAAAGAAGTTATTACGATACTTGGGGTGTGCGGGCTGAGACTAAATATAACCGATATACTTAGTTGTTTGTTGCAGTTCATGGGTTCATGAAATTGTTCATGGGCCATCAACAGCTCCAAAACGCCGCAACTGTCACGCTCGTTACGCCAAGAGCTGCCAAACTTCGGCAATTGATTGACTGGACTAAGGATATCCGGTAGGAGCAAAGGTTGCAGCACGTACGAGTCGCCGAAACAATTAAACGAATTTGACTCCTATCCTATATGACCCTAGAGCAGTGGCGCAACTAGGATTTGCGCTAGGGTGATTGATTTGGAGGGGCCCGCCTATCTCTCGTCAAAAAAATGTCCCCGGATTTCTACGACCATTTTCCAAAGGGGCCCATTTTGCACCTTTTTTCCAAATAAAATAATTAGGGACCAACTAAATTGTACTGTGGAGGGGTCCAATCTACTACCATTGTTTCTGAGTCACCGGTTTACAACCCGAACTTTCCCATCCTGTTCGAAGGTTTGTCTTTTGGTATCTCGTCATAAGTTACTCTACACTGCTGAATTTGTGCCTGCACAAATCACTTCAAAATGTAAAATTCCTAATTTCATGCCATCCAGTTAATAACGCCTGGTCGTCAAAACGCCAGCGTTCGTGCACGGGTACACCAGCCTTGCACATTCGTCGCATTCGCCACATGGGCCACACTTCGTGCGACTCTCCGGTTTTTGCCAGGCCTCCTACGTTTTTCTAATTGTTGCCACAAGATGGTTTTGTGCCATATTTAACGTGAAAAAGGTTCATATAGGAGCTCGACGACAAAATTCGATGCATTCAATTCGATGATTAGCGTTCTTCTTCCAACATTTTCTGGTGGTTAAGAAATCCGGATACCCGCTGAGCTTTCATGCACTTTATTGACGCGCCGTATTTGAGCACCTCTTTGCCCAAATACGCTACCGGATTGGTTACCGAACCTGAGGCCCTGGCTAGGCGGTCGTTTTTATTCTCTGGAATCGTTGCGCTTTTCTTCGTCTACGGATGTGTTTTAGGATTACAGCCAATTTGTGTTACGAGCCCGGCACATTTTTGAAACTCCAATTAAAAAAGAAGTTTTGTTGCTTCTTGTGCACGGACGATATTTTTTTAAGTGCCGTCGCGTTTTCGGTAACCCCGATTTGTTTATCAAGTACCTAGGCTTTCTGTTCATTTCTAAGACCATGCCACATTTGTAGGGCCCAACCTGGTTCTAAGGTCATCATGCGGTCTCATGGCCCCGGTATGCTTTGGGGCCTCCGTTGTGTAAAAAATATATATAAAGACCTATCGGTGTGATTATCTAGAGCTGCATCGCATGTTTTCGGGTCCTGCCGCTTGTTGCGAGACTCGGTACGCTTTGGAGGGCCCGGTACACTTTTGACCCCCGTAATGTTCTTTGGGTCCCGCTATGCATATTTGGTGCTCCTGACGCACATATGTGGGACCCTAGGAAGATGTTGGGGGCTCTGGTATAACTTCTCGTGGTGCCGGCATGACTTTTAGGGCCCAGGCACGTGGTTCCGGGGAAACCTGACGCTAGTTTTCTGGGCTCGAGACAATTTTGGTGACTTGGTGACTTTTGGTGACTGAATTTCTTAAAGTCCGATTCCCGGCATGATTTTTCTGGCCACCTGCGACATATTTTTGTATCCCACACCGAATTGTCGAGCTCCAGTGGGTTTTTCCTGGACCGCAGCGATTTCTCAAGGCATCTGGTGCTATGTTTGGATTTTTGGGGTGCCGGAGCGATTTTCCTGGCTCGGACAATTCTTTTTCTGAATCTCATATTTTTTAGGGCTTGATTTATTTTTGTCGTGACCCGATGCAATTTTTTGGGCCACGCTGTGCTTATTTGGAGCCATCGATGCCAAGTTTACAGAGTCCCGAGGGTAGTTTTTGATGCCCAGATCCAAAACTTTGGGGCTACTGACGGGAATGTTCAGTCCCCTACGGCGATATTTCGGATCTCGGTGCAAGTTCATGGGGCGCGTTGCACTTAGTTGACCCCAACGCGATTTTGGCGGTCCCGGCGCAAATTTTCGGTCCAGACTCGTGCCTTTTTGGTGCCCGCTCCATTTAATTAGGGCCCCTTTCGCGAATTATAAGGGCACTGACACTAAGTTATGTTACCCGTATTCATTTTTGGTACCCATGTGCGATTCCTGATAGCCCACTCCTTTAGGAGGGGGGTTTCCTTTTGGTACACTACTGCGTCTGCTCAACGATATTTTTTCCAGCCGATGATATTGTTCAAAGTAGAAAGGCCCTTAGCAGAACTTTCTTTCGGGAACAGTTCTGAATTTTCCGATGATCAAATCGATTCGATAGGGTCCCTTTGTGATTCTTTTTGGTCGAAATACATATTTTGCAAGCCTCCTGCGCGATATTTGTAGGTCCCAGTAACAATCTTCGGATTTCAGGTGCATTTTGTCCGTATCCCAGCACGCTTCTTTTCCGTGGTCTGACGCGTTATTTTTGTGTTTGTTTTGGCCTTTGACGCACCTTTTGTAGTCGCAGTGGCATTCCGGGTATGACTTGATTTATTGGAAACCAGCTGCGATTTGTGGGACACCAGCACGATTTTTTGGACCCCCGTTGTGATTTTCAAGGACAGCGACGCGATTTTCCGTGGTCTAAGAGCGACTTTTGGATACCGTAGTCACTTTTTGGTAGCCCTACCGCGAGTTTTAGTGACATTGACAAGTTTTTGGAGGCCGAACAAGCTTTGAGGAATTTCGGAGCGATTGTTGAGACTCCGGAGTGATTTTCCATGTCTGGACTGTTTTTCGTTGCCTTTGCTTCATTTTTTGGATAGTCTAAATGATTATTTTGAGGCATTGGTACGCCCTTTCTAGCCCTTAGCGTGACTTTTAGGGACTCAGGCGCGACTTTTTGGTACCCCTAGACTCAGCGTGATTTGAAGGGGCCCGACCCTGCAATCTGGGGTCCACGTCGTAATTTACGATAACCCTGGCGCGACGTTTTGACCCCATCATGATATTCAGTGGCCCCTCCCGTCTTTTTGGTCCACATCCTGATTTTGAAGGACCCGGCACGACATTTTGGGTGCTCAGAGGGATTTTCAGAGGAGCCGGTGCGACTTCTCATGGGCCATAACGCGATTCTCAGGCGCCCGGGGACTTTTCGGGCCCTAGCGTGATTTCCAGGGGCCCTGACTAGACTTTTTAATGGCCCTGGCGTGCCTTTGTGCAGTCCTCAGTGGAAGTTTAGGTGTCATTGCCCATAAAAGTGCCACAGGATGCTCCGAAAGGGTCATTAATACCAGCGGTATTAATGACACATTCGGAGCCTCCAGTATCATTTTAGGGGACTCGGACAATTTCGGTGCCACCAATGTAACTTTCGAGCCATTGGTGCGATTTGGGGGTTCCCAGCGTCATTTTAAGTGGGACTTTTTTGGATCTCCAATGTTTTAGAGCTCCGGTGCGAGTTTTTGAGGCTCCGGCAAGATTTTTATTGGCACTGCCTCAATTTTTGCGAACCCGGCGTGACTCTTAGAGACCCCACGTATCGGAAGAGGTCAGGAGGGAAATACTTCCACAATTCCCCTTCGGTACGCCACTGCCCTAGAGTGCCCTTAGAGCTAAATCCTTGCAGTTGCTTAAATGCATGGATAACTCTATCCGTTACTCTGACTCGCTGCTCCTGTGCCTGGTGCTACCTGTACTCCGTGCTCTTGTCTCTAGTGCTACATGTGCTCCTGTGCCTGGTGCTGCCTGTGCTCCGTACTCCTGTGTCAGGTGCTACCTGTGCTCCGTGCTCCTGTGCCTGGTGCTGCCTGTGCTCCGTGCTACCAGTGCTTGGTGCCACTCCAGTCATTGTTCTGCCCGAGTCAAACAATAGGCGAAAAGTTGGCAGCTGGCGTGGCGCACTTGGCGGTTTGGGCGTTTTATAATTGCTCGTGGGGATATTCTACTCAGCCCTCATGCGTATGGTGCGCGGCGTCACCTACCGACCGGATATATAACTTCTACTACTTATAATTTTCCAAAGAGTGCGCTTGGTTCACAAGTCTTCCGCCAACAGCGCTGGCCTGACGACAGCACGTACGCCCAGCACAACAGTTATTGACGCAGACTGAGCCGGGCTAGATCAGCCCGGTGTGACGTCACCCAGAGACGGCCGAGGTGACTCGCACACGCAGTGCCATGCCGTGTCTATAGATGGCGCCGAGTACATCTGGCAATTGAGAATCACGTACCACCACATCTAGGATCGTCTCAGCCCAAGAGTAAAATAAATCGAGCAACCAACTCAGCTCAACACCCTCCACATGCACACGTACGTGAAGCCGCATAACAGACGAATGTGCCGGACGCCACAACAAATCCCACAACTGGCCACATTGGATGCTCACATTCGGACAAATATATCAACATCTTGTGGGAAGGGTGACTCGCGCGCTTCTCTTAAGCCCCCCACTCCTCCCCGGTCGCCGCACCTGACCAGACACACTTCATACGCTGGCAGTATTTTCAGCCGTATCCGAAGGAACCATGCGGCTTAAAATGAGTCCAGACCACACTCCTGAAAATTAAAGTCACATCTACTCCGACGATTTGGAGTGGAAAAGGTGCGGATACGCTGATGATGTCATATCTGTGATTATCGGATATTCTGACTTTTGCTTCATCATTATATAGTGAGAGACAGAAACAGCACAAATACCAGACGACGTAAGCTATTGAGCATCAGCTGCTCCATCAGCTGTCGGGTATGGTAAGGTGTCAGTCACCCGACAGGATGTCAAATGAAGTCGCGTATGGATGTCGGCCGGACGAATCTAAAACAGACACCATCGCAACTGCACCGGCTGTCAACACGCAGTAAACAAACGGCTGTCCCGCTCATCGCGACACGAAACACACGCTTTACACGAAACCAGCATGTATTCAAAGGCACACAGTGGGTAACAAAACACCTGTATCAACACACCTTCCCACACACGCGCGCGCGCACTCGCCCTCTTCAACCACACACACGAAGCTTACCAAGGCTACCACAAACCCGCGGCGCCGCAACGCCACCGCTATCGTCCACTGCGACATAAGTCAGGTCATGTCCTCACCGCTCGTAGGTCCACCGCCGACCTTCCACAGCACGCACACAGTGGGCTCACCAGCGCCAGCAGCAGACACTCGGCAGGCGAGATAGAGAGAGCGGAAGGGCCCGGGCGGCATAACAACAGAGTCCCGGAGTAAATCTCTCACAGAATGGCGGGTAGCAGGTGAAGACGTCACAATCCCCGATGACGTTGAAACAGCTGGGCAATATGACAGGAAACAATTGGATAATATGAGAGGGAGACGGACACAAGGTGAGACCGGTCCGCATAATTGTGGTGACAAATGTCCGCAATCGACACTGCGAAACCATAGCAACACTTACCGCAGTGGTATATCGTGAAGTTTCATGGCAATCACTTCACGTGAAAACTCTGTCCACCGGAGGTCAGTTCCTGATAAGGCGATGCTTTCCATCATACTAAATACATTCATTGATTACAGGACACCGAATGGCAGGGGGAGGCAGGGGACGAAGTGAACAAGGCCGGGGGCGACGGGAGGCGATCGAACAAGGCAGGGGGCGAGGTAGCGAAAGGCGAGGGCAATGGCAGCGAGGAGCTGCCATTGCCCTCGGATGATATGGGAAAGAGAAACGATGGAAGTGGAGTGGAGCTCATCACATCTCGCTCGTCACACAGAGGACTACGCTAATGCCTGCCACAAACGCGTCTTCGGGAACGCAATCCAGTATCCAGGCTGTCTACACTAACACGAGCTTCTGATAAAGTCTCCTTTGTACATCCGGCCAAGCACAGCTCCACAGAGTGAAGGCACCTTGGCGCACGGAATACACGACAAACACGATACGGCCTCCTTTGGTAGATTCATTCAAAACTGTTCGTTGTAGAATACCAAGTGAGTGACAGTTTGTGTTGGAAGACCAAGTAAGCAGACGTTTGTTGTGGAACACCAAGTGAGAGGCAGTTCGTACTGGAAGACCAAGTAAGCAGCAGTTTGTTTTGGAAGAACAAGTGAGTGACAGTTTGTGTTGGAAGAACGAGTGAGCAGACGTTTGTTTTGGACGACCAAGTGAGCAGCCGTTTGTTGTGGACGACCAAGTGAGCAGCCGTTTGTTGTGGTAGACCAAGTGAGCAGCCGTTTGTTGTGGAAGACCAAGTGAGCAACCGTTTGTTGTGGACGACCAAGTGAGCAACCGTTTGCTTTGGAACACCAAGTGAGAGGCGATTCGTTTTGGAAGACAGGTGAGCAAAACCCTATACCTAGCATCGCTAAATGAGTACGCCCTCATAACCCTGGTGGACGGCAGTGGCATGCTATGACAACGGATGACGTCACAAAGCCGAGGTCGGCTCGCGCAATACACCATTGTGAGCACAAGGCTTAATGCGTAGGCCATCGGGCCGCGGGCAGTACTCAGGTCAGGTCAAGTCATTCCAGAATCAACAGCATGCAATAGATCAGGTGAAGCGCATCCAGTTTGTCAAATCGAGTCAGTCACAACAATAGTGTCAAGTCAGGCCAATCGAGGACAGATCATGCATCAGGTCAAGAACAATCAAATGACGATCCAATCCCAAGGTCAGCGTACGTTAGGTCCTGTCAGGGTAAGTCAGTTTAGGATGACTTGAAGTCAGACCACCAGCGTCCGATGAGTCGAGGCCAAATAGATTGCACCAAATCCCGTGTCAACCAAAAGTCTATGGGGCCATTCCTGGTCGAATCGACCACATGATGCCTAACTATATCAGAACAACCCGGCCCAGGTCAGGTCAGATCACATCACGGCTGTGTGTCCACGACAAGTCGGCCCTCTGCATCCCGAATCCGGATCCTGCCGTTCGGATATCGGGTCTCCTGTCTGCCGTCCGGATAAAGGAACTTCACGGCTCCGTCTGGACACACCAGCTTCTTGTAGCGCGACGTGTGTACCTCCAGCTTCCCTGCCGGACCGAGTCAATAGTCAGAGCTCCGCCCTCGCGCCAACTCCGGCCAATCAGCTGCGTCCTCACACCGTCTGCAGCTAATCAGTCATCGGAGCCCCGCCCCCGCTCCGACTACGGCCAATCAGCTGCATCCTCACACCGTCGACAGCCAATCAGCGACCGGATCAGTCGTCAGAGCCCGCCCTCCCACCGACTCCGGCCAATCAGCCGCGTCCTCACACAGTCTACAGCCAATCAGCGGCCCAGCTGACAGGCGTCACCGGAGCCGGCAGACTCGCAACAGAACTACACTAACGCCAATGGGGGCGAATCAAAACAGACAGGGTAGGGGTATTAGGAACGCAACGACATTACCATCTTCGTTCTACCAGTGGCCCACATTCTATTTATTTGTGCCTGTATCTTTATCTGCCTAGCATCGACATCCTTACGCCCTAATCTCAGTTTGCTGATGAGGCCGATGCGATTACTTAAAGTTCGGGTCCGATGCAGGTGGAGCTTCCTCTCTGTTTGGAGGATATCGAGCCCTCGCAACGTTCGGTCGAGTGGTGATCTCGCCATAAAAATCTACAGAAACGGAGTTCTCGCTGATTTCCGACAAACGGCGTTCGCGCTGAACACCATCGCCCTGCTACGACTGTAAACACACGCTTACGTACGTCTTTGACTCAGGGAAAGTCAACAATTCAGGATGCATACAAGCACTGCCAGACCCTCCAGTAATTGTATTGGAGTTTAGGGGCGCATCGACTGCGTCGGCCATGCAGCCTCCAGTAATGCTAGATCTCAACGTGGTACTGTATGAGCCATGACCTCAAATACAATTACGACTAGCACCTGCCGCATTGTTGAGTCCCCTGCCCAATGAATTCATCAAGACTCAACCCTACCACACACCCCGATACCACCAGCCTTCAACTCCTAACCAAACACCCTCCCAACAGGTCATGCACTATTGGGCCTGGGGTGTAAGTATGCACTACATGCTGCACCCCAACCAAAGACCTCCGAACAGGTCATACACTATCGGGCCAGGGGTGTAAGTATGCACTACGCGCTGCACCCCAACCAAAGACGGCCCCGGTACGGCTCGACTGCTACCCCGGCACACGTCGCCGCTACTGTATCGGTCCCGGTACTGACCACAGGGCAGCAGCACCTCCTCGCTTCCGTCCAGCAGACGTCGCCTCCTCGTGCCGTCCGTGTACACCGTCTGCTCCTCTCCGCCAGGTAGCAGCACCGTCACTGAGCCGCACGGGAACCTGTCCCACACCCACTGACGTCATAACAACAGCACGGGAACCTGTCCCACACCCACTGACGTCATAACAGCAGCACGGGAACCTGTCCTACACCCACTGACGTCATAACAACAGCACGGGAACCTGTCCCACACCCACTGACGTCATAACAGCAGCACGGGAACCTGTCCCACACCCACTGACGTCATAACAACAGCACGGGAACCTGTCCCACACCCACTGACGTCATAACAGCAGCACGGGAACCTGTCCCACACCAACTGACGTCACAACAGCAGCACGGGAACCTGTCCTACACCCACTGACGTCATAAGAGCACGGGAACCTTCCACATCCACTGACGTCATAACAGCAGGGAACGTGTCCCACACCCACTGACGTCATAACAGGAAACACGCTAAGAGCAGCAGGGAACCTGCCTCCACACCAACTGACGTAACAGCACGGGAACCTGTCCCACACCCACTGACGTCATAACAACAGCACGGGAACCTGTCCCACACCCACTGACGTCATAACAACAGCACGGGAACCTGTCCCACACCCACTGACGTCATAACAGCAGCGTTCTTCCGCACGGGAACCTGTCCCACACCCACTGACGTCATAACAGCAGCACGGGAACCTGTCCCACACCCACTGACGTCATAACAGCAGCACGTCACCGAGCAGGGGGAACCTATCCCACACCACTGACGTCATAACAACGGCACGGGAACCCGTCCCACACCCACTGACGTCATAACAACAGCTCCATCACCGGACCGCACGGGAACCCGTCCCACACCCACTGACGTCGTAACAGCAGCAGAGCCGTCCCGTGAGGACTATCTGCATGCCAGTGAAGGGCGGTCGGATCACAGCTCCACAGAGTGAAGGCGCCTTGGCGCACGGAATACACGACAAACACGATACGGCCTCCTTTGGTAGAATCATTCAAAACTGTTCGTTGTAGAATACCAAGTGAGTGACAGTTTGTGTTGGAAGACCAAGTAAGCAGCCCTTTGTTGTGGAACACCAAGTAGAGGCAGTCCGTACTGGAAGACCAAGTTAGCAGCAGTTTGTTTGGAAGAGCAAGTGAGTGACAGTTTGTTGTTGACAGACCAAGTGAGCAACCGTTTGTTGTTGACAACCAGAGTGAGCAACCGTTTGTTGTGGGAGACCAAGTGAGCAGCCGTTTGCTTTGGAACACCAAGTGAGCAATCGTGTTTTGTGGACGACCAAGTGAGCAACCGTTTGCTTTGGAACACCAAGTGAGAGGCGATTCGTTTTGGAAGACAGGTGAGCAAAACCCTATTCCTAGCATCGCTAAATGAGTACGCCCTCATAACCCTGGTGGACGGCGGCGGCCTGCTATGACAACGGATGACGTCACAAAGCCGAGGTCGGCTAGCGCAATACACCATTGTGAGCACAAGGCTTAATGCGTAGGCCATCGGGCCGCGGGCAGTACTCAGGTCAGGTCAAGTCATTCCAGAATCAACAGCATGCAATAGATCAGGTGAAGCGCATCCAGTTCGTCAAATCGAGTCAGTCACAACAAGTGTCAAGTCAGGCCAATCGAGGACAGATCATGCATCAGATCAAGGACAATCAAATGACGATCCAATCCCAAGGTCAGCGTACGTTAGGTCCTGTCAGGGTAAGTCAGTTTAGGATGACTTGAAATCAGACCACCAGCGTCCGATGAGTCGAGGCCAAATAGATTGCACCAAATCCCGTGTCAACCGAAATTCTATGGGGCCATTCTTGGTCGAATCGACCACATGATGCCTAACTATATCAGAACAACCTGGCCCAGGTCAGGTCAGACCACATCACGGCTGTGTGTCCACGACAAGTCGGCCCTCTGCATCCCGAATCCGGATCCTGCCGTTCGGATATCGGGTTTCCTGTCTGCCGTCGGATAAAAGGAACTTCACGGCACCGTCTGGACACACCAGCTTCTTGTAGCGCGACGTGTGTACCTCCAGCTTCCCTGCCAGACCGAGTCAATAGTCAGAGCTCCGCCCTCGCGCCAACTCCGGCCAATCAGCTGCGTCCTCACACCGTCTGCAGCTAATCAGTCATCGGAGCCCCGCCCCCGCTCCGACTACGGCCAATCAGCTGCATCCTCACACCGTCGACAGCCAATCAGCGACCGGATCAGTCGTCAGAGCCCGCCCTCCCACCGACTCCGGCCAATCAGCCGCGTCCTCACACAGTCTACAGCCAATCAGCGGCCCAGCTGACAGGCGCCACCGGAGCCGGCAGACTCGCAACAGAACTACACTGACGCCAATGGGGGCGAATCAAAACAGACAGGGTAGGGGTATTAGGAACGCAACGACATTACAATCTTCGTTCTACCAGTGGCCCATATTCTATTTATTTGTGCCTGTATCTTTATCTGCCTAGCATCGACATCCTTACGCCCTAATCTCAGTTTGCTGATGAGGCCGATGCGGTTATTTAAAGTGCGGGTCCGACGCAGGTGGAGCTTCCTCTCTGTTTGGAGGATATCGAGCCCTCGCAACGTTCGGCCGAGTGGTGATCTCGCCATAAAAAGCCACGGAAACGGCGTTCTCGCTGATTTCCGACAAACGGCGTCCTCACTGAACACCATCGCCCTGCTACAGTGATAAGTTATGCATGCAATATGGTGGACTATGCCACTCCTGAAATCAATCGACATCCTCTCCAGAAGTATCGGCATCCTGCTCTTGATATTAAGTTTGTCTCCATTTTAACAATATCTCGTTTATAAATAGCATATGTTTGGCCCCAAAATGAATGGTGTTACATGAACATGTTGCAATGCGATTTCAGGTCAATGGATGACCTATAATGTGACAGGGCATACAATACCAGTTTATTGTAGTTATTATTATCCCTATCAGAATATGCTCTTAAATTATTAATTTCAAAACATTTGATAAGGGTCCAGTCATAATTACCTACACCGTCGACTCAAATTTTAGTCTGAAAGACATCAAAAACAATTTAAATTGCACTAATTACATGTCAAATTTCACATCCTGCTATGCTCGTTTTGACATCTCACCTAACGAAAAACAATATTTTAACCCTGCCCTGCTACGACTGTAAACACACGTTTACGTACGTCTTTGACACAGCGAGAGTCAACAATTCAGGATGCATACAAGCACTGCCAGACCCTCCAGTAATTGTATTGGAGTTTAGGGGCGCATCGACTGCGTCGGTCATGCAGCCTCCAGTAATGCTAGATCTCAGCGTGGTACTGTATGAGCCATGGTCTCAAATACAATTACGACTAGCACCTGCCGTATTGTTGAGTCCCCTGCCCAATGAATTCATCAAGACTTCACCCTACAACACACCCCGATACCACCAGCCTTCAACTCCTAACCAAACACCCACCCAACAGGTCATGCACTATTGGGCCTGGGGTGTAAGTATGCACTACATGCTGCACCCCAACCAAAGACCTCCGAACAGGTCATGGACTATCGGGCCAGGGGTGTAAGTATGCACTACACGCTGCACCCCAACCAAAGACGGCCCCGGTACGGCTCGACTGCTACCCCGGCACACGTCGCCGCTACTGTATCGGTCCCGGTACTGACCACAGGGCAGCAGCACCTCCTCGCTTCCGTCCAGCAGACGTCGCCTCCTCGTGCCGTCCGTGTACACCGTCTGCTCCTCTCCGCCAGGTAGCAGCACCGTCACTGAGCCGCACGGGAACCTGTCCCACACCCACTGACGTCATAACAACAGCACGTGAGCCTGTCCCACACCCACTGACGTCATAACAGCAGCACGGGAACCTGTCCCACACCCACTGACGTCATAACACAGCAAGCCAACAGCACGAGGAACCTTGTCCAACACCCACTGACGTCATTGACAACAGCACGGGAACCTGACGTCATAACAACACGGCACGGGAACCCGTCCCACACCCACTGACGTCGTAACAGCAGCAGAGCCGTCCCGTGAGGACTATCTGCATGCCAGTGAAGGGCGGTCGGGTGACTTTTTTGCATCACTATGCAAGCTGTACAAACATCTTTAACCGAACATGCACGTGTTCCATTTCAACACTCGACGAGTTGTGCCAACCTACTTTGGTTCAATCTTAATGCCTTGCCCTACACCAGAACTTATTGTGTATTGGGTAGTTCTCGATGCACTTTATGCACGATCACGGCTAATAGCGCTGGCCACACTGTTTCGTCGGCGTGCCGCGGGATTCGGAAATGTCCCGAGTTGTGTGTTGAACCCGGGACCATTGGTACCCAGAGCTCAACACCTTAACCAATCGGCCATCCTCACCCACACCAGCACTCTAAAAAAAATTCGTACTGCTGATGCGCTTCGACGACGTGAAGACCTGACCCTGACCGTGCGACCCGCCGGCTGACCTGATTCCGTACTGCCGTCACGGCTGACCCGACCCTGACCTGATCTCCGTACTGCCGGCACGGCCGACCCGACCCGACCTCGACTGCCGTGTGACCCGACCCTGACCTGGTCTCCGTGCTGCCGACAGTGTGACCCAACCCTGACCTGATCTCCGTGCTGCCGACAGTGTGACCCGACCCTGACCTGATCTCTGTGTTGCCGTCACGGCCGACCTGACCTCGACAGTGTGACCCGACCCTGACCTGATCTGTGTTGCCGTCACGGCCGACCTCGACCTCGACAGTGTGACCCGACCTGACCTGATCTCCGTGCTGCCGTCCGGGTCGCGCCGCTCCGTCTGGCCCGTGCTGAACTCGATCAGCTCGGTGCCGTTGCGGTAGCTGGTCTGGCGGGTTCCGCTCTCCGCGTAGAAGTACACCGTGTCGCCCTGACGACAGCCACGCTCTGTCACCTCTGGTCGGGAGTGGGCCCCGAGACACCGCACGCGCTCACATGCTATACATAGCGCTCACCCACGCTCTGTCACCGCTGGTCGGGAGTGGGCCCCGAGACACCGCACGCGCTCACATGCTATACATAGCGCTCACCCACGCTCTGTCACCGCTGGTCGGGAGTGGGCCCCGAGACACCGCACACGCTCACATGCTGTGTGTAGCGCTCACCCACGCTCTGTCACCTCTGGTCGGGAGTGGGCCCCGAGACACCGCACACGCTCACATGCTGTGTGTAGCGCTCACCCACGCTCTGTCACCTCTGGTCGGGAGTGGGCCCCGAGACACCGCACGCGCTCACATGCTATACATAGCGCTCACCCACGCTCTGTCACCGCTGGTCGGGAGTGGGCCCCGAGACACCGCACACGCTCACATGCTGTGTGTAGCGCTCACCCACGCTCTGTCACCGCTGGTCGGGAGTGGGCCCCGAGACACCGCACACGCTCACATGCTGTGTGTAGCGCTCACCCACGCTCTGTCACCGCTGGTCGGGAGTGGGCCCCGAGACACCGCACGCGCTCACATGCTATACATAGCGCTCACCCACGCTCTGTCACCGCTGGTCGGGAGTGGGCCCCGAGACACCGCACGCGCTCACATGCTATACATAGCGCTCACCCACGCTCTGTCACCTCTGGTCGGGAGTGGGCCCCGAGACACCGCACACGCTCACATGCTGTGTGTAGCGCTCACCCACGCTCTGTCACCGCTGGTCGGGAGTGGGCCCCGAGACACCGCACGCGCTCACATGCTATACATAGCGCTCACCCACGCTCTGTCACCGCTGGTCGGGAGTGGGCCCCGATACACCGCACACGCTCACATGCTGTGTGTAGCGCTCACCCACGCTCTGTCACCGCTGGTCGGGAGTGGGCCCCGATACACCGCACGCGCTCACATGCTATACATAGCGCTCACCCACGCTCTGTCACCGCTGGTCGGGAGTGGGCCCCGAGAACCGCACGCGCTCACATGCTGTGTAGCGCTCACCCACGCTCTGTCACCGCTGGTCGGGAGTGGGCCCCGATACACCGCACACGCTCACATGCTGTGTGTAGCGCTCACCCACGCTCTGTCACCGCTGGTCGGGAGTGGGCCCCGAGACACCGCACGCGCTCACATGCTGTGTGTAGCGCTCACCCACGCTCTGTCACCGCTGGTCGGGAGTGGGCCCCGAGACACCGCACACGCTCACATGCTATACATAGCGCTCACCCACGCTCTGTCACCGCTGGTCGGGAGTGGGCCCCGAGACACCGCACGCGCTCACATGCTGTGTGTAGCGCTCACCCACGCTCTGTCACCGCTGGTCGGGAGTGGGCCCCGAGACACCGCACACGCTCACATGCTATACATAGCGCTCACCCACGCTCTGTCACCGCTGGTCGGGAGTGGGCCCCGATACACCGCACGCGCTCACATGCTGTGTGTAGCGCTCACCCACGCTCTGTCACCTCTGGTCGGGAGTGGGCCCCGAGACACCGCACACGCTCACATGCTGTATGTAGCGCTCACCCACGCTCTGTCACCTCTGGTCGGGAGTGGGCCCCGATACACCGCACGCGCTCACATGCTATACATAGCGCTCACCCACGCTCTGTCACCGCTGGTCGGGAGTGGGCCCCGAGACACCGCACACGCTCACATGCTATACATAGCGCTCACCCACGCTCTGTCACCGCTGGTCGGGAGTGGGCCCCGATACACCGCACGCGCTCACATGCTATACATAGCGCTCACCCACGCTCTGTCACCGCTGGTCGGGAGTGGGCCCCGAGACACCGCACACGCTCACATGCTGTGTGTAGCGCTCACCCACGCTCTGTCACCGCTGGTCGGGAGTGGGCCCCGAGACACCTCACACGCTCACATGCTGTGTGTAGCGCTCACCCACGCTCTGTCACCGCTGGTCGGGAGTGGGCCCCGAGACACCGCACGCGCTCACATGCTATACATAGCGCTCACCCACGCTCTGTCACCGCTGGTCGGGAGTGGGCCCCGATACACCGCACGCGCTCACATGCTGTGTGTAGCGCTCACCCACGCTCTGTCACCTCTGGTCGGGAGTGGGCCCCGAGACACCGCACACGCTCACATGCTATACATAGCGCTCACCCACGCTCTGTCACCTCTGGTCGGGAGTGGGCCCCGATACACCGCACGCGCTCACATGCTGTGTGTAGCGCTCACCCACGCTCTGTCACCTCTGGTCGGGAGTGGGCCCCGATACACCGCACGCGCTCACATGCTATACATAGCGCTCACCCACGCTCTGTCACCTCTGGTCGGGAGTGTGCCCCGATACACCGCACGCGCTCACATGCTATACATAGCGCTCACCAACGCTCTGTCACCGCTGGTCGGGAGTGGGCCCCGAGACACCCACACGCTCACATGCTATGCATAGCGCTCACCCACGCTCTGTCACCGCTGGTCGGGAGTGTGCCCCGAGACACCGCACGCGCTCACATGCTATACATAGCGCTCACCCACGCTCTGTCACCTCTGGTCGGGAGTGGGCCCCGAGACACCGCACACGCTCACATGCTGTATGTAGCGCTCACCCACGCTCTGTCACCTCTGGTCGGGAGTGGGCCCCGAGACACCTCACACGCTCACATGCTGTGTGTAGCGCTCACCCACGCTCTGTCACCGCTGGTCGGGAGTGGGCCCCGAGACACCTCACACGCTCACATGCTGTGTGTAGCGCTCACCCACGCTCTGTCACCTCTGGTCGGGAGTGGGCCCGAGACACAGCACACGCTTGCATGCCATACATAGCGCTAACATCCAAAACGGACTTGAATTGCTGACACAGTTTACGCGCACTTCACGAATGTCCGCCCCATCAGAAGCTGGTAAGTAGCGTGCCAAAATCCTTACTTACCACATGCTATGTGCAACCCTGCATTCCTGTTCAGGGTGGGGTGCCAGGATGGAGGATGCAAATTAACAGAAAAAAATCATCTGATCTGAAAAATCCGCCCTTCACGTGTGCTCTTATCCTGACATTGCCACATATTTCCAGCTGATGCACTCTACACCTCGAGTAGCCGGCGGCCGGCGCTCACCTGTGGACTGGTCTCCTTCCAGTCGCCGTTGTGGTAGCACACGCGCACGGTACCGTCGGACAGTTTGTCGCGCCGGCCGACAGGTGTCTCCACCGAACCGGCCAGCGCCGCGTCGGCCGGGCCGACAGCGATCGGCGCGCTTCCGTGCGGGCTGGCGGTGTTGGGCGGGCCGGGTGGGCTCGCCACGCTGCTGGGGGCGGTGACGGGGCTCGGGACTGGGCGTGGCTCCGGCCAGCTCTGCAGCCGGGAGGCGGCCGGCCGGCGCTCTCGCGCTGCCCCGTCTGTGCCTCGAGAGGTGGCCGTGCCGCTCTCGGCCCGACCGCTCCAGGAGGGCGTGTCGAAGCCGTCCCGCTCCGGCTGCACGGCGGCGACCGCCGAGCCCCGCGCCGTGCAGAACCCCTCTCCGCCACTGCCACTGCTCGACACAGAGATGGCAGCACCAGTGGCACGCGAGAGTGCAGCACTGTCGGTCCGCGAGAGTGCAGAACTGTGGGTCCGCGAGAGAGCACTGTCGGTCCACGAGGGAGCACTGTCGGTCCGCGAGAGTGCAGCACTGTCCGTCCGCGAGATACCACTATCGGTCCGATTGAGAGCGGCACCGTCGGTCCGCGAGAGTGCAGCACCGTCGGTCCGCGAAAGAGCAGCACTATAGACGGCGCCACCGTCGTGAGTCGGGTCGTCGGCGGGAGTAAGCGGCCGGTTCTCGTCGCGCTGCGGCGCGTCCAGGATGCCACCGGCGTCCGGGGACGTCTTGTGCGCTGGCCGCGGCGGCAGGGTGTCCAGGCTGGACAGTGGCGAATTGCGCACCACCCGCACCTGTCGGGGCAGTAGCGAGGTCACACGGTGTGGCCGTACTGAGATGACCGGCACACCGTGGTGAAGTCTACCATGTTGTCGTGTGCATCTGACATACAGGGGAAATATCCAGCAAAGCCTGCCGGCCAGCAGACATGACAGCCTCTCTGACCAGGTTGATAATTGTCTCACAGAGCTTAACAAACAAGAGGGTAGTGTAATAGCCTGGTAGATAAAATACAACATACATGATCGTGTTTTGTTAGAGAGGATGTGGCCCTCCTTTGCAGCCTCGCTTCTCATGATAAGGCTGACAAAGGGAATCGCATGATCTTCGACAGCTACCGCCATTAAAAAGAAAAATGCTGGCAGAACCCTCGTAGCAGAACCCTTCTATCCATCCAATTACACGTCGAACAGAACGGGCCAGAATAGCGAACGCCAAGTAGAGCGCTGGCCTGCACTGGTCTCCCCTGTACTGGCAACACAGGGTTCGAGTCGCTTCGCGTGCTCGCATTTAGCCCCCGGCCGGGAGTGTCAGTTGGCAGCTGGCCCGATAAGGCCGGGGACGAGCTGCCGGGTGGCCGTGTCGGTGCATTGGCGGCACGTTAAACTTTCGGTCTAAATCCTGCCATTGAACTGTAGTTCATGGATCGGGTGGTGGGGCCAGGGTTCACGCAACAAGCTCTGCTTAGCAATAGAACCCTGGCTCCTTAAGCCACCTCAGGAACAACTCGGATTAAATTTATAAAAATTAACAAATCAAATTTTAAAAAGTAGGCACCGGAACCACGTCTCGTCACACACGGTATATAAGTCAATCTATTCAGTCATTCACGGTAGATTCTACCTCGCCACAACTTTGCATTTACTGGTGGATTGCCAAAATAGTGGTGGTGTCGATGGCAGGCTGACAAGACACAGCGAAATAGTGGCGAAGTCGACGGTAGGCTGACACACACAGCGAAATAGTGGTGTTGTCGACGGCAGGCTGATACGCAGTGACATACAAACCGACAAGGTAATCCCATGGGTTAATAGCCACCTGGTGGATGGTGGGTGGCCATCTGACGCCGAAGAGAAGAACCCATCAGATGAGACACAGAGCAGCCTGAGCCCGCCGTGTCTGACGGAAGGGGCACGTGACAGGGTGATGTATACGGCACAGGGTAGCCTGAGCACACCATGTCTCACGGAAGGGACACGTGCTAGGGTGATGTATACGGCACAGGGTAGCCTGAGCACACCATGTCTCACGGAAGGGGCACGTGGCAGGGTGATGTATACGGCACAGGTGTGTTGACGGAAGGGGGTAGGGTGATGTATACGGCACAGGGCAGCCTGAGCCCGCCGTGTCTGACGGAAGGGGCACGTGACAGGGTGATGTATACGGCAGGCAGCCTGAGCCCGCCGTGTCTGACGGAAGGGGCACGTGACAGGGTGATGTATACGGCACAGGGCGCCATGTCTGGCGGAAGGGGCACGTGACAGGGTGATGTATACGGCGAGGGCAGCCTGAGCCCGCCGTGTCTGACGGAAGGGGCACGTGACAGGGTGATGTATACGGCACAGGGCAGCCTGAGCCCGCCGTGTCTGACGGAAGGGGCACGTGCCAGGGTGATGTATACGGCACAGGGCAGCCTGAGCCCGCCGTGTCTGACGGAAGGGGCACGTGACAGGGTGATGTATACGGCACAGGGCAGCCTGAGCCCGCCGTGTCTGACGGAAGGGGCACGTGACAGGGTGATGTATACGGCACAGGGCAGCCTGAGCCCGCCGTGTCTGACGGAAAGGGGCACGTGACAGGGTGATGTATACGGCACAGGGCAGCCTGAGCCCGCCGTGTCTGACGGAAGGGGCACGTGACAGGGTGGTGTATACGGCACAGGGCAGCCAGCCTGACAGAGTCCGCCGTGTCTGACAGGACGGCAGACGACGGCCTGATCAGCTGACTGAAGGCGGTACCGACACACACACACCTGTGGAGGAGTACTGCGCCGACTGTGCGTCACCGCCTCCGCCCCGGCGCAACCCGGGCCGGGCCGCGACCCTGTAGAGGTCGAGCCGGGTCGGCCGCCCGCACCGGTCAATGTCGAGGTCGAGTCGGAGGTCGAGCCGGAGGTCGAGGTCAGGAGGCGGCGCACGTCGTCCAGTGTGGGCGACCCGGCGGAGCTGCGACCTCCCGCAGATCTGGGGACAGCCCGGTATTAATCGCGCACGAGCTGCGATTTCCCATATATCTGGGGCATGGCCCAGTATTGATCACACACGAGCTGCGACCTCTCACAGATCTGGGGGACGGCTCGGTACTAATCACGGACGAGCTGCCGGATCACGGACGAGCTGCGACCTCCCACAGATCTGGGGACGGCCCGGTATTAATCACAGACGAGCTGCGACCTCCCACAGACCTGGGGGACGGCCCGGTATTAATCACAGACGAGCTGCGACCTCCACAGATCTGGGGACGTCCCGGTATTAATCACAGACAAGCTGCGACCTCCCACAGATCTGGGGACGGCCCGGTATTAATCACAGACGAGCTGCGACCCCCACAGACCTGGGGGACGGCCCGGTATTAATAAGAAGGGCCGACTCGGCCCGGTATTAATCACAGACAAGCTGCGACCTCCCGCAGATTTAGGGACGGCCCGGTATTAATCACAGACAAGCTGCGACCTCCCACAGATCTGGGGACGGCCCGGTACTAATCACAGACGAGCTGCGACCTCCCACAGATCTGGGGCACGGCCCGGTATTAATCACAGACAAGCTGCGACTTCCCACAGATCTGTGACACGGCCAATCTGTGGGAATTCACAATTATTGGAAATGTCTATATACACGCATATCTGCATATGCATATTGCACATTTAAATGTATGCATCCCTGGTGGATCCACGGTGAAACTGGAGTCATGTTCCCCCGATAAAGGTGTGGTAGTCCTCTAGGACGCTCGAGTGAACACCTCAACGAGTTTTTCAGCCAACGGCACCCTTCCAGAATCAAGTGATCGCCATTCAAAATGTCTAGACACCTGGTGTACACCCATAGCATTTACGTATCAGATATAAATGTACACACAGGCAAATGTGCATTCCGAAGGATAGAGATTTTACCAAAACCAGGGGACAGGGGAGGGGAGAGTTGTCGGGATCCGCATGTTTTCAGATAAGATATGGAAAATGCAAAATTAGCGCCAGCAGGACACCAAATCAGACTGGAAGCGGACCGCCGGACCCGCCCTGGATCTGCAGCCACGAGTGTGCGAACACCAACACCCTGCACGTCCACACCAGCTGCTGCCGCGGGCTCCCACCTCTTACAGCTGCGGGCGGAGACCATGCCGCTGCGACTAGAGCGACCTCCAGTAGTTGAAACTGAACTTGAGCTTCCACCGCCATCCGCCAGATTGGGCGCTGATCGGTGACGGGAGAGAGCAGACTTTTGTCGCGGAGCCGTCCGCTCCGATGTTTGCCTGACAAAAATGAGCAGTAGATATATATATATATATATATATATACGCATATATATATTTATGCATATATTATATATATATATATATATATATATATATATATATATATATATATATATATATATATATATATATATATATATATATATGAGGTAGAATACACTTAATGTGGCCATGTACTTACCAGAAATAAACACAAAAGCATGCAATAGCGTGCTAATATAAATAGCAGTGTACGTCAGGGCACAAAGTTATCACTACGCTGTCCGTCAGTCATCGAGGTGTCTTCCCATCGCCGGTACAGATAGGGATCACTTGAGTCACATACAGCTCTTGCTTGCTGAAGAAGTGACCGGGTCAAAAGTGGCGCCCAGATGGCAGATCTCACCACCTTTCTATCGGAAGGATGCCACTGATACAGCACATATGCACCCTACATGTGAAAGGAACCAGGCGGCAGGATCATAGCACCCCTGTAACGCGACGTCCGCATACTATCCCTGAAAAGTCACCTGACACGAAAAACAACCGCTAAAATGACCAATTGCTGACAGGGTTCATCGTAGCAAGGTCCGAGTGCTCTTGTTCGAATGGATTCCAGCGATCAGTCGCGTACACGTATGAACTTTAGCGATGAACATTTTTAGAATATACACCGGGACACCAGGAACCCCAGGAACCGGGCCCGAAGTACCAGAAACCAGCAAACAGGACACCAGGAACCCCAGGAACCGGGGCCCGATGTACCAGAAACCAGGACCCAGGACACCAGGACCTAGGACACCACGAACCGGGGCCCGGGATATTATGACCTGGGACACCAGGACCCTGGACTCGGGACCCGAGACACCAGGAACCAGGACCTAGGACACTATGAACCAGACACCAGGATTTACGGCCTTACGACAGGCAACTACCCGCGGGATAAGACCAGCAGGCGCAAATTGCCTCCCAGCGCGCCCCAGTGTCGGCGGACCACTCACGCACCCCACTGCGGCGCCGGCGGTGAACTGGCGCGCGTTCTGGCGCGCCAGCTGCTGCTGCGCGTCGGCCAGCAGCCGCGCCAGCCGGTCGTTCTCCTGCGTCAGGTTCGCCACACGGCTGCGCAGTCGCGCCGCGTCCGCCGCCCACGAGCTGTTGCGGCTCTTCAGCTCGCGCTCCAGACCGGCGATCTGCCGACGGTCGCCGGATCGAATCCAGGGGACGGCGGACGAGCCGGGGTTTCGACACTAAACCCAGACGGACTTCCACCATGAAACCCAGACGGACTTCACCATGAAACCCAGACGGACTTCACCACTAAACCCAGACGGACTTCACCATGAAACCCAGACGGACTTCACCATGAAACCCAGACGGACTTCACCATGAAACCCAGACGGACTTCACCATGAAACCCAGACGGACTTCCACCATGAAACCCAGACGGACTTCACCACCAATCCTAGGACTTCACCACTAAACCCAGACGGACTTCACCAATCCTATGACTTCACCACCAAACAGACGGGCTTCACCACCAGACCGAGACGGGCTTCACCACCAAATCGAGACGGGCTTCACCACCAAACAGACGGGCTTCACCACCAAATCCAGACGGGCTTCACCACCAAACAGACGGACGTCACCACCAAACAGACGGGCTTCACCACCAGCATGGAATGACCGCGAGAAGAGCGACCAGCGCGGATCTGGGCTGCGCATCATGCTGCACGAGCTAGCCGACTAAGGTATCACTATCGACACGGTCTGGACTGGATACTGGATTGTGGCTTTACGACGCACTCCGCAGCTGAGGCCATATTGGGTCGCCTTCCTCTCGCCCTGGCAGGAAGGGCGGGCATCGCGGGGAATCGAACCCCGTACTCCTGGCTTGCCAGACGCTCAGCTTGACCACTGAGCTACCGACGGCCTTGTCGGTACGGTCGCCGACAGCGGCGCAGCGCGCGCCCCACTGGACAGCGACACCCTCCAGCCCATGTCAGTCACAGCACACTACGGCGGCGCTCCACTCAACAGCGACACCCTCCAGCCCATGTCAGTCACAGCACACTACGGCGGCGCTCCACTCAACAGCGACACCCTCCAGCCCATGTCAGTCACAGCACACTACGGCGACACTCCACTCAACAGCGACACCCTCCAGCCCATGTCAGTCACAGCACACTACGGCGGCGCTCCACTCAACAGCGACACCCTCCAGCCCATGTCAGTCACAGCACACTACGGCGACACTCCACTCAACAGCGACACCCTCCAGCCCACAGAACTACGGCGGCGCTCCACTCAACAGCGACACCCTCCAGCCCATGTCAGTCACAGCACACTACGGCGGCGCTCCACTCAACAGCGACACCCTCCAGCCCATGTCAGTCACAGCACACTACGGCGGCGCTCCACTCAACAGCGACACCCTCTCCAGCCCATGTCAGTCACAGCACACTACGGCGGCGCTCCACTGGACAGCGACACCCTCCGACCCATGTCAGTCACAGCACACTACGGCGGCGCTCCACTGGACAGCGACACCCTCCAGCCCATGTCAGTCACAGCACACTACGGCGGCGCTCCACTCAACAGCGACACCCTCCGGCCCATGTCAGTCACAGCACACTACGGCGGCGCTCCACTCAACAGCGACACCCTCCGGCCCATGTCAGTCACAGCACACTACGGCGGCACTCCACTCAACAGCGACACCCTCCAGCCCATGTCACTCCAGCCCATGTCAGTCACAGCACACTACGGCGACACTCCACTCAACAGCGACACCCTCCAGCCATGTATATCAACAGCGACACCCTCCGGCCCATGTCAGTCACAGCACACTACGGCGGCACTCCACTCAACAGCGACACCCTCCAGCCCATGTCAGTCACAGCACACTACGGCGGCGCTCCACTCAACAGCGACACCCTCCAGCCCATGTCAGTCACAGCACACTACGGCGGCGCTCCACTCAACAGCGACACCCTCCAGCCCATGTCAGTCACAGCACACTACGGCGGCGCTCCACTGGACAGCGACACCCTCCGGCCCATGTCAGTCACAGCACACTACGGCGGCGCAGCACGCGCTCCACTGGACAGCGACACCCTCCGGCGCGAGTGCGAGTGAGTGCATCGACATAGCCCTCGAGTCGAGAACCAACACGTCACCAGTGTCTCGACCAGCTGGGGTGTACCCTTGTGTGCGTTTGAGAGAGCACTCCCTCCCCCATGTCAGCTGCGCTCTCCAAACATTTAACATGGAACCCATATGGTATGACCCACAATCCATTTGGACCTGCCGACTACTGTCTGTAAAATTTCCTCCCAATAATTTCCAGAGGCATACACCTGTGTTGATGAGCAGACTAACAGCACGGTTTGGTCGACTCGACAGGCCTTGGGTTTGGCCAATAAATTTTCCTTTCCGTTCCGGTACTTGGGAAAGGAACTCTACTCCCCCGCCCTCTTCAAGAGTTCTAGGTACGCCTCACAACACGTAATCAACCCTCGCCGGGCCGCAAATCCACCTTCGCCGGGCCGGGGGCTCTTCAAATACCACTCCACATCAACGTTCGCTCTACGCATGCTAGGATGAAGTGCAGAACAGTTTGAAAGCTCTGGCCACGAAGAGCCCAAAACATACCTTAGAATTGCCTTTTGATTGATAATGATATTTGACATTGATTATTGAGTGTGATTACAATATACCAGGGTAGTAATCATGTGCGATTTATTATAATTCGACTGATAGGTAATGGGCTAGATGAGGTTAAAATGTTGACATAATCGTGTACATTTCATTGATAGTGCCTGGAGACACTATTCTGTAACGTCCAGGGGCAAACTTAGACGCCTAGTTCGGTGCTATGGTCACATTAACCATGCAAGGGCTGCTAAGTTCTCATCAGTCCATATAATGTCGTCTGGCGTTAACAGTGGCGCAGCCAGGATTTTCCTAAGGGGGAGGGAACTATAAAAATGCCATGGAACAGAGAACGCTTTCGGCGCGCAAAGCGCAACGAAAATCATTTGTGTTGAGTGGTGAAAATATCAATTTTTTTGTTCATATAGTGTATTTTTGGCTGCTGGGTGGGACGCCCAGTGGGTGGGGTGGGGGCTGGGGGCTTGGGCGTCAAGTTGGGTCATTGATCTAGGACAATCTTGAACACTGGTGAGCACTTCCACTGCACATCTGCTGCCGCTGCTACGCAAATAATGGGCGAAAGTAAGACTAAAATATTGTCATGCTGGCACAAAAGAATTGAGGCGATATCAGAGGTAACCAGTGACCCAAAAAGCAGAAATCATGCGTTCACCGTGAGCGGACGAAACGCTGGGTACAAAACGCCGCCTGTCGTCTCGTGTGGCTCACTTATGGAACTGTTCTCGGAGTAACACCGTCCTGCTCTCGCGAACGCGGCGAAATGTCGCTCACGGCCGACGGTTGACCGGCGCAGGACTCCGGCATCGTCCCACTTTGGGTGGCCCAGGGGGTTGCAGCCTCCCTGGCTGTTCGCAAACGACACGTACACGGAGGGCGGATATCGGACCCAGGCTAGGTGTACATCTGCGGGCATTCGTTGAGAAACCTGTGGTGCAAAACGTGCTTACAAAGTCAGGTTACCGAATTTTGAAGATTTCTGGGGAAGCGGTTCCGGCGGATTTCGGCAGGTTTCGAACTTTCCACGTTTTAGTCCAAATGGATTGCATACTATGCGTGGTACCCCTACGATATCAATATACCCTGTGTTCTTCACACATTCATTCAATTGTAAGTCCTTTGAGGGGTGGCATGATCCAATAGCATTAACGTGCTCCTGTTCAAATCAGGTCAAATCATGGATTGTCAATGTAGTTTTGGTTTTGGGTCCCAAACGCACAATGTTAATGCATTAGAGAGTAACAATGAACAATTAATTCGAATTCAGCATCCAACGTTACCCCATGAAATAGTCTGTGCCACATTTTGTGAATTGACGTTTCAACCGTTCTGACCAGGTCAACACAGGCACATGGGATGAAAGTGGGTCAACGCTGGTTCTGGGGTACGCATGTTCGCTATGTGCTGCGTATGTGTTGGGGCTGGTCGGTCATATTTATACTACATGTCCGAAAACTGTCCCGGGCCCACAAATCCCACACCCGATACTGACCTTGCGTTGCTTGCTATGCTATGCTATAGGACGCCGTGGGATGTTTTAGAACGCTACGGTATCATGCAACCCCTCGGTGGACCCAGATTGAATACTGGACACAATGACGTGCATTTCGTAAGCGTATCATGCATGGTTCGCCATCTATTTGAGTACGAACTGGGAAAAGTGTGCAGTTTATAGAAATCTGCCGGAACGTGTTCAAGAACTGTTCACGACTCGATATCATGCTCTCAGATCAGTGGCCTGACCTGATCTAGCAACAAGATTCATATACAAATTGTTGGAATTAACGTTCATAGGTCTGCGCGGTTCCATCGCATTTTATCCGGTTATTTCTGTAGTGTGCGCGATGAAAAACGCGAACTTACGTACGGTACTACATGAGCCAACCATCCATGAGCTAAATCCACCAACCATCACAACCAGAACACTACAATAGCTGAAAAGGCTATATAAAAAATGTGCAATCGGAGACATAGCCAAGAGGGCTCGCTCCTCTCCTTCCCAAACAATCGCACCAGATGGAGAAAATCCCGTGATTTTCACGCCATTCCATTTTTTTTTCGGCGGGCGAGCTCCGCCCGAATTCAACATCCGTGGCATCGCTTTGCCACCCAGCAGCATAACTCCCAGCCGACCGTGAGTGGAGACACAAATTCGACGCCGGAGTGACAACAAATTGTTGTCAACGCCAGCTACTACGCTAAATAGAAAAAAATGCTTGAGCAAAGCGTCCCCATCCCCATTGCCGCGATGCGTTCCGTACTCCAGGACTGGAGAACAAGGGGCATACCACATCGGGGCCCATATCAAAAGATGGAACTGTTGGGGGGGGGGGGGGCACAGGCAAACATTGGGAGTGGAAGAACCAGACGGCCTCCAAAAAACATGCAAGGCTACATCCCTGACGTTTTGCAAGCTGCAAACACCACACGATTAAATCTAGGTTTCCTGAAGTACACAAACACGTACGCTGCCATAGTTGTTGCCTGTAGGCCTTGACGTGATATTCGCATGTGATAGAACGAGACGCCGATAAACTGGCCGGGTGCAGGGCCGTGGAGAGACCACTACTGACACGTGTATCGGCGCCACGCTCGGCAAAGTAATTCTCCCTTCATTCAGGCCTGAATACTACCCTGTTAACGACTCCGAGCGTGAAAGCCCAAACGCGGAGCACCAATGTCAGGATGGCCGAGTGGTCTAAGGCGCCAGACTCAAGGTTCACCTTCCCTCCGGTAGAGGGGCGAGCGTTCTGGTCCTCGTATGAGGGCGCGGGTTCGAATCCCGCTTCTGACAAGCTTTTTTTCCGCCTCTCCCAGAATACCTTTGGTGAATATACACCACTGAACGCCCACCAACGACGGCCTACTCAAGTGGCCTATGGGAAAGTGGTTGATGGAGTAACACAAACGACCAAAAATCTTCCAGACGTTTAACAGTGGAAACCTGCACTTAACCAGTGATGCAAATCACCATGAACTTCAGGGCATGTCTGATATGCTCTATTCCACCTGTATTTACAGCATAGGCCGTCGGAAAACCAAGTACCCAGATGTCCATAATACACAAGACACGACACGACACACGACACGACACGACACGACACGACACGACACGGCACAGCACGACACGACACGACACAGCACAGCAGGACACGGCACAGCACAGCACAGCACAGCACGACACGACACAATACGGCACGGCACGGCACGACATGGCACAGTACGACATGGCACGACACGGAACATGGCATGGCATGTCATGCCATGATATGGCATGACATGCCATGACGTCAATCCTAAACTCCAG
Source organism: Imbricaverruca yamaguchii (assembly GCA_034440575.1). Taxonomy (NCBI): domain Eukaryota; kingdom Metazoa; phylum Arthropoda; class Thecostraca; family Neoverrucidae; genus Imbricaverruca; species Imbricaverruca yamaguchii. The sequence goes on from JAOTOL010001326.1 coordinate 172,485, forward strand.
TTCAGCCCCCATCTCCTCTCGCCACTCACCTTGGCATTGAGAATCTTCAGCTCGGGCGTCTCCCTCTTCTTCCACTCCTCGCTGTGCCGCTTCTTGTCCCTCTCGAAGGTGCGCCTCTCGTCCGCCAGCTTCGTGCGCTCCTGCTCCAGTCTGGCGGCGACGGCGTCCCTCTGCTCGGCCGTCCAGCGCTCCCACTGGCGCTTCTGCTCCTCCATCGCCACCCGCTGCTGCAGCGCCTCCTCCTTCAGGCGGCCGATGAACGCGTTCTCCGCCTTGAAGGTGGCCACTTCTCGCTCCAGCACGGCCCGCTGGCGCTCAAGCGACGCACGGTCGAACACGAACGGCTCCCCGGCCACGCCCCGCCCACTCACATCCTGGTGCTCTCCAGCCACGCCCCGCCCACTCACATCCTGGTGCTGTCCAGCCATGCCCCGCCCACTCACATGCTGGTGCTCTCCGGCCACGCCCCGTCCACCCGTGTGCTGGCCCGCCCCGGCCGGCCGCCGGGGCGGGCTCGACTCGAGCTGAATGGCGGCGGCGCGCGGCGGACTGGCCGGCTCGGACGCCTCGCTGACGTCACCGCCCTGCTCTGACGTCAGCGTGGCGTCGCCGGTCGACGAGTCGGCCGTTATCTCGAACACCTGGTGCCGGTCGTCGAAGCGCACGGAGCGTCGGCCCGGATCGGAGCGCGACCTGACCGGCGACCCGGCCGGTGACCCCGACCCGGCCGGCGACTCCGACCCGGCCGGTGGCGTGTCGGGCGGACTGCCGCGCCCCTCCAGCTCCGCCCTCATCCGGGCACACAAACGTCGGTACCGCTCGAGCGGGTCGCCGTCCGCAGACGAATCCACGGACACTGGCGAGTTGGCCGCCGCCGCCGCCGCCGCTGCCGGGGACTTGCGTGAGTGCAACCAATCAGCGGCGCCGCCGCCTGACGTCACCGCTGCCGACCGCCAATCAGCGGCGCCGCCGGCTGACGTCACCGCCGGCGCCGGCCAATCACCGTCGCGGGTCGCCACGCCGGCGGACCTGCCCGTCGCGTTCCCCGCCGTCCGTCCCGTCCTGTCCTGTGTCGCCTGTGCTAGTCTCCCTTCGGCCGCTTCGGTCGTCCTCTGTGACGCCTGCTCGGCCCTGGCCGCCTGTCGGCCCGGCGCCACGCCGGCCACACCGCGTCCGTCCGTCGGCGGCCGCTCCACTCCGCCGCCGGTCACCTCCTCCGCCGCCGCCTCCGTCACCGTCTGCCGGGCGGTCTGGCCGGGCGGCGCGGCCGCCTCGGCAGCCAGCGGCGACAGGTGGCTGGGGTGGGCGGGGCCGGCGCGGCGCCGCTCCGGCGTCGAGCTGGCCACGTGCAGCAGGTCGCTGACGAACGACGAGCTCGAGCAGAAGCTCCAGTCGGCCGCCGCCGACTCCAGCAACTCGAACGCCCTCAGCTCCTGCCGCTCCTGCGCACGGACCCAGTCAATTGTTTGTTTATTGGGTAGGTTCACGACGAACTTTATCCACATTCACGGCTAATGGTGCCGCCCACACTGCTTCGCCGGTGGGCCGCGATATTGGGAAATGTCCCGAGCGGCGCTGGTATCGAGCCCGGGACCTTTGGTACCCAGAGCCCAATAACTTAACCCCACTCGGCCATCCCCGCCGCACGGCTCTCGCCGGCTGTGTCTGATACCGCATCACCGCGGTCGCCGATACCGCAGCACCGCGGGACCGCAGCACCACAGCACCGCAGCACCGCGGGACCGCAGCACCGCGGGACCGCAGCACCGCGGGACCACAGCACCGCGGGACCGCAGCACCGCGGGACCGCAGCACCGCGGGACCGCAGCACCACGCACCGCGGGGCGCACCGCGGGACCACAGCACCACAGCACCGCGCACCGCGACCACGCACCGCGACCGCGGGACCGCAGCACCGCGGGACCGCAGCACCGCGGACCGCAGCACCGCACCGCGACCGACCGCCCGCGGGCGCACCGCGCACCGCGGGACCGCGCCCCGACCGCGCACCGCGGACCGCAGCACCCAGCACCGCGCCGCGGGACCGCAGCACCGCGGGACCGCAGCACCGCGGGACCGCAGCACCGCGGGACCGAGCACCGCGGGACCGCAGCACCGCGGACCGCAGCACCACAGCACCGCAGCACCGCGGGACCGCAGCACCGCGGGACCGCAGCACCGGACCGCAGCACCACAGCACCGCGGCACCGCGGGACCGCAGCACCGCGGGACCGCGCACCCAGCACCGCGGGACCGCAGCACCGCGGGACCACGACCCGCCGCGCCCGCGCACCGGCAGACCGCGGGACCGCAGCACCGCGGGACCGCAGCACCGCGGGACCGCAGCACCACAGCACCGCAGCACCGCGGGACCGCACCGCGGACCGCAGCACCGCGCACCGCGGGACCGCGCACCACGCCCGCGCCCGCCCCGGCGGCCGGGCGGCGCGGGCCGCGCCCGCGGGACCGCGCCGCGGGACCGCGCACCGCGGACCGAGACCGCGCCGCGACCGCGACCGCGCACCGCGACCGCGCCGCGGGCCGCGCGCCCGCGCGCGCCGCAGCCCCGCGCCGCGGACCGCAGCACCGCGGACCGCAGCACCGCGGGACCGCAGCACCGCGGGACCGCAGCACCGCGGGACCGCAGCACCGCGGACCGCAGCACCGCGGGACCGCAGCACCGCGGGACCGCAGCACCGCGGGACCGCAGCACCGCGGGACCGCAGCACCGCGGGACCGCAGCACCGCGGGACCGCAGCACCGCGGGACCGCAGCACCGCGGGACCGCAGCACCGCGGGACCGCAGCACCGCGGGACCGCAGCACCGCAGCACCGCAGACAGCGCCGCCAGCTGGGACACACATCCGACACGAGACCGTCCGGAACGGGCCGCCGTCCCTTCGGGTTCGACATGGCTCGGCTGCACTCGGAGCAGACGAGAGTGAGCAGCGGCCGGTGGGAGTGGAAGTGGGAGGGGTCGCATACAAATACATTTGCACCACAGTGTAAAATAATTGACCATGTGGCCTGGAAATTCAGTTAATGGAATTGTGCTATTTCATACTTGCCTTAGGTTTTTACCATTTTGCCACATGTGAGGGCAGTCATTATACACACGACTGCTAAATAATGTAAAATGCATGTGACTGAAGCGAAAGGCATTCCACTTTTTTCATCCTTAAGTGACGATCCTTTATTTTTTCCAATCTTCACATTCCCAGAACCTTTCTTCATCCGCACAGTTAATGGTGAAATAATTTTAGGACACTGTTGCACCATGAGGCAAGTAAACATGACCTGATGGGCGCTACATAACCGGTAGCAGTTGATGCGCCTCTAAGTCCAAATAATCAACCAATCAATCAAATATGACCTGAATTAAAAATGGTCATGTTTCAATGCACTGAATGGATAAGAAACAACTCTAAAGAAAATTTGCGCGCATATTCATGCTTGTGGCCAAGTCTGTTTGGTCGTGACGGTCGTGACGGCTTGGGTCTTCACCCCAGTTGTGCCCAGGTGCTGTGACATGACACCTCGTGACCTGACACAACCCCGACACACCGACGCTGCATCATGCGCTGGTATTCTTCGTCGAAGCAAACAACATTTACTGTAAACGTCGCCTTTCGCAAAATACTGGGAAAGCTCACGCGAGAATAAGCCTTCCCAGTTTGACATTGTGACCCACGATGAGGGCCGGTACAAGGTCACTGTCGGGATGACCGAGTGGTCTAAGGCGCCTTACTCAAGGTTCACCTTCCCTTCGGTGGAAGGCCGGGCGTTATGGTCCTTGTATGAGGGCGCGGGTTCGAATCTCGCTTCTGACAACATATTTATATCGGGTTGGAGGCTTAGATGAAGGCAACACAATCAACAGCAGTGAAGTTCAGACAGGTTGCGCGTGTCAACTCCGACACACATCTGCAGAAGTGTAAAATCCCGGGGTGGAACAGATTTTCAGCACACCCATCGCGCTACTACAGCAAACACTGATGCACGGTACATTCCTCCAAGCGCTGAGCTGCCATAGCCACTGCTCTGCTAAACTGAACAGTTGACACACACATCAGATTGACAATGTGTCATAATAAAACCCAGAAGTATGACAGGTCGTGCAGGGAAGTTCAATAGAAGATACGCAGCACGATTTCAACATGCTAACTACATGACTGTGCTCATCCCTGCGATAACATTAGCACACATGAAGGGGAGATGATTTTGATGTCCAAGTGACCAGAACGCCAATGCTACACAGTTGGATAGCTCCTGGAGCTAGAACTTCACTGATAGGATGGCACCGATACGTACCGGGACACGAAGCTCGAGAAAGGGCGGGTGGGATCGCAAATGGAACGTGAAAACTGACACAACTGCACTTTGACAAGAGCAAGTGCCACCATGAGACCGATGTCCTTTATGGACCAACATGGACGCACCAATATGTCCTCCAGAACCGTTAATTAGAAGCAGATCTCTCAGGCTACAATGTTTGCAATCCAACCCGCCTGATCGTCATGGCCTGGAGCGACCTGATTTCCACGAGCCCCAACTGTGCTCAGACGTCTGACCCGACATCACATCACTCGACCCGAACCGCTCACCTTCCTCTGCGGCGTCGGTGCATCAGACTCCTGACCGTCCACGGCGCGCTGGCTGCCACCTGCCGGCCGGCTCAACTTCTCCAAAGTTATCGCGCCGCTCGCTAGATGGCCCCGCATTCGCTGCTTCATCGCCACCTGATTCGGTCGACCACCGGCGGCGGCGGCGACGTTGTGCCGCAGGCTCAGGCCGGGGTAGCGCCGACCCGGCCTCAGCTCGCTCACGCCCACATTCCAGGCGGCACCAGGCCTGGTGACGTCATCCGTCGGCAGTCTGACGTCGCCCAGCGACGTCAGCGCGTCTCCCGGGTCGTGGACGTCGGCAGCACGCGACTGCGCCGTCTGCGCCGGCCGGCTGCCGGTCGGCTGGTCGTGTGGCGGTGTGCCGCGCTGCGCCGCGCCGGGCGCAGTTTTACGGCCGTGCCGCGCTGCAGTAGCCTGCGGCTGACCCGGCCGCCGGTCGGCGACGGCAGGCCGCTGGCCAGTGGCGGCAGGCCGCGGGTCAGTGGCGGCAGGCCGCGGGTCAGTGGCGGCAGGCCGCGGGTCGGTGGCGGCAGGCCGCTGGCCAGTGGCGGCAGGCCGCGGGTCAGTGGCGGCAGGCCGCGGTCGCGACGGACCGTCGCCGCGCGGATTCGACCGGATCACGATCCGGCCGGCGGCCCGGCCGCCGCGGCTGGGTTTCAGCCGCATCAGCTGGCCGGGCCGCAGCCGGTACCGCCGCAGGCCGGCGCCGCGCCGCAGGAACGGCCGCTTGGCGACGCCACCGTCGGCCGGCGGCGGCTGTGGCTGGTCTGCTGGCGTCGGCGGCGGCTGGCGGCGCAGCTCGCGCTCCAGCAGCGCCTCGAACTGGACCGGCCGCAGCGGACTGTCCTCGTGTGCGGTCACCTGCAGGGACGCGCACCTTATCGCACTACGGATCGTCGTTAAATCCAATACAATGTTGACTGCTACAGGGCGGGGATGGCCGAGTGGTTAAGGTGTGTGCTTGGGTGCCAAAGGTGCCGGGTTCAACACTCGCTCCGCTCGGGACATTTCCCAATCCCGCGGCCCACCGACCAAACAGGGTGGGCGGCGCCATTATCCGGGAATGTGCATAAAGTGTGTCGTGAATTACCCAACACAGAAACAAACAAATACTGGCTGCTGCGCAACAGAGTCTAGTGCTAAATTAATGGTGTTTCGGCATGTGTGAGATGTCGAAACGAAGAAAGCAGGACGTCTGAACTCCTCCTAGAAGTAATGCCATTAATAATATTGATAAGTCTTTCAAACACAGCATTGGGCAACTAGCGTACTTGTCACTGATCTTTTCATTTGCTTCCAGAGATAACTAACTTTGACGACGATGACTAACGAACTGAATATTCAATACAAAGTGCAATATTCTGATGACACAGGTTTGAATCTCGGTTTGCACTTTCCAGCGAATCTTGGGCACTTCATCACAGAGTTATAAAATGCCTAACATCACCATTCAACCTCTAAATGAGACAATTATGAGGATAATTTTCTGGAGAGGTCAATACCCTCATTGACAAAAATCAAAGAAAGTCTACTTTGCAAACACTCAGGCTTCTAGAGAACTTCGGCTTACCAGCAGGATGTCTTTCACAACAGCTTCCAGTGGACCTGAGCATCACCTTCCAACGGACCTTACTATCACCTTCCAATGGGCTCAGCACGAATTTCCGACAGACGTCCACTTCCAGCAATCCTCAGCATTACTTCCTTCTTGCGGAAACGTCCACTCGTTCAACGCACACGCCCATGCCAAAGAAAAGTGAGCGGCATCACATGGCACGACCTCAGTGACCTCTCCTGGCGTCACGCGACTCACCTCCGACGGCCGGGTGGGCGATGGAGGTCTAACCACAGTCCCGGGTGGTTCGCTGGGTGCCGGCGGCGATGGAGATCTAATCACAGTCCCGGGTGTTTTGCTGGGTGCCGGCGGCGATGGAGATCTAGCACCAGGGGTGGCATCTACCAGCTGCGCTAGCTCAGCCTGTAGATCGGTTACACCAACACGTTAGTTAGCATGAATGGCATGGAACAATGAAGCTGATGTCATACATGCCTTGACAAATGATTGGCATCACCCCGCATCCAACTGGGGACAACTGCACTGCATCTAAGATCTTTATTTTCCACCTGGCTGCCATCGGTATTTTGACATCTGGAAACACTGAGGTATGCTGGCATGAATAACACACAAACAAGTCACAACTTTGTACATAGCACATCCACTGAAAATGCACTATTCTGGTGCATCCCAGTAGCATACAAATGCTGTACGTAGTTGACATATTTCCTTCATCCACTACCCAATGGCACAACCTCTACAAATAGGGGTTGCCCTACACCTGCCAGCACTGCCTGACACCTGGACAGATCCGTACATTCTCATGGGGGACACTCATCTGTGCACTGTGAATGTTCCGGGACGCACCTTTGGCTACAAATCCACTGAGGAATGGGGAGAGGTGCAATCTTCCTCAGAGCGGTGCATTTTCCCAGTCAGATGGACACCATTGTTCCCTTTGCCCTGTCCACGCATGACGTGCTTGCCTGTTTCTGCGTGATGATGCTGCGGCTGAGCTGCTGTTGCTGCAGCAACCTCTCCCGCTGCTGTTGCTGCCAGGCCCTCAGCTGGCCCACATGTGTGCTGAGCCTGGCCAGTGGAGAGCCATGGGTGCTGTCCAAGTTGGCACTGGTGTCTGCCTCGCACGAGTTGTCCATCGGACGGTCCTGGCCGAGACGGAGGACATGTCAGATGGACATTGCACCAGAAATGGAACACATTGCTACCAGCTGGTAGGATGTCATAAACTAGCATGGCATTCAACAAAATATTGTCCATTTAAACCAGCCCTGTAAGTCAGCCCACTGGGTCATTTCAGTCTACTGGGATGTTGTCCCAGTGGGTCATCACCGTCGGCCCACCAAGTCATCATCATTGGCTCACTGGCCCACAGCTACCATATACTGCAAATATTTCATGAAAATAGGTAAAATTAAATCATAATGTTGGGGCAGGGATGGCTGAGTGGTTAAGGTGCTGGGCTATGGGTACCAAAGGTCCTCGGTTCGACACTAGCGCCGCTCGGGACGTTTCACAATCCTGCAGCCCACCTGTGAAACAGTGTGGGTGGCACCATTAGCTGTGAATGTGCATACGGTGTGTTGTGAACCACCCAATAAACAAACAAAAAGTTGTAATGTTTAGAAAGGACAGTTTGCAATTTTTCAAAATCATTTCCCAGAGATGAAAACATCCATAGAATAAGATAAAATAACTGATTTTTTGCTGATGTTCCTTGGGTTCCATAAACCTTCATGAAGAATATGACATCAGCATTTAGCAAAGAAGGCAATGGCTGACCCGATATATTTAAAACATTTTTGATTCTACATAATTCAGAGATAATTTGTACAGTTAGCAATTTTGTGGCTGATATTACCAACAAATTTTTCCGTCCTTTCTAACTAAGTAGCTATGGTGGCCAACAATTTCAAAACACTGTCTGGCATTGCAATAAATAATGCTAATGAAATAATACTAAGGGCAGCAAATCATATTGCTAGTTTATTTTACGACATGTCATAGATAACAAATTACTAAGGTTATTATAACAATCAGGGAGCACATAAGCAACATTTAGATATCCCATCAATGTTCTTGAATGTCTTACAGTTCAACTTTAATGTAGGATGCCCTACAACTCCATTAGTATATTGGCATTAGGACAATTTTTTTTTTATTCAAAACATAAAATGTTTTAACATACCATAATCAATACCCTTGACGTAAAAAAGCAGTTACAGGCCATCCTACATCAATTTCAATATCCTATCAAGATAATGCACCATTATCTAAGCTAAAGCATCATCAACTGGTGGTATCAGATAGCAGAACATGGCAAAAGGCTTATATATTGAATCTCAAGATGTCCACACTCCATATCAGAAAACATAGCCAAAGGCTGATATACTGTGTCCCAGGACAAACTGGGCGTACCTTTTGGCTCCAACCTGTACTTGTAGGTACATCCATGAGTGCATATTGACCTTGGAGTACCAATGTACATACAAATTACAGACTAAATGCCATAGAAAAATGCTACATCTTGATTAGGAGCCCACATTTCAACCTCAGAACAGAGGTATGTAGGTAGGCTGAGTACATGACAGTCACTGCAAGGTCTGCAGGTCACCAGATAGCACATAAATGATCATCATTGAAGCATCCTTTTCACCATTCCTTTGCTTCCTCCATCAATTTCTCCAGATTTGGCATGGCAGACCTACCAGTGATCTCCACATACCAATAGATTGGTACCTACCTAGGTACTTATATGGGGAAGGTGGGTATCTAGTTGTACATTTTTGCTTGCAAGTACTTTATGAATAATTATAATCTACCATTGCAATGCAATGTTCATGCATGTGACTAAGATGCTGGAGCCTTTTTAGGTTGTGAGCAAAATAACACTGAAAAGGGGGCTTTGGATTAGGTAGTTTGGCATCAATTTACATGTTTAAAAAAATGAAATAAAAATGCAGCATAACCTAACATAACCTAACCTCCATCTGCATACAAAATTATAAGAAATCGAGCAATTCATTTTCTGAAAATTTAACATAGCAAATGTTCAACCCAACCTAACCTAACCGAGCATAATCTGCTTAAAAAGCATTTCCAATTTGTTTTTCGAATTTGTTTCGCTAAAAATAAACATAAAAACTTTAACCTAACTTAACCAAACCACACCCAATTGTTTTGTTTATGGAAACAAATGTGCGTAAAAGTATGTCTTCTTTGCACCTTAAAGCACAAACATACCTATCTACATATAAACATCTGCTTACCTCAACATCAACCGGTAATTGCAATCGATTGTCGAATGTCTCTCTGGCGTAATGAACTGTATTGCTATATGGAAATTATATGCATTCTATTTTTCCTCCGAGCAACATTTATTTCGTATTTAGCGCGTTTTTTCAAGACGACTAGAATGCGATTTCCACAGAAAACCCTTCAAAAGATCATCAACTATGCCACTTCACAGACAAAATTTGTATTTGTCAGAAATATACTAGAAAATCTGACAACGTTCATCTGTATCTCACTTGTCTGTGTTTTTTCCAATAAAAATATACAATACTTGAAAATGTGCTATGAATGTCATAAGTAGTCTTGATACGCATTTGGCTTCAAATTCGACAAAAGTAGATAGCTTTATTCCGAACCAATCAGCATCTCCTTCTGATAGAAACACCAAACCCTATTCGTCAACTTCGGTGCGCTGACAGGACGGACAGCGAACATCGAACATGACATTTTTGTTATGATAAAACGAAGAACCAAGTAGTACCGAGACAGCTGGCTGAGTAGGGTGATGTAAATGGTGTAACTGGTGCGTCATCGTCAAAATTCGTAATCTTTTATTTCCATTGTGTGGTGCAATCATCGATTTAACATCCTCTGTTGCCTTCAGCGTATCGTGGCTTACAGCAGTCTACGGAAATACGCCACAGACTGCGGCTGTGTGCTTGCGCTGGTGTGCGCCGTTATTGAATTGTGTTTAATCACAAGTGTCTAATGTTCCAGACCAAGGAAGAAGTTTTATTCAAATTTAAGTACAAGTGGCGATTAAATTTCAGGTGTGTTAATTAAATTGCCAGCACCCTGTAGCTTAAAATGGCAGAACACGAAGTCATGGAGGGTGCAAGTGCATGCAATCCAGCAATGCCAATAATTAATGCAGAGGGTGTACTTTCTCCTGAAGGATTAACAACAGAGGAGCAATTAGAGGAGGAAAGGTTTGCCATCCTTAACAACAAGGTAAGTAATGCAACATTAAGATGAGCATCATAACAGTGCCTTTCTGAAATGTTAGCTTTGTTCACTGAATGTTAATATCAATATGCATGTTTTATGGTTGCTTTTTGCTCCTAGGTCACATGGTTTCAGTGGCAATATAGTGAGTATTCCTGGCATCATGATCCTTTCTTATTAATACAGGCTCAATACTGTGTCAAATTTCACTGTTTTAGGCATTGAAGCAAGGATGCAAAACAACCTAAAATTGGGATACCATCCAAATCCTCCCACCCACTTAATCCATCCACCTTGATAGCTCAGTTGGTTAGATTGCTGGTAGGTGCTGGTCTCCTCTGTCCTGGCACCACAGGGCTTGAGTCACTTTACATGCTTACATTTAGCCTCCAGCTGGGATGGTTAGTTGGCAGCTGGTCCAGTAGGGCTGGGGATGAGCTACAGGGGTGGTGTGTCAGTGCATTGGTGGAGCATTAAACTCTCAGCCTTACATTAAACTTAAATGCTCAGTCAAAATTATATTGTTGATCTGGAATTCATAAATTGGATGGTGGGGCCAGTGTTCATGCAACAAGCTGTGCTTTGCAATAGGACCTTGGTGTATGAAGCCACCCCAGAAAGAATTTCAACTTAATTTTTGTGCAATTGTTTAAGACTACAGTCACCCATGGGGTGCTGCATGACCAACACAGTTGATGCACCCCTAAACTCCAATAAGTAACAAACAGTCACCAGCATCAGACATTGGGCCTATTTTGGGACAAGAAATCAGTTGAATTAGGTTCAACTTTCATTGTCTTCAATTATCCTTTGGAAATGTTTAATTTCTACCCCAACTCATAATGGAATTTGGCTACTTCATGGCCTGATGATATGAATTAAGCCCCAAGTTATTCATCACTGCAATTTTTCTGCAACTACTTGGGGAACTGACTGGCAATACTATCTGATTGTGATAGGTGGGTAAGCAATGTTGAATTATTTTGCAGTACATGTTACATATGCACCATTTGCATATTGTATATTTTAAGAAACATATTACGTGGCTTAACACCCTTTAAATCATGCCACATAGCATTGAAAAGGCAGATCATTCAGACTCATTTGGTTGTGGAATGCCATCAGGTGCACCAACATCAGGTTTTATGCAATTCAACATCAGTGGGTTATGACTAGTTAGGTTTTTCATGTGCTGTAATTTTACTTTGCCAATGAAGAGCCCATGGAGACTAAGAAATATAACAAACCCCCTCACTCTTCTGCTCCATCCACCCATCTTGGGGATTGGAGAGGTCAAGTAGAGAGCTGTTTTCCCTGGAAGAAATTGGTGGTCCAACCTTTGTTTCCCATCTATGGGCATATGTCCAGGCAAAATGCATGAGTGGTAGCATATTTTAATATGGTATCAGAGACCAATGTTTCAGTTTGAATCACCCAGATTACATCTCCCACTAGGGCTGGAGTTTCCACTCAGTGGAGCTCTAGGGCACTGACAGCCAATGCCAGGGTAGGTAGGCTCTGTCATGAGTTAGGTTTGACCTTTGGTGAGGAGTGGTGGAGGTTTTATGGCTCATGGGACATCTATTAGAGGGATGGCCTGCACTTCTCAGAGAAGGGGATGCATATGTTAAGCAAAGTCTGTGAGCATTTCCTTCATGTGAACTAGACAACGGGGTGGGGATTGATGAAGTGACACTGCCATCTCAAGGAGGTGCCAATAGTGACAACTTAGGCAATAGAACCTCATTTAGCAAATTGGGATAGCAGTAGTTCAGGGGGCAGAGTGGTAGCTCATCCAGAGATGAAAGAGCTACTCAACATGAAAAAGCCAAAGCTGGTTATGGAATATATGTTCAATGTATTCAGTGCTGTATGCTCAGAGTATTTAATCTGAATTTGATGAGTTCAAGTGTTATGTTGCTGAAGCAGACCCATATTTTGTTTGCATTACTGAGGGTAACAGGACACATGTATGTAAAGCAAATGTACATATGATAGATGCACATATGCAAATATATGTAAGCAGATGTATGTAAGCACAGTTGTATGTATGGCAATTGTAGGTAGGCACAGATGTACATATGACTGATGTATGCAAGTGCAAATGTATGTATGGCAAATGTATGTATGCACAAAAGTATGTATGCACAAATGTATGTAAGCACAAATTTACATATGCACAAAAGTATGTATGCCCAAGTGTATGTAAGCACAAATGTACATAGGTGCAAATGTACCTAAGGACAAATGTACATATGGCAATTGTACATATGTGCAAATGTACACAAGGGAGAATGTATGTATGGCATATGGTCCTAACCAAATGTGCTTAAATGCAAAGGCATGTATGCAAAATGTACATACATTGCCTCATACATACATTTACTCATGCATTCTTTTACACTTAGGTACTGTTGTGCTTAAGTACATTTGTGCTTATGTACTTTTGCACTTGTGTACATTTGCACCCTTACACACTTTTGTGCATACCTACATTTGTGCTTACATACATTTGCACATATATACATTTGCACATTTGTGCATACATATATTTGCACTTACATACATTTGTGGATAAGTACATTTGTGCATGCATACTTTTGTGCATTTGTACATTAGGACTCATGCACATTTGTGTTTACATGATATTGCACTTGCATACATTTGTGCTTACATACATTTGCACATACATACATTTTTGTATATGTGCATTTGTGCTTACATATTTTTGTGCATACATACATTTGCTCTTACATACATTACATTTGTGTTTACATACCTTTGTGCTTGCATACATTTGCACTTACATACATTTGCACATATGTACATTTGCATATACATACATTTGTGCTTACATATTTTTGCACATACATACATTTGTGCATACAAACATTTGCCATACATACATTTGCATTTATGTGCATTAGCCATGCATACATCTGTGTTTATGCACAATTGCCATGCATACATCTATGCTTACATACATTTGCTTATGTACATTTGCTTATGCACATTTGCTTATGTACATCTGCTTATGTACATCTGCCATATATACATTTGTCCTTACACACATGTGTCCTATTATCCTTACTGAGGCATGGATCAGTGAGGGTTACATGATGTTATTCAGTGGTGTTGTTTTCAATCAGGAAAAAAATCATTTACATGCAGTTAATCAGTTTTATAAAGTTAAATTCCATCAGATTTGAAAATGGGAAATGTTTTTTTCGAAGGAGGTTAAAAATACAAAAAAAAAATAAAAAAAAAAGTAAAAAATTAATAAAAAAAAAAAAATAAAAAAAAAAAAAAAAAAAAAAAAAAAGTTCCTACATACAGTCCTACATAAGAGTTGGTCTGAAAATTGCAATTTAAATGTATTTTTTATAAGTGCAAAATCATGCATGTAGGTAGGCAGCATATGAAGGCTCCATACTTGATGGGTGGCCAGGTGCTATTGGTGATTCAGCAGGAGAACTTATGTGTTATTTTGAACACAAAATTGGGGCATCAGAACAGTCCAAAGGAGCCAGAAAGAAGGCACTAAGAATGCTTGGGAAATAAATAGGAATGTATCATACAAAAGTGAGGAAGCCATCATGAAGCTTTTATGTGCATATGTCAGGCCACATTTGGAATAATGTGTCCAAGCTAGTTACGAAAAAGATTGTTGGCTTTTGGAGAGAGTACAAAAGAGGGAAACAAAAATGACTAATTCTATAAGCAACCTGGCATATGAAGAAAGATTGAACAAAAATTGAATGTTTCCACTTAGATATAGAAGACTGATATAAGATCTCATTGAGGTCTTTAAATTTGTTCATGGTAACATAGATATCTGATTGAAATGTTTGAATTTAACAAATGATGCAATTTGAGGTCATCAATTCAAAATTATAGTTAATCACAGCAGGGCAACGTTAAGACAGCCCCTTTTCACTAACAGGATAGTATAACAATGATGTATTTATGTCTAATACAATATGAGATAAAGGTGTTGCATCCATTTGTTCAGTGATGTCTGGCTCACTCTGATACTTGACCTTGGCAGACGAACCTCGTGAGTCCCAGCACAGAACAGTTTGACCTGCTCAGGTCGCGGCTAGTGGCACGTACGGAGGAGGGCCAGGGCGAGACCATCTACGAGGTCGGCGTCGCCGAAGGTGAGGTGCCTGCCCATTGTGGTGGCTGGGTGGTGTGTGTTTTTGGACTCATGGCCAGAGTAGTCCGGCTCAAAGCTCACAAATTGTCGGATTTTCAGATCCACCAGCAAGTGGAAATTGCCTGAGCTGAGTTATCTCATGTTGGTGGGGCCACCTAAAACCGGTCCCGTACACCGGGAGCCCCACTGCTTTCTGGGCACATAAAATGACTGAGATATTGAAGTCAGCTATCTTACATGAAACAAGACACACCCTCAGCCGGTTTGTCATTGGTCTGGGATTTCTCACATATCGAGAGAGACTCACAATCACTTGTCGCTACTCTTCGCCCGTGACTAATCGGCGTGAGAGATTGGCGACGCTACATGACTTAATGTTCCTAGTGGTTGTCCACCTAGTGGTTGTCCACTGCATGAATGTAAACAAGCTCTGGTGTCAGCAGCCTCCCCTTGGTTCTGAGATTGGTGTTGTTTTCTTGCGTCCATCGATCTAGCCTGCGTCTGACTGGTGCGGTCAAAGTCTGCGAACTCCTGACACTGATACGGCAGCCATGTCGACGATAGGCCTGACAAATACCAGGCTCAAGTCCCGGTAATCAGAAGGATGAGGCATGCAGGTGGATTGGTGTTAGATAACGGGTGCATGCTAAAGGTTGTTTGGTGGTCAAACCTTGTTTCGATTTGGTTTATTGCATTTGTGCAGCCTTGTTGCAAAGTAGGCATATTAATTGCCTTGGATACAGGGATTGTTGAAATATGTTCCTATGTATATCCCTTGCTGCAGTGTGTTAAGCTGCATGACTGTAATCCATATTTATTACAAAATGCAATTAAAATATCGAGCCATGGCACGAACCTTAATCCGCTATGAAATCACATGTCAATTATGATTAGCCACACCGCTCTGTAAAGCACACGTGCAGCCATCTGTGCCCACGTGTGAAGAGGCGGCAGGTGCGTGGGACGGCGGCCTGGTGTGGTGGGCAGGAGCCAGTGGCCGAGCGAGGCGTGCACAATACTGGAGGGAGCCAGACGGGGGGGGGACGTCATTTGACGGTGATTGTACGCTCATTGCTCCGTGGTGGAAATGGGCAATGCTCACAGTTTATAAATTTTGTGTTGTGAAGTTTGTGTTACAATCGGGATGATATTTGTCCTCCCCGAATTGAGTGAACGGCGGTTTTCCTCTCAACCCAAGATCACCGGAGATGCATCCAGCGGGGTGTGGGGTGCGGTAACCCGAAGATGGTCGCCATTCGGCCGAACTTCTGCTGGCGCCTGGTGGGCCGTAGGTGGGCGCTACATAACCAGTAGCAGTCGATGCGCCCTTAAGCCCAAATAATCAATGGTGGGCCGTGGGGCCGGCGTTTTTCCGCTTGCTCCGTGTGGTGGCGATATCTGCCGGCCGGACCTGGCGGCTCCCGATCTGGTCAGGTCCCGACATGGCCTCGTTATCGCCGTTATGGCGACGACGGTCATCGGCCGCATCATATCGGGAAAGCGGGAGTGTGCGGCTCGTGTGCGACGCGTGCAGCGGCGAAGGTGGCGCGGTGTCGCCGCCCACCGGCACGGCTGTTGTGACCAGCCGGCGCCGTATTACACCGCAGAGCCACACGGCTGTTGTGACCAGCCGGCGCCGTATTACACCGCAGAGCCACACGGCTGTTGTGACCAGCCGGCGCCGTATTACACCGCAGAGCCACACGGCTGTTGTGACCAGCCGGCGCCGTATTACACCGCAGAGCCACACGGCTGTTGTGGCCAGCCGGCGCCGTATTACACCGCAGAGCCACACGGCTGTTGTGACCAGCCGGCGCCGTGTTACACCGCAGAGCCACACGGCTGTTGTGGCCAGCCGGCGCCGTATTACACCGCAGAGCCACACGGCTGTTGTGCCAGCCGGCGCCGTGTTACACCGCAGAGCCACACGGCTGTTGTGACCAGCCGACGCCGTATTACACCGCAGAGCACACGGCTGTTGTGACCTGCCGGCGCCGTGTTACACCGCAGAGCCACACGGCTGTTGTGGCCAGCCGGCGCCGTATTACACCGCAGAGCCACACGGCTGTTGTGGCCAGCCGGCGCCGTGTTACACCGCAGAGCCACACGGCTGTTGTGACCAGCCGGCGCCGTATTACACCGCAGAGCCACACGGCTGTTGTGACCAGCCGGCGCCGTATTACACCGCAGAGCCACACGGCTGTTGTGACCAGCCGGCGCCGTATTACACCGCAGAGCCACACACGGCTGTTGTGACCAGCCGGCGCCGTATTACACCGCAGAGCCACACGGCTGTTGTGACCAGCCGGCGCCGTATTACACCGCAGAGCCACACGGCTGTTGTGACCAGCCGGCGCCGTATTACACCGCAGAGCCACACGGCTGTTGTGACCAGCCGGCGCCGTATTACACCGCAGAGCCACACGGCTGTTGTGACCAGCCGGCGCCGTATTTGGATACTAGTTGCCGGACAATCGCGCCTCCCGGTGGATCCACGGAGTCGGCGTCGGCCCACTGGGACATCGCTGCCGGCCCACCGGGACATCGCTGTCGGCCCACCGGGACATCGCTGCCGGCCCACCGGGACATCGTTGTCGGCCCACCGGGACATCGTCGGCCCACTGGGACATCGTTGTCGGCCCACTGGATCGGAGTCGGCCCACTGGGACATCGTTGTCTGCCCACTGGGACATCTTCGGCCCACTGGGCCAGCGTCAGCCCACTGGGACATCGTTGTCGGCCCACCGTGACATCATCGGCACACTGGGACATCGTTGTCGCCCCACTGGGCCGGTGTCGTCTCACTAGGTTCTCGCCAGCCCATCAGGTTGTCGTCGGCATCGGCTCGACTCGTCGACCGCGGTTTTGCGTGACGCTTGTGTTCAAGTCATGCTCTGGGTGATGTCGGTCCGATAAAGCCTGTCTTGCCCGTGAGAGAGATAGAGCCCCCCCCCCCACAGACAACCGCACGCAAGCTCCTGGGTCGGCTTCTTGTGCGCGTGCGCGTGAAAATGATGGTTGCACCAGTTATAGTGATGTGAATTCTTCATGGCCGGCCACAGAATCGAAAAATATACTAAAAGCACGTCTGTTTTGTGTCTATGTATGCGTCGTAGTAGTGTGCCCAGCGGAATGTTGCGAGGTCCGACATGTCCCCAGACTTGATTCTAAGTATGTCAGTTCTGTCACGTTGCTGGGACTACCGACTGCAGTATGAAATGCGTATCGTCGGTGTCTGTTTTTGTTCGTTTATTCTGTTTTATCGTTAGTGACAAGCGCCAACCGCTATAGACGGATTACTCTGCAATGCGTATGTGGTGTCACCCCGCCCGTACACCCTAACTCCGCCACCATGTCGTATCCTGGCACGAGACGTCCTCACCAATCTCAGGTCGCCACCACACGAGACGTTGGCACACTCGATACGCCTGCTCTGGGTTGGACCAGGTATCTGGTTTCAGTAGCCGACACTGCCGTCGACCGACGCAGGCTTGGCAGTCTGTCCCAACCAGCGAGAGTTGCGTCGTGCCTGCGCCTGCCATCTGTCGGCCGAGTTGTGCACTGAAGACGTCTGTCTGCCCACCAGGTGGCGGCGAGGCTGGGCTGAAGCAGGACGAGTACGCCGCGTCCGTCGCCACCCTGCAGAGCTTGGCCACCACTCTCGATGCCGACTGTGTGTTGTTACGAGAGAAAAAGGTGACTCAAACCACGCGTGTACACACCACGCATCGGCCCGACCGCTGGAAGAACGCTACCCACAGACGTATGCATGACTGTTCATTGCATGTTTACTCTGGCATTTATTTCTAGCTCTCGTTGTTGGGCAGCAGATTGCCAATTGCATAAAGTGCGTCGTGAATCGAACCAGATAAATATTAATTGCATAAAGTGCGTCGTGAATCGAACCCGATACAGCGAATGATCAAAACTGGTCGCAAAGCGCCCTAAAACCCAAATAACTAACGAACCCGATACATGTATTGTTAGGCGCCCGCGGCACCGCAGTCGATGTTGATGGAACCCATG
This sequence comes from Imbricaverruca yamaguchii, assembly GCA_034440575.1. NCBI lineage: Eukaryota > Metazoa > Arthropoda > Thecostraca > Neoverrucidae > Imbricaverruca > Imbricaverruca yamaguchii. The sequence continues at coordinate 191,107 of JAOTOL010001326.1, forward strand.
TTGGACTGTTGATCGTGGGATCGTGGGTTCGATTCACATGGCCAGCGATGTTACCGAGTCCACCCGCGGCCAATCGGCGTGAGAGATTGGCGACGCTGTATGGCATGGCGATTGAATGCGTCATAAAATAAACCGATGTTCCAGCTCTTGTGACTAGTGATCCCCATTCTCTTTCACCTACCGAAACGCGCTTCGAAGGACGCGAATGGCTTGTGGTTGGTTTAGCTGGCAGGTATGTTCCCACGATATCTCCAGAACAATCTAAAGTTGAATAAATTGTGTTGCAATAGTCTGAAATTGAGCAAAATGTCTCAACATTTTGGTATGCTTCGTCCCCTGAGCTACTGCCATTTTGCATCGAGACAAGACACGGCAGAGCTCTTATTCACATCAATTCTTTACGGCGAAGCCCACCCAAATGTCTTTTATCTCGTCGTGGACGTCTTCGCGATGTCTCCGAATGTCCTCTGCAATCGTGACACCTCGAATGGCTACTGGGTTATAGAGCTGAGCAGGTCACCGGGGAAATGTGGCACCGTGATTTTGTGCGTTGCATTCGCCGTTGGATGCAATTTTGATTTAGCGTATCATTTTTCGTTTTTGTGCTGTTTCTTTGGCGGACGAACTCTAAAGCCAGTGAAATTATACAGAGAACCACAAATGTGTTGGTCGCCTTTAGCACCGTGGTTGATTTTCCCATTTGCATTGTGAAATAATTATTGAAATGACTCGGAAACAAAATGTTTGCCTCACAACCCTATCATTGGCTGATGGCTAACTGTTTTTTGGTCATTTTGAAACTGAAGATTTCCAATGAAGGTTGCCCAACAGGGTGGCTTTCATGGTGTAAGCTCGTTTGGTACGGAGGGAAGGCACATTGTGCACATTGATCTGTTGTGTGGTCTGGTACCATGCTCTGTTGTGTAGTCTGTGGTACTGTGTTCTGCTGTGTGATCTGTGGTACTGTGATCTGTTTGTGGTACTGTGATCTGTTGTGTGGTCTGTGGTACTGTGTTCTGTTGTGTGATCTGTGGTACTGTGATCTGTTGTGTGGTCTGTGGTACTGTGATTTGTTGTGTGGTCTATGGTACTGTGATCTGTTGTGTGATCTGTGGTACTGTGATCTGTTGTGTGATCTGTGGTACTGTGATCTGTTGTGTGGTCTGTGGTACTGTGTTCTGCTGTGTGATCTGTGGTACTGTGATCTGTTGTGTGGTCTGTGGTACTGTGTTCTGTTGTGTGATCTGTGGTACTGTGATCTGTTGTGTGGTCTGTGGTACTGTGTTCTGTTGTGTGATCTGTTGTGTGATCTGTGGTACTGTGGTCTGTGGTACGTTGTGTGATCTGTGGTACTGTGATCTGTTGTGTGGTCTATGGTACTGTGATCTGTTGTGTGGTCTGTGGTACTGTGTTCTTTTGTGTGGTCTGTGGTACTGTGTTCTGTTGTGTGGTCTGTGGTACTGTGATCTGTTGTGTGGTCTGTGGTACTGTGATTTTGTGTGGTCTATGGTACTGTGATCTGTTGTGTGATCTGTGGTACTGTGATCTGTTGTGTGGTCTGTGGTACTGTGCTCTGTTGTGTGGTCTGTGGTACTGTGATCTGTTGTGTGGTCTGTGGTACTGTACTCTGCTGTGTGGTCTGTGGTACTGTGTTCTGTTGTGTGGTCTGTGGTACTGTGATCTGTTGTGTGGTCTGTGGTACTGTGATCTGTTGTGTGGTCTGTGGTACTGTGATCTGTTGTGTGGTCTGTGGTACTGTGATCTGTTGTGTAGTCTGTGGTACTGTGATCTGTTGTGTGGTCTGTGGTACTGTGATCTGTTGTGTGGTCTGTGGTGTGTCTGTGGTACCGTGATCTGTTGTGTGGTCTGTGGTACTGTGATCTGTTGTGTGGTCTGTGGTACTGTGCTTTGTTGTGTGATCTGTGGTACTGTACTCTGCTGTGTAGTCTGTGGTACTGTGATCTGTGGTACTGTGTTCTGCTGTGTGATCTGTGGTACTGTGATCTGTTTGTGGTACTGTGATCTGTTGTGTGGTCTGTGGTACTGTACTCTGCTGTGTGGTCTGTGGTACTGTGATCTGTTGTGTGGTCTGTGGTACTGTGATCTGTTGTGTAGTCTGTGGTACTGTACTCTGCTGTGTGGTCTGTGGTACTGTGATCTGTTGTGTGGTCTGTGGTACTGTGATCTGTTGTGTGGTCTGTGGTACTGTGATCTGTTGTGTGGTCTGTGGTACTGTGATCTGTTGTGTGGTCTGTGGTACTGTGATCTGTTGTGTGGTCTGTGGTACTGTGATCTGTTGTGTGGTCTGTGGTACTGTGATCTGTTGTGTGGTCTGTGGTACTGTGTTCTGTTGTGTGGTCTGTGGTACTGTGATCTGTTGTGTGGTCTGTGGTACTGTGATCTGTTGTGTGGTCTGTGGTACTGTGATCTGTTGTGTGGTCTGTGGTACTGTGATCTGTTGTGTGGTCTGTGGTACTGTGATCTGTTGTGTGGTCTGTGGTACTGTGATCTGTTGTGTGGTCTGTGGTACTGTACTCTGCTGTGTGGTCTGTGGTACTGTGATCTGTTGTGTGGTCTGTGGTACTGTGATCTGTTGTGTGGTCTGTGGTACTGTGTTCTGTTGTGTGGTCTGTGGTACTGTGATCTGTTGTGTAGTCTGTGGTACTGTGATCTGTTGTGTGATCTGTGGTACTGTGATCTGTTGTGTAGTCTGTGGTACTGTGATCTGTTGTGTGGTCTGTGGTACTGTACTCTGCTGTGTGGTCTGTGGTACTGTACTCTGCTGTGTGGTCTGTGGTACTGTTCTGCTGTGGTGATACTGTGATCTGTTGTGTGGTCTGTGGTACTGTGTATTTGCCGTGTGGTCTGTGGTATTGTGTTCTGTTGTGTGGTCTATGGTACCGTGATCTGTTGTGTGGTCTGTGGTACTGTGTATCTGTTGTGTGGTCTGTGGTACTGTGATTTTTCTGTTTTGTTTAGTAATGGTGGTACTGTGATCTGTTGTGTAGAGTCTGTGGTACTGCGACCCATTACTGTCACTGTATCGTGTTGTGACCAGCTGTGCCTTCTGGCGCGCCGTGTCGTAACCAGCCACGTGCCATGTGCCAGGTGGAAGAGGGCATCACCGGCCAGTATTTGGTGCGGAAACGCGCCGACGAGCAGGACTTTATGGAGGTTAGGTAAGTGCTGCGACAAGTCTTGCAGATTAGGTGAGTAGTGTGGTAAGTCTTGCAGATTGGCTGAGTCCTGTGGTAAGTCTTGTATATTAGGTAAGTCCTGTGATACTTCTTGCGGGTTGACTGAGTTTTGTGGTAAGTCTTTTAGATTAGGTGACTCCCGTAGTAAGTCTTGTAGATTAGGTGAGTGCTGTGTTAAGTCTTGTAGATTAGGTAGGGGTTGTTGTGAGTCTTGTAAATTGCGTTAGGGTTGTGATGGGTCTTATATATTAGGTGGGGGTTGTGGTGAGTTATATATTAGGTAAGGGTTGTGGTGAACCTTATATATTAGGGGAGGGTTGTGGTGGGTTCTGTAGATTAGGTGAGGCATGTGGTGAGTCCTGTAGGTCAGGTAAGTCGTGTATGGTAGCGACGTCGATCGTCCTCAGTGCAACTTGGTGAGTCTCCTTTTCACTCCTTGCTAGCATTAGTACTTGATGCACGTTATCGTCGCGCTACAAGCTGCAGCCATATGGATTGCCGTCGCGTAGGCGTGCTCCCTGGATGTGCCATCTTCCAGCTGGGCACCTCAGGTGCCACCTCAGGTGCCACCTCAGGTGCCACCTCAGGTGCCACCTCAGGTGCCACCTCAGGTGCCACCTCAGGTGCCACCTCAGGTGCCACCTCAGGTGCCACCTCAGGTGCCACCTCAGGTGCCACCTCAGGTGCCACATCAGGTGCCACATCAGGTGCCACGTCAGGTGCCACGTCAGGTGCCACGTCAGGTGCCACCTCAAGTCCCTCAGGTGCCACCTCAGGTGCCACCTCAGGTGCCACCTCAGGTGCCACGTCAGGTGCCACCTCAGGTGCCCCTCGGTTCCACGTCAGGTGCCACGTCAGGTGCCACCTCAGGTCCCGCCTCAGGTGCCACCTCAGGTGCCGCCTCAGGTGCTACTTGTGGCGCCACCTCGGGCGCAACTTCTGGCACCGCCTCGGGCGCTATCTCGCGTTGTGCTTTGTTCCCAGGCACTTGTCGACATCGCACATCGGCAGCTGGCCGCCACTGCCAGCGGCTGGTGTGTTTTTTCTTCAGTATATGCCTGCTTGTTTCGCTTGTGCGGCGCTGTCTCGTCTCCGTCCCAGCGCCAACTTGGTTGGTGACAAAACCGACCGACAGACGCGCAACCGCCCACTTCATCGGCAGTTCTCCGTTTGGTCTGAGTCAGTTCTGCACCTGCTATGCGTCTGCTCCCCACCTGTTCTGTGTTTGTTCTGCGTCTGCTCTCGTCTGTTCTGCGTCTGTTCTGCATGAGTTCTGCGTCAGTTCTGCGTTTGCGCTCGGTGCTGAGCCGAGGTCCGATTAGGCCGGCGGACCACGACCCACGTCCACAGAGCCGGGCCGTGCCGCCCGCCCGCCGGCACACGACCCACGTCCACAGAGCGGGGCCGTGCCGCCCGCCCGCCGGCACACGACCCACGTCCACAGAGCCGGGCCGTGCCGCCCGCCCGCCGGCACACGACCCACGTCCACAGAGGGGGTGCCGCCCGCCCGCCGGCACACGACCCACGTCACAGAGCCGGGCGTGCCGCCCGCCCGCCGGACCACGACCCACGTCCACAGAGCGGGGCCGTGCCGCCCGCCCGCCGGCACACGACCCACGTCCACAGAGCGGGGCCGTGCCGCCCGCCCGCCGGCACACGACCCACGTCCACAGAGCGGGGCCGTGCCGCCCGCCCGCCGGACCACGACCCACGTCCACAGGACGACCCACGTCCACAGAGCCGGGCCGTGCCGCCCGCCCGCCGGACCACGACCCACGTCCACAGAGCCGGGCCGTGCGCCCGCCCGCCGGACCACGACCCACGTCCACAGAGCCGGGCCGTGCCGCCCGCCCGCCGGCACACGACCCACGTCCACAGAGCGGGGCCGTGCCGCCCGCCCGCCGGACCACGACCCACGTCCACAGAGCGGGGCCGTGCCGCCCGCCCGCCGGCACACGACCCACGTCCACAGAGCGGGGCCGTGCCGCCCGCCCGCCGGACCACGACCCACGTCCACAGAGCGGGGCCGTGCCGCCCGCCCGCCGGCACACGACCCACGTCCACAGAGCGGGGCCGTGCCGCCCGCCCGCCGGCACACGACCCACGTCCACAGAGCGGGGCCGTGCCGCCCGCCCGCCGGCACACGACCCACGTCCACAGAGCCGGGCCGTGCCGCCCGCCCGCCGGCACACGACCCACGTCCACAGAGCGGGGCCGTGCCGCCCGCCCGCCGGCACACGACCCACGTCCACAGAGCGAGGCCGTGCCGCCCGCCCGCCGGCACACGACCCACGTCCACAGAGCGGGGCCGTGCCGCCCGCCCGCCGGACCACGACCCACGTCCACAGAGCCGGGCCGTGCCGCCCGCCCGCCGGCACACGACCCACGTCCACAGAGCCGGGCCGTGCCGCCCGCCCGCCGGCAATTGGACGGAATCTGGGCCCACGCGCGGCCCACCCGCTCTCGCAACTTAATCGTCCTCGGGAACGCACTCACTCTGGTTCGGTGATTCGCCGTTGTGACGTCACAGTGTTAAGTCGAAGTGGCGCCGTGTAATGTGGTGCGTCTGCAGTGGCTGTGTGAAATGAGGTGATTCGGCAAGGCGAAATTAGCAATGTGCTGAAGTGTAGCACAGGCATTACATCGACACGACGGAAAATCTTGGCTGCTGCTGGAGTTTTGCATGCAAAACATGATCTCCGGAAAATTGTCCTCTCATTTTCTCATGTAGAGATTGCATGGTGTTGTTTGGGAATACATTGCTCCGTGATAACGTGCTGAAAACTCAACGGAAAGTGCAAGCCGAATTTCTGATGTCACAGATTTCACGAGGAATATCGTCGCCGTATTCGATGAGCCAAACATTTTCCTCTTCACATCCAGGATTACAAAGTACTAATCCAACTCGATCGAGGCAGTTCTGGTTTTTCATTGTTGCGACAAACGATCGCGTTCACTTTTCACTGAGCCTTCGCTTGGATTTTAATCTAGCATTGGCCTAAACCAAAAGCAAGTGTGCGCTTTTTGGCGATATTTACACACACAAATGCATCCTTGTTCGCTTCGTGTTACTTCCCACACTGTTTTCCATGAAGTGTCTTCGCGACTGTTCCGCCTCGCCGCACGTTCGGTTCATATTCCGACTGGTCGGTGAACGTTCGATTCATATTCTGACCGGTCGGTTCATATCCCGAACCTTCGGTTCATATTCCGACAAATGGTGGACGTTCGGTTCATATTCCGACCGGCGGTGGACGTTTGGTTCATATTCCGACTGGCGGTGGACGTTCGGTTCATATTCCGACCGGTGGTGGACGTTTTATTTATATTCCGACTGGCGGTGGACGTTGGTTCATATTCCGACCGGCGGTGGCCATTGCGGTGTGCGGAGGTGGAATCCTTGCCGTTCGATGCACTTAACCGCAGCGCCCTCTGTTAGCCGGGACGCATAGCTCGATGCTCCTGTATCCCGCTCGGCAGGGTGGCCGTGGTGGGTAACGTGGATGCTCCTGTATCCCGCTCGGCAGGGTGGCCGTGGTGGGTAACCTGGGTGCACCTGTATCCCGCTCGGCAGAGTGGCCGTGGTGGGTAACGTGGATGCTCCTGTATCCCGCTCGGCAGGGTGGCCGTGGTGGGTAACCTGGGTGCTCCTGTATCCCGCTCGGCAGGGTGGCCGTGGTGGGTAACGTGGATGCTCCTGTATCCCGCTCGGCAGGGTGGCCGTGGTGGGTAACGTGGATGCTCCTGTATCCCGCTCGGCAGGGTGGCCGTGGTGGGTAACGTGGATGCTCCTGTATCCCGCTCGGCAGGGTGGCCGTGGTGGGTAACGTGGATGCCGGCAAGTCGACACTGCTGGGCGTGCTGACACACGGAGAGCTGGATAACGGCCGGGGGTTCGCGCGCCAGAAGCTGTTCCGCCACAAACACGAGATGGAGTCGGGCAGGACGTCCAGCGTCGGGAACGACATCCTCGGTGAGTGTGCAGAGGATGGCGAGACGGTGAGACATCCTCGGTGAGTGTGCAGAGGATGGCGAGACGGTGAGACATCCTCGGTGATAGGTTGTGCAGAGTGGGATGGTGTTGGCATACTCGGTGATAGGTTGTGCAGTGGGATGGCACTCGGTGATAGATTGTGCAGAGTGGTATGGTGTTGGCATACTCGGTGACAGGTTGTACATAGTGGGATGGTTGGCGTACTCTGATAGGTTGTGCAGAGTGGGACGGTGTTGGCATACTCGGTGACAGGTTGTACATAGTGGGATGGTGTTGGCATACTCGGTGATAGGTTGTGCAGAGTGGGACGGCGTTGGCATACTCGGTGATAGGTTGTCCAGAGTGGGATGGTGTTGGCATACTCTGATAGATTGTGCAGAGTAGGATGGTGTTGGCGTACTCGGTGACAGGTTGTGCAGAGTGGGATGGTGTTGGCATACTCTGATAGATTGTGCAGAGTAGGATGGTGTTGGCGTACTCGGTGACAGGTTGTGCAGAGTGGGATGGTGTTGGCGTACTCGGTGATAGGTTGTGCAGAGTGGGATGGTGTTGGCGTACTCGGTGATAGGTTGTGCAGAGTGGGATGGTGTTGGCATACTCGGTGATAGGTTGTGCAGAGTGGGATGGTGTTGGCATACTCGGTGATAGGTTGTGCAGAGTGGGATGGTGTTGGCGTACTCGGTGATAGGCTGTGCAGAGTGGTATGGTGTTGGCATACTCGGTTGTGCAGTGGGATGGTGTTGGCATATTCGGTGACAGGTTGTGCAGAGTGGGATGGTGTTGGCATACTCGGTGACAGGTTGTACATAGTGGGACGGTGTTGGCATACTCGGTGATAGGTTGTGCAGAGTGGGATGGCGTTGGCATACTCGGTGATAGGTTGTGCAGAGTGGATGATGGTGTTGGCATACTCAGTGATAGGTTGTGCAGAGTGGGATGGTGTTGGCATACTCGGTGATAGGTTGTGCAGAGTGGGATGGCGTTGGCATACCCGGTGATAGGTTGTGCAGAGTGGGTATGGTGTTGGCATACTCGGTGATAGGTTGTGCAGAGTAGGATGGTGTTGGCATACTCAGTGATAGGTTGTGCAGAGTGGGATGGTGTTGGCATACCCGGTGATAGGTTGTGCAGAGTGGGAAGGTGTTGGCATACTCGGTGACAGGTTATACATAGTGGGATGGTGTTGGCATACCCGGTGATAGGTTGTGCAGAGTGGGATGGTGTTGGCATACTCGGTGAGAGGTTGTGCAGAGTGGGATGGTGTTGGCATACTCAGTGATAGGTTGTGCAGAGTGGGATGGTGTTGGCATACCCGGTGATAGGTTGTGCAGAGTGGGATGGTGTTGGCATACTCGGTGATAGGTTGTGCAGAGTGGGAAGGTGTTGGCATACTCGGTGACAGGTTGTACATAGTGGGATGGTGTTGGCATACTCGGTGATAGGTTGTGCAGAGTGGGATGGTGTTGGCATACTCGGTGATAGGTTGTGCAGAGTGGGATGGTGTTGGCATACTCGGTGATAGGTTGTGCAGAGTGGGATGGTGTTGGCATACTCGGTGATAGGTTGTGCAGAGTGGTATGGTGTTGGCATACTCGGTGATAGGTTGTGCAGAGTGGGATGGTGTTGGCATACTCGGTGATAGGTTGTGCAGAGTGGGATGGTGTTGGCGTACTCGGTGATAGGCTGTGCAGAGTGGTATGGTGTTGGCATACTCGGTTGTGCAGTGGGATGGTGTTGGCATATTCGGTGACAGGTTGTGCAGAGTGGGATGGTGTTGGCATACTCGGTGACAGGTTGTACATAGTGGGACGGTGTTGGCATACTCGGTGATAGGTTGTGCAGAGTGGGATGGCGTTGGCATACTCGGTGACAGGTTGTGCAGAGTATGATGGTGTTGGCATACTCAGTGATAGGTTGTGCAGAGTGGGATGGTGTTGGCATACCCGGTGATAGGTTGTGCAGAGTGGTATGGTGTTGGCATACTCGGTTGTGCAGAGTGGGATGGCGTTGGCATACCCGGTGATAGGTTGTGCAGAGTGGTATGGTGTTGGCATACTCGGTGATAGGTTGTGCAGAGTATGATGGTGTTGGCATACTCAGTGATAGGTTGTGCAGAGTGGGATGGTGTTGGCATACCCGGTGATAGGTTGTGCAGAGTGGGAAGGTGTTGGCATACTCGGTGACAGGTTATACATAGTGGGATGGTGTTGGCATACCCGGTGATAGGTTGTGCAGAGTGGGATGGTGTTGGCATACCCGGTGAGAGGTTGTGCAGAGTGGTATGGTGTTGGCATACTCAGTGATAGGTTGTGCAGAGTGGGATGGTGTTGGCATACTCGGTGATAGGTTGTGCAGAGTGGGATGGTACTCGGTGACAGGTTGTGCAGAGTGTGATGGTGTTGGCATACCCGGTGATAGGTTGTGCAGAGTGGTATGGTGTTGGCATACTCAGTGATAGGTTGTGCAGAGTGGGAAGGTGTTGGCATACTCGGTGACAGGTTATACATAGTGGGATGGTGTTGGCATACTCGGTGATAGGTTGTGCAGAGTGGGACGGTGTTGGCATACTCGGTGATAGGTTGTGCAGAGTGGTATGGTGTTGGCATACTCGGTGATAGGTTGTGCAGAGTGGGATGGTGTTGGCATACTCGGTGATAGGTTGTGCAGAGTGGTATGGTGTTGGCATACTCGGTGATAGGTTGTGCAGAGTGGGATGGTGTTGGCATACTCGGTGATAGGTTGTGCAGAGTGGTATGGTGTTGGCATACTCGGTGATAGGTTGTGCAGAGTGGGACGGTGTTGGCATACTCGGTGATAGGTTGTGCAGAGTGGGATGGTGTTGGCATACTCGGTGATAGGCTGTGCAGAGTGGTATGGTGTTGGCATACTCGGTTGTGCAGAGTGGGATGGTGTTGGCATACTCGGTTGTGCAGAGTGGGATGGTGTTGGCATACTCGGTGATAGGTTGTGCAGAGTGGGACGGTGTTGGCATACTCGGTGATAGGTTGTGCAGAGTGGGGTGGTGTTGGCGTACTCGGTGATAGGTTGTGCAGAGTGGTATGGTGTTGGCATACTCTAGGTTGTGCAGAGTGGGATGGTGTTGGCATACCCGGTGACAGGTTGTGCAGAGTGGGATGGTGTTGGCATACTCGGTGGTAGGTTGTGCAGAGTGGGATGGTGTTGGCATACCCGGTGATAGGTTGTGCAGAGTGGGATGGTGTTGGCATACCCGGTGATAGGTTGTGCAGAGTGGGACGGTGTTGGCATACTCGGTGATAGGTTGTGCAGAGTGGGACGGTGTTGGCATACTCGGTGATAGGTTGTGCAGAGTGGGATGGTGTTGGCATACTCGGTGATAGGTTGTGCAGAGTGGGACAGTGTTGGCATACTCGGTGACAGATTGTGCAGAGTGGGACGGTGTTGGCATACCCGGTGATAGGTTGTGCAGAGTGGGATGGTGTTGGCATACCCGGTGATAGGTTGTGCAGAGTGGGATGGTGTTGGCATACTCGGTGATAGGTTGTGCAGAGTGGGATGGTGTTGGCATACCCGGTGATAGGTTGTGCAGAGTGGGATGGTGTTGGCATACTCGGTGATAGGTTGTGCAGAGTGGTATGGTGTTGGCATACTCGTGATAGGTTGTGCAGAGTGGGATGGTGTTGGTATACTCGGTGATAGATTGTGCAGGGTGGGAAGGTGTTGGCATTACCCGGTGATAGGTTGTGCAGAGTGGGATGGTGTTGGCATACCCGGTGATAGGTTGTGCAGAGTGGGATGGTGTTGGCATACTCGGTGATAGGTTGTGCAGAGTGGGATGGTGTTGGCATACTCGGTGATAGGTTGTGCAGAGTGGGACGGTGTTGGCATACTCGGTGATAGGTTGTGCAGAGTGGGACGGTGTTGGCATACTCGGTGATAGGTTGTGCAGAGTGGTATGGTGTTGGCATACTCGGTGATAGGTTGTGCAGAGTGGGATGGTGTTGGCATACCCGGTGATAGGTTGTGCAGAGTGGGATGGTGTTGGCATACCCGGTGATAGGTTGTGCAGAGTGGGACGGTGTTGGCATACTCGGTGATAGGTTGTGCAGAGTGGGATGGTGTTGGCATACTCGGTGATAGGTTGTGCAGAGTGGGATGGTGTTGGCATACTCGGTGATAGGTTGTGCAGAGTGGGACGGTGTTGGCATACTCGGTGATAGGTTGTGCAGAGTGGGGTGGTGTTGGCGTACTCGGTGATAGGCTGTGCAAGTGGTATGGTGTTGGCATACTGGTTGTGCAGAGTGGGATGGTGTTGGCATACCCGGTGACAGGTTGTGCAGAGTGGGATGGTGTTGGCATACCCGGTGATAGGTTGTGCAGAGTGGGATGGTGTTGGCGTACTCGGTGGTAGGTTGTGCAGAGTGGGATGGTGTTGGCATACTCGGTGATAGGTTGTGCAGAGTGGGACGGTGTTGGCGTACTCGGTGATAGGTTGTGCAGAGTGGGATGGTGTTGGCATACTCGGTGATAGGTTGTGCAGAGTGGGATGGTGTTGGCATACTCGGTGACCTGATGTGACCTGTGGCCTGCAGGGTTCGACAGCCAGGGTCATGTGGTGAACCGGCCGGAGCACGGCTCGCTGGACTGGGTGCGCATCTGCCGCCAGTCGTCCAAGGTGATCACTTTCATCGACCTGGCCGGCCACGAGAAGTACCTGAAGACCACCGTGTTCGGTAAGTCGCCGCTGGGTGGGGGTACACAGGTGAGGCAGAGTCCAGAGGTTCGGCCTGGATAGGAGGCGAGGGATGGGGAGAATAGGAAGAGGGACGAGTAGTCTAGGAGTAAATTGCCAGTCTCACGATCGAAAGGTTGTGGGTTCAAGTCCCACCTGTCGCTACTCTTCGCCCGCGACCAATCGGCGACGCTACATGATCAAATGGTCGATGTGTCGTAAAACCAATAACCAACCGACCGATGAATGGGAAGGATGGAGCGGTAGGAGGAAAGGGGACGAGGATGGGCTGTACAGTTGCGGAGAGTGGAGTAGAGTAAAGTGGGGTGGAGGATCACACAACTTGTATCCATATATTTCCCCACCACATATTAATGCCGTTACCAGACTAACTTCCTATGGGTGCCGATCTGTGTGGCGTACGAGTGCAACAAGTGTTCCATGCTAGCGACCTCCGTCTCTGGGGTGTTCGGCGGACTCTCCGGGGTGTTCGGCATTCCGACGCCTCCCTGGGAACTGATCACACCGGAAGTAGATATATCCATTGCCGGCGCAAAGAAGACCCATATCATACCGCATGAACCCCTAGCACTGGCCCTGAAGCATGTTGAGAGTTGCTCTGGATTCGTTGCAACATTCGCCGATGGATCCAGAACGGAGACCGGCGTCGGCAGCGCTTGTATTACCGGTACTGTTTATGACATATCTATTTGTAGCTTTTATTGCCGGTGTTTTTCACTTCCAGCACATGCGTCTGCGCATTTGTCCGAGCTTATTGCCACATTGAAAGCTGAATGCGTCATTGAATTGTCGGACGACTCACTGCACATAATGTTGAGTAGCCTGGTAGCGATGAAGACGCCTGATCCATCTAATGCCATACCGCGGGATGTTTTATAACGTCGCTGTGTACCAGGAATTTACAACAGTATTGCTGCGTTGGTGCCGGGGCCTCGTTGGCATCTCTGGAAACGACGTAGATGATGCTGCAAAACGTGCGTCGCAGGCTCTGTGCGCGTGAACCCCACCACTCGCGGCCCGTGACCACTTCAGAGCCATTGCTGCGTGTGTGCTTTCTAAGTGGCATGCTTCTCGTAACACACTACCCGATAATAAAATGAGTGATCCGGCATCGTCTCGAAAAGTGTCGTCCTCGCGTAGGAAGAGGCGGGACGAAGTAGCGTTATGCCGTTCACAACGTGGCATGCATACGCCACTAGCTGCTGCTTGCTAGCTGGAAATGCCGCTCCACGCTGTCAGAAATGTCGCGCTGGCCTAGCAGTGAACACTCACTCGGGGGTGCTGCGGTGGGCTGACCTGTTAGCGGACATTCACTCCGGAAGGCCGGTACTGCGGCAACCCAGCCACGAGTGTGGCGCCGCTGGCAACGAAACTGGACACGCCCCCAAGCCGAAACCCGACCGTGAGTGGGTGTGTCTCTGGCGTCCGGCAGGCATGACCGGCCACGCCCCCGACTTCGGCATGCTGATGGTGGGCGGCAACATGGGCATCGTCGGCATGACCAAGGAGCACCTGGGCCTGGCGCTGGCTCTCAGCGTACCCGTGTTTGTCGTCATCACCAAGACGGACATGGCTCCCGAGCAGGTGTTACAGGTGAGTTCTCACCGCTCGGCCAGGTGGTCCAGATGAGTTCAGGTGGTGCAGGTCAGTGCAGGTTAGTTCAGGTGGTGCAGGTCAGTTCAGGTGGTGCAGGTCAGTTCAGGTGGTACAGGTCAGTTCAGGTTGCTTATGTGGCATTAGTGAGTTCAGGTGGTGCTGGTGGGTTCATGTGGTGCAGGTGGGTGCTGGTGAGTTCAGTTGGTGTATGTGAGTTCAGTTGGTGCAGGTGAGTTCAGGTGGGGCAGGTGAGTTCAGGTGGGGCAGGTGAGTTCAGTTGGTGCAGGTGAGTTCAGTTGGTGCAGGTGAGTTCAGGTGGGCAGGTGAACTGCTGAGGCTGAGTCGGTGTCCAGACAGTAGAGCACTTCTTGTGCTCATGTTTGGAACTTAGACCCGGGCTGAAGAGAAGCTTAATTTGCAACGATTCCGCCGGCGCTTTGGTGGCAGCGGACTGCGTGACGCGTGTGTGGTGTAATTTGTGACTGTTTATTGGTTGGTTCACGATATACTTTATGCACATTAACGGCTAATGGCGCCGCCCACACTGTTTGGAACTTAGATCTGGGCTGAGGCAGAAGCTTAAATTGGCAACGATGTCCTGACCGGCGCTTTGGTGGCAGCGGACTGCGTGACGCGTGTGTGGTACCCAGTAATTTGTGACTGATGCGGTCCGGGCGTTGCGTTGCGTAATTTGTGACTGAAGGAGTATGGGCGTTGACTTACGACATTCGGGCGTTGCGTATTTTGTGACTGGTAACATGTTGCATAATTTGTGACTCGGGATGAGTAGCCTAGGGGTAAGTTGCCCGTCTCACAATCGAAAGGTTGTAGGTTCGAGTCTCACCTGTCGCTACTCTTCGCCCCCGGCCAATCGGCGTAAGAGATTGGCGACGCTACATAGCTCAACGGTCGCTGTGTCGTAAAACCAATAACCAACTAACCTTGCTCATGCCAACTGAAATTGATGAATGATGCCAAATCAAATCGTTTCTGTTTGGATTTCGTGTATTCGTCAACAATCCGTGTTGAGAATACACTGCGTTGGAGATGAGCAGTTCAGCGCACAGTCAGCTGATGGCGCTGACCGGACCGGCGCCAGTCAGCTGATGGCGCTGGCCGGACCGGCGCCAGTCAGCTGATGGCGCTGGCCGGACCGGCGCCAGTCAGCTGATGGCGCTGGCCGGACCGGCGCCAGTCGGGTGCCGACGCGCACTGACGCCCTCTTCCGCAGGACACGCTCAAGCTGCTGGTGAAGATACTCAAGTCGCCGGGCGTGCGCAAGGTGCCTGTCATCGTGCGCACCGCCGACGACGTGGTCATGACGGCCACCAACTTCGTCTCAGAACGGTAAGAGCTCCGAGCTCGGAGAGCGTCGCCCGCGATACGCTCGCAGCCTAGCTCGCGATGTTTCCCCGCCGACGTGTGGGCGGTCGCGGGGGTGAAGTTAGCGGTCAGCGCGTCCTGCGAGCTGGAGACCCTGTTACCCAGGTCTGCAAATGGTGCTGGAGGAGGATGTGAGTTCCTCGAGAATTGAGGACCAGGAGGATGTGAGTTCCTCGAGAGATTGAGGACCAGGAGGATGTGAGTTCCTCGAGAGATTGAGGACCAGCCTCAGAGCGCTTTTGAGTCTTACATCCTAATGGTGACTTCAGATCGGCGTGCCGGTCCCAGAATTAACGTTTGAGCCTTTGTCCAACAACATCCTGCGGCGTTTGTTGGCGTGCATCTGGGGACGTTTGTGGTGGTCGCGGTTGCTGAGTCTGAGATCATTCGTCTCTTGATCGCAAGGTCGCGGGTTCGATCCGCAGTCAGCGGGATTGCCGAGTCTACCGACGACCGATCGATGCGAGAGGCTGGTGACGCCGTGAGGTCTGGCGGTCGAACGCGTCGTAACATAGTCCGAGGTCAATGTAATCCACGTGGGTTGACGCACCCGAAGGCCCCGATGTTAATCATCGTCCTGTTCAGAACATTTCGGCGTGCTACAGGCTGCGATGGTCTCTAGGATTGCCCGCAGTCTCGGGGTCTGTTGGCGCGGTCTGACGTCACCTCAGGGCCGTCGGCTGCCACATGCTGGAAGCTCCAATTGTTTCTCTTGGCGTCAGTCGTTGGCGACAATTCACGGTGAGATATGTCTTCGGGCTGCGCGCACTAGTGGTGCGTTCTTTTCCGTCCGCAAATTCCGCCGACTGTGACGTCATATGCAGTTTTTTGTTCCCTGCTCACGAAATCCGCGCCAGCATCTCCGCTCGCGTGGTTTCGTGCAGGGTCGTGATGCCCAGGGAACACGGTGATCCGACCACGATGGATATCGAAAGTTCGTAGGTAATTTTGAAAAGGCAAAGCGATTGGTCCATTGGTCTGAACTGTACACAGTTGTCCGTCTGGCTGTTTATGCCACGAACAGTTCGGTTTTCTCAGAGTTATGTTCGAGAGTTTGAAAATGGCGACACAAATTGCTCGCGCAATTCACGTCACGTGAATTTTTCCAGAACGCTTCGCGGCTGGAACACGTAGAATTTGCAACGCCACGCACAGCGGAGTCCGCGCAATAATTGCGGTAAAGAACGTGCGTTCCTGAAATGTCGCTTCCTGTGGAGAGACATTCCCCAACATTCCCCAGGCGACCGTGCACCCTTGGCTATCTTCGCGCCCCACTCTCGATGAATGCGCTGCTAAATCTTCTACGCAGTGACGTATTAATTTGGCGGCCCAGTGGTGCGTCAAATTTCGCGCCGGCTGCCGCATCGCACGCGCCGTCCGACACGACTGCCACCTGCCGGTCGTGGCTGTCACTACCGGAGTCGGCAGCGGCCGGTGCGGTCGGCGGCGCGACTTTCTATGCGGCTTGTTCGGCGTTTGGTAGTTGTTTGCAAGGTGTCCAACGTCGAATAAAGGCTGCTGGGCGGTAGAGCTTCGCAGAGGATATCAAATTAAAATATTTGTCGGCAAACCATTAGGGTTTTCGTTTATGATATTGTAATTTATGCAGCTAATTGCTATTCAACTTCCGACTCGACGGTTGAAAATATCACTTCTTTGAAGCCCATGCAAGTTCCTTGACAAAATATGCTTGAAATTGTATATTCGTGTTAAGTATCGCAGTAGCATTTTCGTACATTGCATTAGCGTAGAATTAAGCAGAGGCGCCCACTTCGTGAAGCCTAATCCGCAAAACCTTGCCAATAGATGCGAATTCTGTTTGCTTGACCACAGGTATGTCAGAGAGCAAAGTGAGTTTTTGAAACCTAGCCAGAACCAGTTTATTACAGTTCACCCGACCGTATCTCATCACGACATATTTTGTCTATGTGTTATGTAGGAATAAATTGAAGGATGACTGCATGGACTCTATTTAGCATATTTGCAACACTTGTCTTGTCTGTGGCATGCTAATGTATCCTTTGTCTTTGGGATTGGAAGGGCCTAACATTCAATTAAAGCCATTCGGCTGAAAGCCATTTTCATGGGAGCGCTGTTTTTTGTTGTTGTATTACCTGTGATATGAGTGCAATGGATACATTCGAACTGAAGATGGTTTGTAACCGACTGCCTTGCATCATGCTTTAGGGTCTTTTGGTCCCAAAGCCGAACATTATATGCGCATCTTTCGATCAGTTTTGTGCTTATACTGTATTATGTATATTTATCCATGTATATTTTCCAATATTTTGTCCCAGATATGTATTATGTCCATGACTTGGATTTGCATATTTATTAGACATAGGCTGATTTCATTTCATCTTGCTTATTCGTCTAGGGAAGAGAAAGGATAAGGTTTTTCCCCACAACGCCCCATAATTGTCATCAAGCCCTGAGAGTTCTGGCGATGACGATGACCTTCGCGACCTGCCCAGGAGCCACACCTGTGCTCAGGCACACCTGGTTCGTCTCGTCAACACAGACCATCGTCTCATGCTCAGCTAGTCTGTTCTACTATTTTGCTTATACTATTATGCTTTGCTTGTAGAGCTCAGTAAATATTTTGCAATTAGCGTTCGGCCGGCTAAATAGTTACTTCAGTTGTCCGACACGTCGAGCTGGTCTTCGGAAAACACCAATGCCCTCTCCGTTTTGTTCTCGTGTTTGTGTCGAGCTTGTCTGAATGTTTGATTGGTGGAGTGGTTGTTCTGCCAGGCAGAGCATGTCTGTAGTGTTGAACACCCAGCCCAGATATGCCAAAGCTCGGACAAAAAAATCACATCGTATGTTCAGTGCTGCCAACTTGGGGACCGGTGCTGCCAGTGTTCAGTGCCACCAGCCTGGGGGCTCCTTAGTGTAGTCATAGTTAGGAGATGCATATGCAAGATTAGAGGCTGTATATTATTTCCCACCTTTACAGCTATAGCACAGTCTTTTCTGGAGCCCTCGACAACGTCACTAGCTTTGCTATGTATTTGAGAGGGCTTCAGAAACATCCTTTACTATTATCTAGTGGTGGGATCTGTACAGAAAGTGGTGTGACACGAGCGGGGAGTGGTGTGACCTATCCTGACTTGCTTACCATGACCTACTTATCATCCCTGGAATTTAACTTAATTAGGTCATACGGGTGGGGAAGGGCACTCCTGCCTGCCTATTAATGTGTAGGGGAATACAAAACAGCCATTTTGTTTCCATCTCTGACCTATAGGTCAGCCTCCAGCCGAGCTTGAGTATTTTAAAGATAGGTCGGTAGCATTGAACGTGTGAATAAATGCACTTTAATTGACTGAACGTGATAGAGAGGAGTCGGGAATCCCAATTTACCAGTGTAAAATAATTGACGATATGACCTGGAAATTCACAGTTAATGGAATTGTGCTATTCTATCCTTGTCTTAGGTTTTTACGAGTTTGCCACATGATGTATGGGCAGTCATCATGCACACGACTGCGAAATACTGTAAAATGCATCTGACTGAAGTGAAAGTCATTCCGCTTTTTTTGATCCTTAAGTGGCGATCCTTTATTTTCTTCCAATCTTTCACTATTCCGAAGCAACTTCTTTCTTTATCCACACAGTTAATGGTGAAGTAATTTTAGGACACTCCAATTTACCCCAGCAGAGCCTGCTGAGCGTGAGTTCTGACCCCACCGCCTGCTCTGGTCTGGTCTGACCCCATCGCCTATCCCTCGTCGAAATGCGTTTGGAATCGTGGCGCGTCTCCAGTTCTCCGGCATCTCCTCGCCGCTGCCTCCTCCCCAGACTTACCGGGTCGGGTGTCAGCTAGCCATCCAGACCTTGTCTGGTCGGCTGTCAACTGGCCATCTCGGCCTCACCGGGTCAGCTGTCAGCTGGCCATCTCGGCCTTGTCTGGTCGGCTATCAGCTGGCCATCTCGGCCTCACCGGGTCAGCTGTCAGCTGGCCATCCCGTCCTTGTCTGGTCGGTTGTCAGCTGGCCATCTCGGCCTTGTCTGGTCAGTTGTCAGCTGGCCATCTCGGCCTTGTCTGGTCAGCTGTCAGCTGGCCATCTCGGCCTTGTCTGGTCGGCTGTCAGCTGGCCATCTCGGCCTTGTCTGGTCGGCTGTCAGCTGGCCATCTCGGCCTTGTCTGGTCGGCTGTCAGCTGGCCATCTCGGCTGTCAGCTGGCCATCTCGGCCTTGTCTCGGCTGTCAGCTGGCCATCTCGGCCTTGTCTGGTCGGCTGTCAGCTGGCCATCTCGGCCTTGTCTGGTCGGCTGTCAGCTGGCCATCTCGGCCTTGTCTGGTCGGCTGTCAGCTGGCCATCTCGGCCTTGTCTGGTCGGCTGTCAGCTGGCCATCTCGGCCTTGTCTGGTCGGCTGTCAGCTGGCCA
Source organism: Imbricaverruca yamaguchii (assembly GCA_034440575.1). Taxonomy (NCBI): domain Eukaryota; kingdom Metazoa; phylum Arthropoda; class Thecostraca; family Neoverrucidae; genus Imbricaverruca; species Imbricaverruca yamaguchii. Next base: position 210,402 of record JAOTOL010001326.1, read on the forward strand.
TCTCGGCCTTGTCTGGTCGGCTGTCAGCTGGCCATCTCGGCCTTGTCTGGTCGGCTGTCAGCTGGCCCTCCCAGTCTAAATCCGGCCACGTGTGTACCGAGGGCATCAGTTTCCCGCCAGGACAGGTGACATCAGCGCCGGCTGGCGGCGTCCAGGAGAATTACCTCAGGCCATGCGAATTACCTCAACGATGTTAATTACTTCAGAGAGCATGTCGGGGACTGGTTCCACTTATCGTGACCAGCCAAGGAGACAATCGATGCCACTAGTTTCGAGCAGCGAAAGTGCAGCGTTGTTGTTTCTATTCGCAGACGAAGTCGTCTCCCAGCCGTGTGCCGGTGCAGGCGTGGGAGGAGATGTGATAGTTGGCGGTGTGTGCCGGTGGCGGTTGCTGGTGACGGTGCTGGCTGTCGGCGGCTGTGTGACTTACGACGGCTGTTGGCATGACGAGCCATCTGTCACGCGTCGCCTGGCGGTTTGTTCTGGCCGGCCGTGCCGCGAATGCCGTACGGCGCCCTCCGTCTTGCGGGCGAGACATCTATCCCAGCGATGGCTCGGTCGACTTAATATGCATCATGTATGATGTGGAGTTATCGCGTAGTGCCATCACGATCGTTGTGTGTGTGTGTGCGGGTGTATGTGTGTGTGATGTACGTGACTGTGTGTCACGTAATGGCAAAACGAGCCCGACGGACGTCAAGGAGCAGTGTTTCTGTTGGGGCCTGTAACTTCTAGCTGGTATATTCAGGTGCAGCGTTGAGGAGCTGTAGCGTCTGGCTGGGATATCCAAGTGCAGTGTTTATGCCAAGGACCTGTGTGGCTTCTAACTGATATATCCGGGAGCAGTTTTTTCTGCTGATCACCTATATCTTCTTGCTGAGAAACCAGTCTTGTGTGTGTGATTGTGGTTTTAGGGCGCATCGACCATGGGAGAAGCCAGTCTTACAGCATAGCCTAAAACATTTTTCACCTCTGCCATATTTCGAGCGATAAATGCAGTGGGTTATGGTTGACGTCTAGCATTGCAACTTAACTTGAAAGTGGGCCAGCTACGGAGTAGGGAGGTAGGGAGGTAGGTGAAGTCCAAATGTCGGGTCAGCTACCACTACAATGCCAAGTGAAAATGTGCTAATCGACGGCTGGGCGCCATCTATTAGGCATATGGGCAGGTATTTTACCATGTACGTTGGCATGGCAACAGTATAAAACGTCCCTTCCATTCCCTCCTCGCACGCCAGCCTCATTCGTGGCGAAGTGCCACGTGTCGCAAAGCTGAACCCAACGCACCCCATTCAATGCTGCCGTGGGAGATGACTAGTGGTGTGTTGGCGGCTGATGCTGGAGTGTAGAGAACTGCTGCCGTGTCTGTGGCGGCTGACGCTGGAGTGTACAGAACTGCTGCCGTGTCTGTGGCGGCTGACGCTGGAGTGTAGAGAACTGCTGCCGTGTCTGTGGCGGCTGACGCTGGAGTGTAGAGAACTGCTGCCGTGTCTGTGGCGGCTGACGCTGGAGTGTACAGAACTGCTGCCGTGTCTGTGGCGGCTGACGCTGGAGTGTACAGAACTGCTGCCGTGTCTGTGGCGGCTGACGCTGGAGTGTAGAGAACTGCTGCCGTGTCTGTGGCGGCTGACGCTGGAGTGTACAGAACTGCTGCCGTGTCTGTGGCGGCTGACGCTGGAGTGTAGAGAACTGCTGCCGTGTCTGTGGCGGCTGACGCTGGAGTGTACAGAACTGCTGCCGTGTCTGTGGCGGCTGACTCTGGAGTGTATAGAACTGCTGCCGTGTCTGTGGCGGCTGACGCTGGAGTGTACAGAACTGCTGCCGTGTCTGTGGCGGCTGACGCTGGAGTGTACAGAACTGCTGCCGTGTCTGTGGCGGCTGACGCTGGAGTGTACAGAACTGCTGCCGTGTCTGTGGCGGCTGACGCTGGAGTGTACAGAACTGCTGGACTGCTGCCGTGTCTGTGGCGGCTGACGCTGGAGTGTACAGAACTGCTGCCGTGTCTGTGGCGGCTGACGCTGGAGTGTACAGAACTGCTGCCGTGTCTTGGCGGCTGACGCTGGAGTGTAGAGAACTGCTGCCGTGTATGTGGCGGCTGACGCTGGAGTGTACAGAACTGCTGCCGTGTCTGTGGCGGCTGACGCTGGAGTGTAGAGAACTGCTGCCGTGTCTGTGGCGGCTGACGCTGGAGTGTAGAGAACTGCTGCCGTGTCTGTGGCGGCTGACGCTGGAGTGTACAGAACTGCTGCCGTGTCTGTGGCGGCTGACGCTGGAGTGTACAGAACTGCTGCCGTGTCTGTGGCGGCTGACGCTGGAGTGTACAGAACTGCTGCCGTGTCTGTGGCGGCTGACGCTGGAGTGTACAGAACTGCTGCCGTGTGTGCCCGGTGCGCCTATGTACGGTGTCTCCGGTGCCACGTTTCCCGGCGTACCCCCTGGGTCGACCCCGCTGCACCACCTGCTGGGCGAGCGCTGTCCTGCTCCCCTCGACAAGGTGCAGTTCTGTTGGCTTGCTTTGGTTTATTTGTTCGGCTCATTGCAGCTGCAACGATTTAAGTTGCAGTTGCAGTGAGTAGTTCGCTCCATTTTGCGTGTGTACCGGGTGGGGCCGGAGCGGGTCGGACCGTAACGGGTCAGGCCGTAACAGGTGGGTCCGTAACGGGTCGGACCGTAATGGGTCAGGCCGTAACAGGTCGGGCCGTAACGGGTCAGGCCGTAATGGGTCAGGCCGTAGCAGGTGGGGCCGCAACAGGTGAGGCCGTAACGGGTCAGGCCGTAACATATGAGACGGTAACGAGTGGGGCCGTAACGGGTCAGGCCGTAACGGTTGGGGCTCGTAATGGGTTGGCCGTAACGGGTGGGGCCGTTACGAGTGAGACCGTAAAACGACACTTGCGGCCAAGTTACGCATGCATTGCAAATGGCACGTGGCCATCAGCCCCATTCAATAGTCATCAATTTGTCATGGCCGCATTTGTTTATTTGGTGTTGAGGTGCCCAATTTGTTTTTGAGTGGCTCGGTGTGTTGCAGGTTATGTCCGATATTCCAAGTGTCGAACGTGACTGGCCTGAACCTGGAGCTGCTGAAGATGTTCATGAACCTGCTGACGACGCGGCCGCCCGGCCGCACCACCGACCCGGCAGAGTTCCAGATCGACGACACCTACTCTGTCCCGGTGAGTTGCACGTGCGCGCCGAGTGGACCGTCTCTACAGCGGGGCAGGGGCGCGGGGGGGGGGGGGGGGGCCCCCCCTTGTGGCGTACGCAGTGGACCGTCTCTACAGCGGGCAGCGGCGCTGGCGTGGACTGGGGCAGCTCACGCTGCAGTGGCGTCCACGCAGTGGCCCGTCTCTACAGCGGGCAGCGGCGCTGGCGTGGACTGGGGCAGCTCACGCTGCAGTGGCGTCCACGCAGTGGTCGGTCTCTGAAGTGGAAGTGCACTACCAGTCGGATGCTGGAGTGGCCGACTGGGACGGTGGAAATGTGACGAGAACTGGACACCGGTCCAGTTTTAACCGGTTGGGTGATGGCAAATTAATCCGGATGCCGGTGGTTTTAGCCTGCGGCGACCTCACTATTTTCGAACTCAGGCCACCTCTGCGGCCTTGCGCGAGCAATGAACTTGCGTGGCCTATCGTGATCTCTGACCTCCATGACCTGTCAGCTGTTGGGTCCTGTCGTGTCGACGTGTCGTAACCTCTGACCTCCCGCGACCCGTCAGCTGCCATGACCTGTCATGTCGAGGTGTCGACGTACAACCGAACACCTGGCTGAACCTTTTCCATTGGCTATTGAACGCTATCACCCGGGTATTGTATTATCGGATATTGCCGGGTATTATTGTATGCTAGCACTTGCATCTGCTGCTCAGGTATGGTGAAAGTCAGCTGAGTGCCGACTGAAGAAACGTTGCAAGAGTGTGGCCTTTGAATAAGTAAGGAGTGATTTGCGCTCTGGAAGGCTGTCAAACAGTCGTGTCGATGCTGTCGGGCAGGCAATCATGGCGCACCAACACTGGCCCAAGGTCGCCTCGCGGCCCGACGTTTTAAGCGAGCTTCGCCTGGCGCCATAAGCGCTTTAATTTGTTCATATTTCGTTCCCCGACTGTTCGAGAAATATGCCGCCGGCGAATGCATGGTGGCCCGCCTGGCGAAGTACTTCAGCCGTCGCCACTGTCTGTGCCGTGGAATATTTTCCCTCTCATTTTCCCCTCTCATTTTCCCCTTCTCCCTCACTCCTCACTCCTCTCTCATCTCTCTCTCTCTCTCTCTCTCTCCTCTCCTCTCTCCTCCTCTCCTCTCTCCTCTCTTCCCTCCTCTCCTCCCTCCTCCCTCCACTCCTCTCTCATCTCCTCTTTCCTCTCTCTTCTCTCTCCTCTTCTCCCTCATCTCCTCTTTCCTCTCCTCTCCTCTTTCCTCTCACCCCTCTCCTCTCACCTCTGTCCTCTCCTACTCTATCCTACTCTTTCCTTATCTCCCTATGTTTCCATCTCTTTCTCACTCCCATCTGTTTTAGCGTCTGATTGCTTCTGCACCCTCCTTCCCAAGAGAAATGAAATGCTGAAGAAGTGGCACCTCGTGATGCGTGGCGGGTATATTGCCACGGCGCGTCTCCCGTGCGGCCGTGAACGACTGTGTTTCCCCTACACCTCACCTAGCCAGCCAGGCCGGTGCGGTCACTGTCAGGTGCCCAGCCGACATAGCCCGCAGTCAGCCAGGCTCGAACGCATGCCCTCGATACGCACCAGACACACATTCAGGACACTGGCATTCTGCCGGCTCCCCACTGGCGCGTGCCGTTTTGGTGGCGCTCACGACTGCTGGTTGCGATGACCCGGCCAGCGTCGTGGTACCGCGAGCCAGTGTCGGCGCTCAGCGCTGTCCGGAGCCACCGGTGTAGGTTACGCCGCTTGGCATTATGAGAGCATGTCGCTAAAGGTATGGAGTTCATGGCAATGCACGACCACGGCATGTTGGTATGACCGTAGCCTGTATGCCACCCCATGTTGGCCTAGCCGTCGGTGCATCAGAAGTTATTTCCTACTCTGGCGCTGTTCGCCTCGTGGTGGCTGTACGTGGTGGGGCGTCGATTTGCTATGCTAACGTTCGTGGTATTATTTCCCATGTAAAATTGACATGTACCCCTTTTGGTGCAATATTCGCATTGAATTCCTAGGGATCCGGATATTTTACTTAGTTTTCCCCAGAACGGTTAACCCTAGTGTTTGGCTTCTCTCGAAGACCGTCAGCCTGCCATGCTCAGATACTTAGCCAGTGCTTTGAACCTGCCGACACTTCGTTATTTTCGAACACAAATCCACCTCTGTGATCTCCACGCGATCAATGAACTTGCGTGACCTATCGTGATCTGTGACCCCCATGACCTGTCACCTGTGATGTCCTGTCGTGTCGACGTGTTGTGACCTCTGACCTCCCGCGACCCTTCACGTGCTGTGTCCTGTCATGTCAACGTGACGCAGCCTCTGATCTCGCGTCACTCGTCAGCTGCTATAGCCTGTTGTGTTGACCTACTGTGACCTTTGACCTCGCGTGACCCGTCGGCTGCTGTGACCTGTCGTGTTGACGTACTGTAATGGCTTCTGACCGTCAGTTGTGTGTTTGCATGGCGTTTGGTGGCCGTGCCGTGCGGTGACCTGTGTTGACCCGTGTTGACCGGGCCGCAGGGCGTCGGCACGGTGGTGTCTGGCACCGCGTTACGCGGCACGATCCGCCTGCACGACACGCTGCTGCTGGGACCCGACCCGGTGGGCAACTTCGCGCCCATCGCCGTGCGCTCGATACACAGGAAGCGGCTGCCGGTCAGCGAGGTGCGCGGCGGACAGACGGCCAGCTTCGCGCTCAAAAAGGTAGCCACGCCACCCGCTGCGCGGAGGTGCCCCGGCCGGCGGCGCACGTGCCGCAGCCGCCAGCCGTTATTGGTGCATGCTCTCGCGCGTCTTGCTGTGGGTCGGCTCAGGATCGCTGCATGTCGGGAAATGGCTTTTGCGCTGCCCGTTTTTGGCTACATGTGCGGTAGCTACATCTTGTGTTGTGCTATCCGTGACTTTTGGTCATTTTACCTACTGTGCAGGTATTTTCATTATATTTGCGCTTTTTGTCGGAGGAAGGTTGTCAAGTATCGTGGAACATACTGCAATATAGTAATCTTCATTTGTACGATTATCTCTACATTTATACTACTATGTTCTGACTGAAAAACTCGACGATATCGTAGGTTTATGCAACGGTATAGGTATAGGAAAGGAAGAACAGGGACAGGGGCGGCGCTAAAGGGGGACCCTCCTCCCCACCCCATGGCTCCATCGTCGTAAGGTCAACATTACGCCTTTGGGTGTTGCATGGGAAGAATGAACCCATGATGGTATCCCCCTGCTACCCGAAGTCCGTGGCTCCGTCGATGGTCTCCAGGGTGAGGCGTTGACCTAGATTGTATAGCCATGACCGCTCTGCTGCTCCCAAACGCTGTGTGCCACACGTTGGCATTGGCACAGCCGCAGGCGGGGTAACATGAGGGGAGGGTGTGGGGGCATGAACAGAGGCGTCGTCTGGAGGTGGCGCCCGGGGGCTGCAGCCACGACGGCAGGGCGACTGGGCTCAGTCGACAGGCATGACACTCCGTGCTGTTTCTGACAGTACCGTGCGACGTGTCGGCACAGGCACGCATCGCATCGGAACGTCACGTTGGGGCGGGATAGTGATATTTAGGCATGCCGCACCACGGAGGTTAGTTGCGCCTCCATGGGCGTGGGTGAGCTCGGACCAAACGAAGACCTCGTCAGAGAAGGGGGCTGTAAATCAGGCGCAGCGGCCCTACGGACGCCTCCCGGTGTGCCGCGGACCCCGGCGTGAAGTGTGCGGCGTGGGTAGTCCAGTGCCCCCGGGATGATGAGCCATCACCGGCAGCACGTTATCGGTGTTGGATGCCGATCCCCGGCAGTGTGAGTGTTATATGCAGACGCCCTGTAAAACAAGGGTCCACAGTCTCCGAGGGTATGAGGTGTTACCAGTCAGGCTGACATGCGGTCGCTCTTGTTGTTTTCGGATCCCTTCTGTGTGAAATGTATGCAGATGTTACATGTCACGGAGCGGCTACTTTGGTTAGATTCAAGTTGGATCGGATTGAAGATGATCACACAGAATGTCAGATTCCCACTAGATTACGGATGGGTGTAGAAGCTATGCGGATCGCTCTCAGAGGTATGTTTTCCGTATTTCGCCGGCTGTTGAAAAACAGCAAGATGAGAGGAATATTTATTGTTGCCAGATGTCTTTCAATGATGGATTAGGTTTAAGTTAATCCCGGGTGTGCTGCCCAATTTCCCGCACCTCGCAGTACAAGTGAGAGGGGTGCAATTTGACACACACTAATGCGTGTTATTGTCCAGATGCTGGGATGCAGTAATCGTCATGATATAGCAGCCTTATTGAAATTTAAGTCGCTTGGATCGGTTTGAACTGAGCATCCCTTGGTTCATTTTCCAGGTCGGGTCATGCACGTCAACGTGGATATGCTAATCAGTCGCTCAGTTTTGCTGTAGTTCTCGACCTCTGGTGTGAAGTTAATTTCGTGATTCAATTCGGTTTAATTGAATCTGTGGACGTGTTTAGCACATTGGTACGTGCCAATGTCAAGGGCATCCACCAGGTCATGGTGATGTTCCTGGAAATATTTGATGAACTGTTCAGAATGATGATTTTCGAAATCGATTGTGTTCAGCAAAAGGTAATGAGTGTCACCAATCCAAAGCTGAACGCTTTCCCAGTTTAAAAAAAATACATTAAAAAAATTCGAGAACATATGACCATCATATATTTTCAAATTGTTTGCCAAAGTATTTGCTTCCGAATTCAATAGCGTTGAATTCAAATTTAGGTAATCACAGAAAAAAATGAATCAATGCGCATAATTTCCCTTCTTTAGCAATTTCACTTTTCAGGTGACATCTCATCTATTTGTCTGGTCTGATATTGACAATTTGGAACATTAATAGAAGCTATAAGATGTCCTTACATGTATTGCGGTTTTTCAGCATAAGTTATTAGTTGCAAAGTTACGAAGTTGCACCCAAGAAGAAACCTTTGTGTTCCATTTTAAGCCTTGGTTCTCGTGTGGCGTGCTTTACCATCGTTCATCATCACAGCGAACGAGCCTGTGCAAACCGAGCTGTTGCGCCAGCCAATGCCGGCGGGTACACAGTACTGTGGCGAGCAGCCGATAACTAATTAGCACTGCTTCGCTTCATCAACTCCAATGTTGGTGTAACGTAGGGGCGATGTTTGAATTTTTTAAAGTTTGCTGAGTATGTTTGCTGGAGCGGTTTGTGGACCAGGGTCGTACGATACACAGAGCCTGTCGCGTGTGTGTCGCGTCCTGACCCTACCACCCCGTCCGGATATCCCAGCTCAGCGGCAGAGTTTTGAGCGGGAGCTTAACGTGTGGCCGACACGCGGCCACGGCCGTCCCGGCGCCTCGTCCCGGCCGTCCCCGGCCATCCCCAGCCGTCCCCTGCCGTCCCCGGCCGTCCCCGGCCGTCCCCGGCCGTCCCCTGCCGTCCCCAGCCGTCCCCGGCCGTCCCCTGCCGTCCCCGGCCGTCCCCAGTCGTCCCCAGCCGTCCCCAGCCGTCCCCGGCCGTCCCCAGCCGTCCCCGGCCGTCCCCGGCCGTCCCCGGTCGTCCCCGGCCGTCCCCAGCCGTCCCCAGCCGTCCCCGGCCGTCCCCGGCCGTCCCCAGTCGTCCCCAGCCGTCCCCGGCCGTCCCCGGCCGTCCCCGGCCGTCCCCGGCCGTCCCCGGCCGTCCCCAGTCGTCCCCAGCCGTCCCCAGCCGTCCCCGGCCGTCCCGGCGCCTCGTCCCGGCCGTCCCCGGCCGTCCCCAGTCGTCTCCGGCCGTCTCCGGCCGTCTCCGGCCGTCCCCAGCCGTTCCCGGCCGTCCTCGGCCGTCCTCGGCCGTTCCCGGCCGTCCCCAGCCGTCCCCATGCCCCCGGCACCGTGTCCCCAGCCGTCCCCAGCCGTCCCCAGTCGTCCTCAGCCGTCCACAGCCGTCCCCGGCCGTCCCCAGCCGTCCCCAGTCGTCCCCAGCCGTCCACAGCCGTCCCCGGCCGTCCCCAGTCGTCCCCAGTCGTCCCCGCTGTCCCCATCTGTCCCGGTCGTCCCCGGCTGTCCCCGGCCGTCCCCGGCCGTCCCCAGTCGTCCCCGGCCGTCCCCAGCCGTCCCCGGCCGTCCCCAGCCGTCCCCGGCCGTCCCCAGCCGTCCCCAGCCGTCCCCAGCCGTCCCCAGCCGTCCCCGGCCGTCCCCGGCCGTCCCCAGTCGTCCCCAGCCGTCCCCGCCGTTCCCCAGCCGTCCCTCCCCGTCCCCGGCCGTCCCCAGCCGTCCCAGTCGTCCCCCCATCACCGGCCGTCCAGCCGTCCCCAGCCGTCCCCGGCCGTCCCCGGCCGTCCGTCCCCACATCGTCCCCGGTCGTCCCCAGCTGTCCCCAGCCGTCCCCGGCCGTCCCCGGCCGTCCACAGCCGTCCCCGGTACCGTGTCCCCAGCCGTCCCCAGCCGTCCCCAGCCGTCCCCAGCCGTCCCCAGCCGTCCCCAGCTGTCCCCAGTCGTCCCCAGCTGTCCCCGGCCGTCCACAGCCGTCCCGGTACCGTGTCCCCAGCCTGGCCGGGCCTATTGCCAGCCGATTCTCAGTCGGGGGCTATGCGAGCGCGCGAGGCGTGAATATCCCCTGTCCCGGTGGGCCCCGGAGATTGTCGGAGGCCGGTGGCGCTCTCCCTGCTGAACAATCTGCGCGGCCGATCAGGTTGGGCAGCCCGGCCGAAGCTATCCGGGCACCATTGGAGGCCGGCGGCGCGCTCCCGGCTGCCGCAACCCAGCCGAAACTAAGGAGCAATGATGGCTGGTAAAGTTAGGCTAGAACCCCCGTCTTTCATCATGTTAGGTTTTTGTGAACAGGTGAAATCAAGTATTCTATTACCCATCCCCTTCTCAAAGGAAGTAAATATAACTGATAAAAGTTTAATTGTGCAGCGTAGTCTGGCCTGGTGTCACGACCAGCCACTGGTAGGATTGGCTACTTCCGTACCCCAGTCCCGACCTCGGTGCAATTATTTGCTATCTTAAAGAGAGTAGGTGGAACGCATAATGAAAGCCAGAATGTCTGCCGACATGCCATCTAGCTGCTACATTATTTCAAAACGTCGATATTCCGAACCTAAGCTATAAATGGATGCAATGAATGATGTTTGAAGTCCGTCCAAAGAGACAAGTGCATGCTCGTTCGTTCCATCGTTGCGACAAAGTCGTGCTTACTAACATACTGGGCGTATGCACATGACCATGCATACTGTTTCTATATACATGATGCATCATTGGTTCAACTTCTAAAACCACTTATATTTGTTGTCATATACTTTTATACGTATTGTTACTTTTTTCATATTCTGCTTTTTAGCTATATTACCTATGCAGTCAAAGCGCCCGTAAACTACGATACTAACTATTCTGATTTTGCTCGTCGCCATGTGGCAATCATTGAACAGACCATAGGTACTGTTACAAAAATTCAGATTAAGCTAATTGTTCGCAAAGCATGGTTGCGTCCTCGAGAACTGTGCGATGTACGTTGGTTGTCATCAACATCGGTCCATCGTTGCCCATTGCCATGTCGTCCAGGGCCATCGTTGTCCATAACCATGTCGTCCAGGGTCATCGTTGTCCATTACCATACCGTCTACGGACATCGTTGTCCATTGCCATGTCGTCTAGGGCCACCGTTGTCCATTACAATACCGTCCAGGGCCAGCGTTTTCTATTGCCATACCGTCCATGGTCATCGTTGTCCATTACCATACCGTCCATGGTCACCGTTGTCCATTACCATGCCGTTCAGGGCCACCGTTGTCCATTGCCGTGCCCCCTCGAACAGTTACTGCTACCACTGCACCGCCGAGCGCCCCAAAGAGACCTTAGTGTCTACGTGTGTGTGGTGTGTGCGTGCGCGTGCGCGTGTGCGTGTGCATCCCGCATTCCCGCCCTTTCCTACGCCAAATCGGACGTGGGGCTTCCCAAGCTCCATCGGACATGGGGTTTCCTATGTCTCCATGGGACGCGGGGTTTTGCACGCCTCCGTCCCACCTGAGCGGCGAGTGCTGGTGGCAGAGTGACGCGGCTGTCTCAGTGCCGCCGCCCGGCCGCAGCGACGCCGCAGGTCCCGCCAGCACCACGGCTAACGACGTCTGCCGGCCGCACAGGTGAAGCGCTCCCAGATCCGCAAGGGCATGGTGATGCTGGCGCCGGAGCTGAAGCCGCAGGCGTGCTGGGAGTTCGAGGGCGAGATCCTGGTGCTGCACCACCCGACCACCATCTCGACCCGCTACCAGGCCATGGGTGAGCTGGTGCTGTGTGCGCCTGGTGCGGTCGCAGTCCGGTCGCCGGTGCTGCCTCTGACCAACTGACTGGTGCGTTGGCGGCGAGCTGGAGGCACCCGAGCGGCTCAGTGGCGTCGGCTCGCCGGGTTATTGGGGCCTTGTCAGGGTTGTGCATTCGTGGCTTTTAGCGATCGAACATCACGTCTCCTTCAACCCGGCCTGTTTTAGCTTTATTTTCAGTAGACTGTCCGTGCGAGGGATGCTTTGGTATTTAAAGGTTCCCCTAACCGGTCGCATAACGGGGCGTATGCCTCACTGGATATTCAGCTTGAGATCTAGTAAATAGAAACTTCGTTGCATTCGAGCATAACCTCATCGATGTAGCATTTCGCGACCATTCTTTTGACATTTACGTAGTCAGTGCCCTGAATCAACAGAAATATGTGGAACTGTTCCAAGCAAAAAACGTCGACGGGGCTGAATTTGTCTCGTCTGTGAGATTGGGTTCGTTTGATCACCTCGCTCGCTGACTTACGCGGTGCTCGGTCTGAACTAGGTATAGTCATCCCATAGAAATGTGAAGACTGACTAGGTCACTGTCACGTGACATTTCAGAACACAGAATTCCGCCTCAGCTGATTCGAGTGAGTGAAAGCTTGAAACTCTGGTCTCTGGACATGGCACCACATTTGCGTGTATTTGTAATTCAGAATATGACAGCTTGTAAAAACAAATTGTACCTAAATCAATGGTTTTTGTGGTGCAAAACAATCTTGATGTGTATCAATTTTCACACCCGTGTTTATTTCTGAACTTTTATCGTCGCTTAGCAACCACAAGGGATGCTTGAGTGATGATACAACTACAGACTGGTGCGAAGTTGTCGTTGCGTCGGTTACACAACTGATCATATTGAAAAACAAAGTTTGTGTTTTGTGCATGTGCCGACAGACTTATTCAGTTACATGTCAGTCAGCGTGTCGACACGTGAATACAGCTGTAGCCACGGCGTTATATCGGTTTGAGAGCTCAATTACACGCCGGAATAGTCGATCGCGGCATACTGTACGATTTATAAACTTCAATGCAGAAAAATAGTGGAACCTCCAAATGAAGTAATTCTCTTCAATGTTAATTTCCAGCTGGTTTAATGAATGACAAAATATTTTCCCTGGAGATGCTAGGCGTAGGAACTATGGACCTCTGGCGAATTAGCACCCTGCAGCAATTCTGGAGAGAGAGAGAATCGTCTAAAGTTGAAATATATGGCTCTCAAGCCTTATGTTTCAAGGTGAAATTAACGTTAAAAAAATTTACATTGAACATAATTATTTCACTTCGAGGTTTCTGAATTTTTATGTATCGAGGTTTAGAAATGGCACAGCTTTTGACCTACGTATATCGGCTGTTCCGCATTTCTCACGAATTAGCAGTGGCGGTGGCTTTGGTGGTTCCCACTTTGCGCCTATACTGAACTGCGCCAATGGCACGGCCCCGGTCCGCTCTGCAAAACTGCGCTCTTTCGCTGGGCCACTCACTCCGTCTGAATATTTGTTCTAGCAAAGCGGAAGGAAGGTGAATTTCTGGTACACGTGCAATTAACGTTATGTGAATGAGATGAAAGACGCCACCATCGGGTGCTGGCAGAAATGCACGTAGAGGTGAAGGGGGAATGGCTGAATGTGTATGTGTTCAACGGGACGTTGTAATGGAGATGTAGCCCAGTGTGATGCCCCTCCCAGCTGAGAGTGTTGCCCCATCGCAGCTGAGAGTGTTGCCCCATCGCAGCTGAGTGAGTTGCTCCTCTCAGGTGAGTGTGATGTCCGTTCCTAGCTGAGTGTGTTGCCCCCTCCCAGCGAGTGTGTTGCCCCATCCCAATTGAGTGAGTTGCCCCCTCCCAGCTGAGTGTGTTGCCCCCTCCCAGGTGAGTGTGTTGCCCCCTCCCAGCTGAGTGAGTTGCCCCCTCCCAGGTGGGTGAGTTGCCCCCTCCCAGGTGGGTGAGTTGCCCCTTCCCAGGTGGGTGTGGCGCCCCCTCACATCCCTCGCAGCTCAGTGTGATGCTTCAAAATCCTGTCCTTCCTGTTTCGTCCGCGCTTCTATATCCACTGTCTTCTAAATGAAACACTCGCAGTGCTGTGTGGCACCGCCTTCATTGTCTCCACCGGCTGAATAACGGTCAACGGTAATCACCCCATTGACTGGCAATACAAACAGGCCCAGCACACACCTTGTATCTTCGAAGGCAATCATGGTTCTTGGCAGCTGCTCTGTGCGTGAAAACACGATGGGCAGAGCCTCCAGCTGTCTCGTGTTTGTGCGATTTGGGCCGAATAGCACAATGACTGCGAATATTTAGTGAAGCTGCATGTCCGGCGCGGTAGCCCGGTACGCGGGATTTTGTATTGCTTTGTCTGCAGTGCTCCCTGCAGTGACTGACTGATGCCGCCCCGGTAGCTCAGTTGGTTAGAGCGCTGGCCTGCACTGGTCTCCCCTGTCCTGGCGACACAGGGTTCGAGTCGCTTCGTGCGCTCGCATTTGGCCCCCGGCCGGGAGTGTCAGTTGGCAGCTGGTCCGATAAGGCCGCGGACAAGCTACCGGGCGGCCGTGTTGGTGCATTGCCGGCACGTTAAACTTTCGGTCTAAGTTCTGTCGTTGAACTGCAATTCATGAATCGGGTGGTGGGGCCAGGGTTCACGCAACAAGCTCTGCTTAGCAAAAGAACCCTGACACCTAAAGCTACCCCAGTAACAACTCGAGCGAGCCTTCTCGCACTCAACGCACAGCCTGCAGTGACTGAGTGGTGGCACTCTCAGAGACAAGGATTTGTCTCTGAGATTTCACTGCATGCGTCACTTAGTTACGCAGATTTGCGTTGCGTATTGATCTTTTGGAAATACGCTGTCCGAGACCGGATTGTACAGTGAATGTAGCTGTTACTTTTGTGATGCAAAATAATCCGCCTACACTATCGCATGCGTTGTTTTCTGATGGGTAATCAGATGACAAATATACAAGAAGCTTCGTGGAATTAACAGGTTAATAAACATTGTAGCCACGTTCAATTGGAAGGTTGTTAACCTTATTCTCATCATAATTCAACAACTTGAATACATCAAATGAGCACAGATCACTAGATGTATTTGCCTGTCGACCGTGGCCAGGTAAATGCTACAGTGTAACTTTCTGTGACGTGGGCAGTACACCTGTCCCTGGTGTGTGTGGTGATGTGTGATGTGGTCTGTCGGTCGACAGTGCACGGTGTCCCTGATGTGTGTGGTGATGTGTGGTGACGTGAGCTGTCGGTCGACAGTACACGGTGTCCCTGGTGTGTGTGGTAACGTGTGGTGATGTGAGCTGTCGGTCGGCAGTACACGGTGTCCCTGGTGTGTGTAGTGATGTGCGATGACGTGTGGTGACGTGGGCTGTCGGTCGACAGTACACCGTGTCCCTGGTGTGTGTGGTAACGTGTGGTGACGTGAGCTGTCGGTCGGCAGTACACCGTGTCCCTGGTGTGTGTGGTGATGTGTGGTGACGTGAGCTGTCGGTCGGCAGTACACGGTGTCCCTGGTGTGTGTGGTGATGTGTGGTGACGTGAGCTGTCGGTCGACAGTACACGGTGTCCCTGGTGTGTGTGGTGATGTGTGGTGACGTGAGCTGTCGGTCGACAGTACACCGTGTCCCTGGTGTGTGTGGTGACGTGTGGTTGTGTGGTGGCGTGGGCTGTCGGTCGGCAGTACACCGTGTCCCTGGTGTGTGTGGTGACGTGTGGTGACGTGAGCTGTCGGTCGACAGTGCACCGTGTCCCTGGTGTGTGTGGTGATGTGTGGTGACGTGAGCTGTCGGTCGACAGTACACCGTGTCCCTGGTGTGTGTGGTGATGTGTGGTGACGTGGGCTGTCGGTCGGCAGTACACCGTGTCCCTGGTGTGTGTGGTGACGTGAGCTGTCGGTCGGCAGTACACCGTGTCCCTGGTGTGTGTGGTGATGTGTGGTGACGTGAGCTGTCGGTCGGCAGTACACGGTGTCCCTGGTGTGTGTGGTGATGTGTGGTGACGTGAGCTGTCGGTCGGCAGTACACCGTGTCCCTGGTGTGTGTGGTGATGTGTGGTGACGTGAGCTGTCGGTCGGCAGTACACCTGTCCCTGGTGTGTGTGGTGATGTGTGGTGACGTGAGCTGTCGGTCGACAGTACACCGTGTCCCTGGTGTGTGTGGTAGCGTGTGGTGATGGTGTGTGGTGGCGTGGGCTGTCGGTCGGCAGTACACCGTGTCCCTGGTGTGTGTGGTGATGTGTGGTGACGTGAGCTGTCGGTCGGCAGTACACCGTGTCCCTGGTGTGTGTGGTGATGTGTGGTGACGTGAGCTGTCGGTCGGCAGTACACCGTGTCCCTGGTGTGTGTGGTGATGTGTGGTGACGTGAGCTGTCGGTCGACAGTACACGGTGTCCCTGGTGATGTGTGGTGACGTGGGCTGTCGGTCGGCAGTACACCGTGTCCCTGGTGTGTGTGGTGATGTGTGGTGACGTGAGCTGTCGGTCGGCAGTACACCGTGTCCCTGGTGTGTGTGGTGATGTGTGGTGACGTGAGCTGTCGGTCGGCAGTGCACGGTGTCCCTGGTGTGTGTGGTGATGTGTGGTGACGTGGGCTGTTGGCGGCAGTACACCTGTCCCTGGTGTGTGTGGTGATGTGTGGTGACGTGAGCTGTCGGTCGGCAGTACACCGTGTCCCTGTGTGTGTGTAATGTGTGGTGATGTGTGGTGACGTGAGCTGTCGGTCGGCAGTACACCGTGTCCCTGGTGTGTGTGGTGATGTGTGGTGACGTGAGCTGTCGGTCGGCAGTACACCGTGTCCCTGGTGTGTGTGGTGATGTGTGGTGACGTGAGCTGTCGGTCGGCAGTACACCGTGTCCCTGGTGTGTGTGGTGACGTGTGGTGACGTGGGCTGTCGGTCGACAGTACACCGTGTCCCTGGTGTGTGTGGTGATGTGTGGTGACGTGAGCTGTCGGTCGACAGTGCACCATGTCCCTGGTGTGTGGTAACGTGTGGTGACGTGAGCTGTCGGTCGACAGTACGCGGTGTCCCTGGTGTGTGTGGTAACGTGTGGTGACGTGGGCTGTCGGTCGGCAGTACACCGTGTCCCTGGTGTGTGTGGTGATGTGTGGTGACGTGAGCTGTCGGTCGGCAGTACACCGTGTCCCTGGTGTGTGTGGTAACGTTTGTGTGGTGACGTGAGCTGTCGGTCGACAGTACACGGTGTCCCTGGTGTGTGTGGTGACGTGTGGTGATGTGTGGTGACGTGAGCTGTCGGTCGACAGTACACCGTGTCCCTGTGTGTGTGGTAATCGTGTCGGTGATGTCCGTGGTGAACGTGGGCTGTCGGTCGACAGTGGACAAGGCCACCGTCCACTTCCGCTTCATCAAACACCCCGAGTACCTGAAGCCTGGCCAGCGAATGGTGGGTGGACGGCGCAGTCACGGTGGTGTTGCGGTCACAGTGGTGCAGCAATACATTATTTGTGAACAGGGTGAAATATACCACTTTCTGTACCCTCAATTGACATCATTATCTAAGAAGTATCGGCATCTTGCTCCTTGATATTAAGTATTCATGTCTCCTTTCTAACAGTTTCTTGTTTATAAATAGCATGTGCATGCTCTCGGTCAGGAATGGTGACTCACGAACATATTGCAATGCAATTTCAGGTAATGGGATGACCTATATTATGATGTCATACATACCAGCTTATAACATAGCTATTATTCTCCCTATCCCGAATATAGCTCTTCTTAAATTATGAATATCAAAACCAATGGTAAAGGTCAAGTTACAAGTACCGACACCATTGACTCAAATTTTAGTCTGAAAGACATCAAAGGCATTTTAAATTACACTAATTCCATGGCAAATTTCGACACCCTGCTATGCTCGTTTCGACATCTCACACCTAACGAAAAACCATTATTTTAACGCTGCAGTGGTGCTGCGGTCACAGTCAGTGGTATTGCGGTCACGGTCACAGTCAGTGGTATTGCGGTCATGGTCACAGTGGTGTTGCGGTCACAATCACAGTGGTGCAGCGGTCACAGTCAGTGGTATTGCGGTCACAGTCACAGTGGTGTTGCGGTCACAGTGGTGCTGGTCACAGTGGTGTTGCGGTCACAGTCAGTGGTATTGCGGTCACAGTCACAGTGGTGCTGCGGTCACAGTCACAGTGGTGCTGCGGTCACAGTCACAGTGGTGTTGCGGTCACAGTCAGTGGTATTGCGGTCACAGTCACAGTGGTGCTGCGGTCACAGTCACAGTGGTACTGCGGTCACGTCACAGTGGTACTGCGGTCACAGTGGTACTGCGGTCACAGTCACAGTGGTACTGCGGTCACAGTCACAGTGGTACTGCGGTCACGGTCACAGTGGTGCTGCGGTCACAGTGGTACTGCGGTCACAGTCACAGTGGTACTGCGGTCACAGTCACAGTGGTACTGCGGTCACAGTGGTGCTGCGGTCACGGTCACAGTGGTACTGCGGTCACAGTCACAGTGGTACTGCGGTCACAGTCACAAGTGGTACTGCGGTCACAGTCACAGGGTACTGCGGTCACAGTCACAGTGGTACTGCGGTCACAGTGGTACTGCGGTCAAGTCACAGTGGTACTGCGGTCACAGTCACAGTGGTACTGCGGTCACAGTCACAGTGGTACTGCGGTCACAGTCACAGTGGTACTGCGGTCACGTGGTACGGCGGTCACAGTCACAGTGGTGTTGCGGTCACAGTCACAGTGGTGCTGCGGTCACGGTCACAGTGGTGTTGCGGTCAGTCACAGTGGTGTTGTACGGTCTTGCGGTCACAGTCACAGTGGTACTGCGGTCACAGTCACAGTGGTACTGCGGTCACGGTCACAGTGGTGTTGCGGTCACGGTCACAGTGGTATTGCGGTCACGGTCACAGTGGTACTGCGGTCACAGTCACAGTGGTACTGCGGTCACAGTCACAGTGGTGTTGCGGTCACAGTCAGTGGTATTGCGGTCACGGTCACAGTGGTGTTGCGGTCACAGTCACAGTGGTGCTGCGGTCACAGTCACAGTGGTACTGCGGTCACAGTCACAGTGGTGCTGCGGTCACAGTCACAGTGGTGTTGCGGTCACAGTCACAGTGGTGCTGCGGTCACGGTCACAGTGGTGTTGCGGTCAGAGTCACAGTGGTGTTGCGGTCACGGTCACAGTGGTGCTGCGGTCACAGTCACAGTGGTACTGCGGTCACAGTCACAGCGGTACTGCGGTCACAGTCACAGTAGTTTTTCGGTCATAGTCACAGTGGTGTTGCACTCTCAATCACAAACACTGTTCACATACACTTTCGGCGAGCGCAAGTTGTAGGTAAAAACTTTTAATGTGTATTTTGATGGCGTGAACAAGATGTGATGTTCGGCATAGTGCATGCATGGTGTATACACCGTAGTTGTAAACATTGTGTGTAGTTGTGCAGTACAGTTCCTGACATTGTGTCGGTGGGCAGGTGTTCCGCGAAGGGCGGACAAAGGCGGTGGGTAACGTGACGGCAATGGTGCCTAAGGCGCCGCCCGGTCAGCAGCAGAAGCAGAAGTCACAGAAGGCACAGCAACACCAACAGCAGCATCAACAGCAACACCATCAGAAGGTATGGTCGTCGTCAGTCTGACGTCTAGAGCGTCGGTAGCTTGCTCAGTATGGAAAGAAATTCAGTATGCTTGTTCCGCGAATCAGTCGGTATGGTGGTTATTGTTCTGTTTTTATAAGGCTTCGGTTGTTTTTGGTCGCATAGCGTGGCCAATCTCTCTCACGTCGATTGGGCTCGGGCGAACAGTGCCAATAGCCAGGACTGGAACCCTCAGCTTTGTAGCCACTATTCGCACCCTTCCGATCAGAATGTATTGGTGTTTAACAATAGCGTACGTGAGTGATTATCACCAGCACTGAGAGCTGTGGGTGTTCACGATGGGGGAGAATGAATCACTAGTGGAGTACTGGGTCTAGGGGAGCAGGTATGTTTTGGTCCGTGATCCCCAGTGGACGCAGTTGCTTCCCTGAGGCGTCACCGGCGCCAACATCTTGGTCACCAGCTGGGACGTGCTGGAGCTCGAGTAGTCATGATGACAACTCGGGTACGTTTGGTCCGCCGGACTGTCCCGGTGCATTATGTCCCGGATAGCTGTCCGTGTGAGGGTGCCTCCTGCCACGCCAATGTCTCCGGTCGAATGTCGGATCGTACGGATCGAGATGTACCCCTGTGGGCAGCCGGTTGTCCGTTGGGTAGCACGCTATTCGTGACGGTTAAGTGTTCGGGTCCAAGTCTTCCTCCGCCCGGTGTGAGGAAGGGCGATGTTGTGCGGCCTATCTAGCAGTATATGTCGCAAAAGAACCAATGTTTTTCTTTTTGCCAATGGGTATGCTTACTTGCCGAGACGACCGGGGCGGTGTGCGTGTGCGTGCGTGCGTGCGTGCGTGCGTGCGTGCGTGCGTGCGTGCGTGCGTGCGTGCGTGCGTGCGTGCGTGCGTGCGTGCGTGCGTGCGTGCGTGCGTGTGTGCATGAGCGTGTGTAACCGGTGTCTCCTCTGCAGGCGGAGACGACCGCGGCGAGCGGCGAGACCGACAGCGAGCCTGCGCTGGAGGCCAACGGCGTGGTGGCCGCAGGCGGCGCAGGCAAGCGACGAGGCGGCCGCCGACAAGCTACCCGGTCAGTGGACCTGTCATCTCCCATCCCAATTAGCCAACATCCAGACCCATCGCTCGGACAGTTCATCTGTTATCGCCCGCCCCATTAACGAACATCCAGACCCATCGCTCGGACAGTTCATCTGTTATCGCCCGCCCCATTAACGAACATCCAGACCCATCGTTCGGACAGTTCATCTGTCATCTCCCATCCCAACATCCAGACCCATCGTTCAGACGGTCTATCTGTCACCTCCCATCCCATTAACCAACATCCAGACCCAACGTTCGGACAATTTGTCATCTCCCATCCCATTAACCAGCATCCAGACACATCGTTCAGACGGTTTATCTGTCACCTCCCATCCCATCAGCCGACGTTCAGCCTGCTCGCTCTGGGCAGACTGAACGCCTAAGTTCGTCTGTTCTGTATTTATGACCGCTCGGTGACGGACTGCAGCCAGCAGTGGTTGGCGGTGCATTGTAGCAGTAGCGCCAGCGGCCGTGGCCGGCCGTGATGGTGATTGCAGCAGAAGCAGCCGCGGTCGAGGGGCTCAGCTCTTCCGATTTCAGCCCACTCCAATCGTCCTGCGAAAATGAAGTGGGCACTAGTCAATCGTTGATGCTTACACGTATTGGCTGCTACGTTGGTGGCGTATTTAACGGAGACAAAGGTGGCTGCTGGTGTCTCGCTTTGTCTTCAGCAAGCTTCGCCAGGCCTGTAGCGGTATTGGCAGCACTGCGGTACGGGGAGCCCCAGTCCTGTACACCGGTACACGCGGTCGACAGCTATAACGTCCCCCCCCCCCACCCCAAGGTGTCGCACCGGAATCAAAGCCATGGAGTGACGTCTCCGCCAATCACTACTCTGAAATTAACTTGTCGCTAAGTGCAGGAAATCAGGTGAAGACGTCAGAATCCCTGGTGGCAGCGGAGCAATTTCGGAACATGATGAACATGAGAAGCGTGTGGGCGAAGGACGACATTGACAGATGAACGCAGGGCGAAAGATGATATTGACAGATGAATGCGTTGAATGATGTCTGTTGGTAATGTTGTGATGTAGCAGATGAAAGGAATCGAGTATGGCGAAAAAGTAAGTCAGTACAATTGACGTTCGTGGAACTTAGCTCTGGTGGCCAAAATGTGTCCCCATGTCAGAATAAGTTCCTGATCAGTGTCGTTTTGCACGTAAATTTCGTGGCTGCAGATCATCGCCGCCCGCTCCGCTCGACCCCACTCTCAGTGCGCGCGTGCTCGTTTTGAGTATCCAGAGCATAGACCACTGTTCCGCCCATAACTCTAATCTTGCAGTCGCGGCACTCCAGCGGGAAAATGCCGGCGGATCTTGCAGTGTCGTTACTCCGGCGGGAAAATGCCGGCGGCGGCTCGGAGATGATTGCATCTGGTGACGTTGAGTGTGACAGTGTGTGCCGTCGTGTGCAGATGTGAGACGACTCGCCCCGGGGCGCAGCTACAGGGTCCGTACCGCCGGCCCGACATGACAAACTGGGCGCGGCGTCACTGTCAGGTCACCGCCAGGCCACCTGGTGATCTAACACTAGATTAAGCCAGGGGGACGGGTAGTCTAGGGGTAAGTTACCCATCTCACAATCGAGAGGTTGTGAGTTCGAGTTCCACCTGTCGCTACTCTTCGCCCGAGACCAATCGGCGTGAGAAGTTGGCGATGCCACATGACTCCACGGTCGACGTGTCGTAAAGCCAATAACCAACTAGGTTAAGCCAGGTCACCGTCACCACCATCGCGTTACGGTCATGCAGCAGTGGGGACATGGTGGTCCCACTACTGGTGGTGACCTGGTGACCCAACCAGGTTAATCCAGGTCACCGCCACCACCGCGTACGTTCTCCCCACTGCTGCAGCAGATGGGGCCATTCGCGGCTGGGCTCAGCGAACTTTTGCTGTCATCGGTATCGGTTTACCGCCGGGGGATGTCTGTTGCCTCGTTGCCCGTCGAATGATCGTTAGGTCGACAGTGCTTCAGCACATCAGTGTTGGCAGTGTTGACCGAGTTGACACCATATCAAGCGACTGTTGGCTGGTTAATTTCCGGAGTTAATCAGCGTTAGTCAGAACAGTGAGCCAGTTGGACGGGATGTTCTAACTCATACCTCATCTGCACTCCCAACATATGACATAGTGAATACTGTTCATAGTGAAACACAACATCAAAGTGAATACCGTGTCTATCTCTATATCTATCTCAATATCTATATCTATGTCTATCTCTATATCTATCTCTTTATCTATATCTATCTCTGTATCCCTACCATAGCCCTCGCTTTCTATCCCTTTGTCTCTTTGTCTCGTCTGTCTCGTTGTCTCTGTCTCTTTCTCTTTCCCTCTTTCTCTCTCTGTTTTTATCTATCTCTATCTCTATCCGCTCTCTCTATTCTACCTTCTCTTTATTCTCTCGCTTTCTCGCTCTCTCGCACTCTCGTTCTCGCTCTCTCGTTATCGATCCCTCTCTCTCTTCTCTCTTCTTCTCTCCCTCCCTGTCCCTCTTCCTCTACCTTTCCCTCTTCTCACTCTTCTTGCTGTCCATCTCTATCTTCCTCTCCAGTTCCCTCCTCTCTCTCGCCTCTGTTGTTTGGTGTGAATGTCTGCTCCGTGCTCTGTCGTGCTCTGCTCTGCTGGCTGCCAAGTGAAGATGTCACGTGAGGGTGCCGCCGGCGCCCGACCGAACGAGTGCGGACGTCGGGAGCGCTCCGACCGACACGAGTGCGGACGTCCGAGGGAGTCGCTCCGACCGACACGAGTGCGGACGTCCGAGGAGTCGCTCCGACCGACACGAAGTGCGGAGTCCGAAGTGACGTCCGAGGGAGTCGCTCCGACCGACACGGAGTGCGGACGTCCGAGGGAGTCGCTCCGACCGACACGAAGTGCGGACGTCCGAGGGAGTCGCTCCGACCGACACGAAGTGCGGACGTCCGAGGGAGTCGCTCCGACCGACACGAAGTGCGGACGTCCGAGGGAGTCGCTCCGACCGACACGAAGTGCGGACGTCCGAGGGAGTCGCTCCGACCGACACGAAGTGCGGACGTCCGAGGGAGTCGCTCCGACCGACACGAAGTGCGGACGTCCGAGGGAGTCGCTCCGACCGACACGAAGTGCGGACGTCCGAGGGAGTCGCTCCGACCGACACGGAGTGCGGACGTCCGAGGGAGTCGCTCCGACCGACACGAAGTGCGGACGTCCGAGGGAGTCGCTCCGACCGACACGAAGTGCGGACGTCCGAGGGAGTCGCTCCGACCGACACGCGCCGGTGCGGCCGTCTCTGTCGTGTTCAATAGCGTCTGCCCGCTGGGACAGCGCCGACGCCCAGCGCTATTGCGTGCCCAGGCGCGTCAGCACCCAAACAAGCGGTGTGTTTTTCGTGCGTTGTTGTGGCTCTGCACAGGTGGTTTGCCGTTGGTCGGCGGCGGCCCCTGAAGGGTCGTAGAGTTGACGCGAAGTTCTCCTTCCAGCCGTGGGAGCTGTTGTCCAAAGCTTTGGAGGAAGCTTGTGTTCTCTGGACTGGAGTGCATTCCTGAGTTTAGTGGGGTTGTTCAGTTGTGAAGTTACCGCCTTCTGGTCTGAACTTTCGACGCTGTCAGTCCGTTAGAGTGATGTGCAATCAACAAATAGCCGCTGTGCGCACCGTTCGTGGTATTTCGACTACATTCAACAATTGCCACTCTTGATTGAGTTTCTTGTAATCTACTGAAAATTACGGTTATTGCGTTTTGTATTCTTCGATTATAGATAATCTTCATTCAACAATGTTGAACTTCTCTTTTGCAACCTTTTAAAGATTGGTTGGTTATTGGTTTTACGACACATCGGACGTTGAGTCGTGGAGCGACGCCAATCACTCACGCCGATTGGTCGCGGGCGAAGAGTAGCGACAGGTGAGACTCGAACCCACAACCTTTCGATTGTGAGACGAGCAACTTACCCCTAGGCTACTCGTCCCCTAACCTTTTAGCGAGAAAAAGACGAGGACAGTATTCCTGGGACGATGCTGTTCTTTTGATCGATTGATTATTTTGGTTTCAGGGCACGCCGACTACAGTGTCAGTTGGCACCCATAATGATGTTCTGGATGGCAAATCCTTCATCAGGTTGCTTGTCCAACCCAGCTCGCCTCGCACTCCCTCGCATCCTACAGAGCGGCCAAGCATGTATCCGTTCTCCTCTTCGTCGATGAGTAATCTTCTGAGTGGGCGAACAGTATCTACCTACGCCCTCCCCTCTCCCACCTCCTACCCAGCCTGTAGTTCGAAGTTGCCAATTCCAGAGATGCCGTGCGTGCCCGATGGGCTGAGCCGTGGGATGGGGAGCGGCTCATTAGCGCGTGCTGGCGCCGGCCGGGCTGGGCCGGGCCGGGCGCCGGCTGTCCGTTTTAACTGTATCAAGTCTCCGGATAATGGCTGGCATTTGCTCCAGAAAACACAGATTGGGTGAACGTGGAAAAGCGGCCCGGGACGCTTCCGGTTGCAGCCGGCTCGGTGAGAAGCGAGCAGGGCCGGTTCGTGGAGGAAGCGACAGTGGAATACATTGAGGAATCAGCGGCGAAAACTAGCGACGATCGTGACCAGCGATGAAGGCAGTGAACGTTGCACAGCAAGGCGGACAATTCCCCTGTGCAGAGGCCTACTTGGAAAAAATGCATAATGCCGTTGGAGGAATACACCTAATGGTGAAGTGACCGAGCCATGGTCAGCTGTCGGGACAAATCTGGTGATGAAAGCACAGATCAACGAGCGGTTGGGTAGTCGCATTTCACCGTAAAGCCTCCGAACAATGAAGCCACGCAACTAACGGCGCACGGGCCAATCATCCGACAGCGGCGGAACACCGCCGCGAGGAGGGGCACGTCGCGCGGGTGCGGCAGCGGCCGGGTGGCAGGGTTCACCGTTCCGACGGCTGGCTTTGGAGACTGATGAGGTGCCGGCTCCGTGAGGGCCGCCTAATCACCAGCAGAATCACAGCCAGCTGTCAGAACCAGCACTGTCGGAGACTCGTGAAGATGAGTGGCGGTGGAGGCCGTTGACCGTGTGGTGTGGTCTTTGTGCAGCAGATGAAAACTGCCCCGTCAGCAGAAAAAACGCCCCCAAAAATGTTATCGTCTGTTTGATGGTGTGACTCGGCGAAGTTGTGTTGCGGGTCTGTCTGGGTGTGTGACGCCTGTGTTATTGTGTTGCGGGTCTGTCCGGGTGTGTGGCGCCTGTGGTATTGTGTTGCGGGTCTGTCTGGGTGTGTGGCGCCTGTGGTATTGTGTTGCGGATCTCTCTGGGTGTATGGCGCCTGTGGTATTGTGTTGCGGGTCTGTCTGGGTCTGTGATGCCTGTTGTATTATTGTGTTGTGGGTCTGTCTGGATGTGTGACACCTGTGGTATTATTATGATGCGAGTCTGTCTGGGTGTGTGGCGCCTGCGGTATTGTGTTGCGGGTCTGTCTGGATATGTCACGCCTGTGGTATTGTGCTCCAGCTCTGTGTGACTGTGACACCTGTGGTGTTGTACTCCAGCTCTGTGTGACTGTGACACCTGTGGTGTTGTACTCCAGCTCTGTGTGACTGTGACACCTGTGGTGTTGTACTCCAGCTCTGTGTGACTGTGACACCTGTGGTGTTGTACTCCAGCTCTGTGTGAATGTGACACCTGTGGTGTTGTACTCCAGCTCGTGTGACTGTGTGACTGTGACACCTGTGGTGTTGTACTCCAGCTCTGTGTGACTGTGACACTCCGCTCTGTGTGACCTTGTGTGTACCCGCGCTGTGTGACTGTGACACCTGTGGTGTTGCTCCGCTCTGTGTGACGTGACCTGTGGTGTTGACTCTCTGTGACTGACACCTGTGGCTGTGCGCTCTTGTGACTGTGACACCTGTGGTGTTGTACGCTCTGTGTGACTTACACCTGTGGTGCTGTACCGCTCTGTGTGACTGTACACCTGTGGTGTTGACTCCGTTGTGTGACTGTACACCTGTGGTGTGTACTCCGCTCTGTGTGACTGTGACATTGCTGACTGTTGTGACTGCACCTGTGTTTCGCTGGTACTGTACACCTGTGGTTTTGCTCGTTGTGTGACTGTGACACCTGTGGTTGTACTCCGCTGTGTGACTGACACCTTGTAAGTGTGACTGGACACCTGTTGTGACTCGTTTGTGACTGTCGACACCTTGGTGTTGTACTCCGCTGTGTGACTAACCTGTTGTTGTACTCGTGTGTACTGTACGACACCTGTGGTGTTGTACGTTTACGTGAACCTGTGTGTTGTACTCCGTTTGTACTGACCTGTTCTTGTTGTACTGTACACCTGTTGTTGTGTTGTACTGACACCTGTGGGCTGCTCCGTCTGTGTGACTGTACACCTGTGGTGTTGTACTCCAGCTCTGTGTGACTGTGACACCTGTGGTGTTGTACTCCAGTCTGTGACTGTGACACCTGTGGTGCTGTACCAGCCTGTGTGACTTGACACCTGTGTTTGTACTCCGCCTGTGTGACTGTGACACCTGTAGTGTTGTGCTCCAGCTCTGTGTGACTGTGACACCTGTGGTGTTGTACTCCAGCTCTGTGTGACTGTGACACCTGTGGTGTTGTGCTCCAGCTCTGTGTGACTGTGACACCTGTGGTGTTGTTCGCTCTGTGTGACTGTGACACCTGTGGTGCTTACTCCGCCGTGGACTTGACACCTGTTTTTCGTTGTGTACTGTGACACTTGTGGTGTTGTACTCCAGCTGTGTGACTGTGACACCTGTGGTGTTGTACTCCAGCCTGTGTGACTGTGACACCTGTGGTGTTATACTCCAGCTCTGTGTGACTGTGACACCTGTGGTGTTGTACTCCAGCCTGTGTGACTGTGACACCTGTGGTGTTGTGCTCCAGCTTGTGTGACTGTGACACTTGTGGTGTTGTACTCAGCTCTGTGTGACTGTGAAACCTGTGGTGTTGTACTCCAGCTCTGTGTGACTGTAACACCTGTGGTGTTGTGCTCCAGCTCTGTGTGACTGTGACACCTGTGGTGTTGTACTCCAGCTCTGTGTGACTGTGACACCTGCGGTATTGTGTTGCGGGTCTGTCTGGATATGTCACGCCTGTGGTATTGTGCTCCAGCTCTGTGTGACTGTGACACCTGTGGTGTTGTACTCCAGCTCTGTGTGACTGTGACACCTGTGGTGTTGTACTCCAGCTCTGTGTGACTGTGACACTTGTGGTGTTGTACTCCAGCTGTGTGACTGTGACACCTGTGGTGTTGTGCTCCAGCTCTGTGTGACTGTGACACTTGTGGTGTTGTACTCCAGCTCTGTGTGACTGTGACACCTGTGGTGTTGTGCTCCAGCTCTGTGTGACTGTGACACCTGTGGTGTTGTACTCCAGCTCTGTGTGACTGTGACACCTGTGGTGTTGTGCTCCAGCTCTGTGTGACTGTGACACCTGTGGTGTTGTACTCCAGCTCTGTGTGACTGTGACACCTGTGGTGTTGTACTCCAGCTCTGTGTGACTGTGACACCTGTGGTGTTGTACTCCAGCTCTGTTACTGTGACACCTGCGGTGCTGTAGTCCAGCTCTGTGTGACTGTGACACCTGTGGTGTTGTACTGCAGCTCTGGTGACTGACACCTGTGGTGTTGTACTCCAGCTCTGTGTGACTGTGACACCTGTGGTGCTGTAGTCCAGCTCTGTGTGACTGTGACACCTGTGGTGTTGTGCTCCAGCTCTGTGTGACTGTGACACCTGCGGTGCTGTAGTCCAGCTCTGTGTGACTGTGACACCTGTGGTGTTGTACTCCAGCTCTGTGTGACTGTGACACCTGTGGTGTTGTACTCCAGCTCTGTGTGACTGTGACACCTGTGGTGTTGTACTCCAGCTCTGTGTGACTGTGACACCTGTGGTGTTGTGCTCCAGCTCTGTGTGACTGTGACACCTGTGGTGTTGTACTCCAGCTCTGTGTGACTGTGACACCTGTGGTGTTGTACTCCAGCTCTGTGTGACTGTGCGCTGTGGCTACTGGTTGTACCCGCTCTGTGTGACTGTGACACCTGTGGTGTTGTACTCAGCTCTGTGTGACTGTGACACCTGTGGTGTTGTATCCAGCTCTGTGTGCTCTGTGACTTGAACCTGTGGTGTTGTACTCTAGCTCTGTGTGACTGTGACACCTGTGGTGTTGTGCTCCAGCTCTGTGTGACTGTGACACCTGTGGTGTTGTACTCCAGCTCTGTGTGACTGTGACACCTGTGGTGTTGTACTCCAGCTCTGTGTGACTGTGACACCTGTGGTGTTGTACTCCAGCTCTGTGTGACTGTGACACCTGTGGTGTTGTACTCCAGCTCTGTGTGACTGTGACACCTGTGGTGTTGTACTCCAGCTCTGTGTGACTGTGACACCTGTGGTGTTGTACTCCAGCTCTGTGTGACTGTGACACCTGTGGTGTTGTACTCCAGCTCTGTGTGACTGTGACACCTGTGGTGTTGTGCTCCAGCTCTGTGTGACTGTGACACCTGTGGTGTTGTGCTCCAGCTCTGTGTGACTGTGACACCTGTGGTGTTGTACTCCAGCTCTGTGTGACTGTGACACCTGTGGTGTTGTACTCCAGCTCTGTGTGACTGTGACACCTGTGGTGTTGTACTCCAGCTCTGTGTGACTGTGACACCTGTGGTGTTGTCCAGTCTGTGTGACTGTGACACTTGTGGTGTTGTACTCCAGCTCTGTGTGACTGTGACACCTGTGGTGTTGTGCTCCAGCTCTGTGTGACTGTGACACCTGCGGTGTTGTACTCCATCTCTGTGTGACTGTGACACTTGTGGTGTTGTACTCCAGCTGTGTGACTGTGACACCTGTGGTGTTGTGCTCCAGCTCTGTGTGACTGTGACACCTGTGGTGTTGTACTCCAGCTCTGTGTGACTGTGACACCTGTGGTGCTGTACTCCAGCTCTGTGTGACTGTGACACCTGTGGTGTTGTACTCCAGCTCTGTGTGACTGTGACACCTGTGGTGTTGTACTCCAGCTCTGTGTGACTGTGACACCTGTGGTGTTGTACTCCAGCTCTGTGTGACTGTGACACCTGTGGTGTTGTACTCCAGCTCTGTGTGACTGTGACACCTGTGGTGTTGTACTCCAGCTCTGTGTGACTGTGACACCTGTGGTGTTGTACTCCAGCTCTGTGTGACTGTGACACCTGTGGTGTTGTACTCCAGCTCCGTGTAACTGTGACACCTGTGGTGTTGTACTCCAGCTCTGTGTGACTGTGACACCTGTACGCTTTGACTGTGACACTGTGTTGTACTCCAGCTCTGTGTGACTGTGACACTTGTGGTGTTGTACTCCAGCTGTGTGACTGTGACACCTGTGGTGTTGTGCTCCAGCTCTGTGTGACTGTGACACCTGTGGTGTTGTACTCCAGCTCTGTGTGACTGTCACACCTGTGGTGCTGTAGTCCAGCTCTGTGTGACTGTGACACCTGTGGTGTTGTACTCCAGCTCTGTGTGACTGTGACACCTGCGGTGCTGTGCTCCAGGTTAGGGCAGCCGCCACCAGATCCGCCCGAGTGCTGACGCGCTGGCAAGATGCCGACACCGACGCGGCTGCCGAAGCCGAGACGAGCCTGTGCACCGCCGCCGACTGAGACCCGCGTGCCGCCGCCGGCTGCCGCTGGCACTGGTGTGCCGCCGCCCTGCTCTGGTCTGACGGCGCGCCCGCCCCGCCCGACGCTGCACGTGCGACACAGCACGTCTCCGTCGTACCCTGTTCCCCCACAGTCCGCCCTTGTGCTCCGTTTTGTGACGTCTTCGCGCCAGGGCCGCGCACGCATGCTCGCCGTTTACGGCCGGCGGCACGACTGACGAGACGTCCGAGTGCCGCCGGCCTATGTTATGCTGTCACTCGCGCTCAGACCAGACGACCTTCGCCACACTCACACACTCGCTACTGCTGTGCCGCTCGGTTATTGCTCTGAGTCGCGTTCGCGTTCGCTCGGAGAACTGGCGCCTAGCCGTTACCCTCGCCATGCTGTCATGTTTTACCCTCGCGAGGCAGGCCGAACTGGCGTCCACATGCCTTGAGGGAAATGTGTCATCTACCCGTTACCCTCGCCGCGCTGTCATGTTTTACCCTCACGGGGCAGGCTTATCCGGTGTTCGCCGCCCATCGTCCAATGTCTAGAAGTGCTTTTGATGTCCGCATTCTCGTGTGTCGGCCGTCGGCCCGTTTTTGGCTACGCGTTTCGGCGCCGCGTTTCTGCGCGTCGACGTTGCGGATGATCATCGAATACGGCGCGGACTGTCGGTGTGGGTAGGCCGTGTCCCGGCGGCAGTCAGCTGGCGGCGCTGCGGGTGTCAACACTCCAGCAGTCAGCTGGCCGCGTCACGTTTTATAGAAATGTTTGCTCTCCGTTATAGCCAAGCAGCGTCTGAGATGTTTGTTTGCATGCAGACGCCCATTCAAGAAGCGGCGGCGAATGTATGCGTAGTTCGTTTATGGCGTTCGCCGGCAACACCCTTGATTGGGGGTAGGGGCAGGGTGTTTGAACGCTGGCGTCCAATCATTTTGAGGTCGGCGGGAGGACACACCGGCGGGGAGCGTGGCTGTCTCTAATAAGCGCCAGGTCTCAGGTTAAACTCGTAGTGGTCGCGCGACTCCGCCTGGTCGGCAGTCCTCCGGCGCGCGATTGGCAGCGGTGTGACGCGTGATGCGTGACGCACGACGTGACGAAATGACGGATTGTCCGGCACCAGCGACACGCGGCTGCGCGCACGGCAGCGGCATGGCTCGCGTTTTAGAGAACTGGAAATTTATTTATGTATTTATTTTAATATACAGGACGTGCGATAGTCGCGTGGTTTACGGTGTCCCCTGATGGTACTAGCCCTCATATTACCAGAGGCGGGTACGAGAAGCACAGGCGCTGCGACACGGCTGATTCTGGCACAGCGCAGCACGACCCGTGCTCTCGGAATGCGCGCAAGGCGCAGCAGTGCGTGGCTCAGTGTAGCGCAGCACGGCAAAACGCGGTGGCGGTCTAGCACGGCACGACACTACAGCGCCCTTACGTCACGGCACGTCCCGCTAGCTAAATCACCTTGTAGTCGGCGCGCCCTTAAGCCCAGCACGTCCCGCTACACCACACACACACACACACGTCACGGCACGTCCCGCTACACCACACACGACACTACAGCGCCCTTACGTCACGGCACGTCCCGCTACACACACACACACACGTCACGGCACGGCACACACACACGCACCTACGTCACGGCACGTCCGCCACACACACACACGTCACGGCACGTCCCGCTACACCACACACACACACACACGTCACGGCACGTCCCGCTACACCACACACACACGTCACGGAACGGCACGGCATGGCGCACTACACCAAACGTACGTCACGGCACGGCACGACGCTACAGCGCCCTTACGTCACGGTACGTCCCGCTACACCACACACACACACGTCACGGCACGGCACGACACTACAGCGCCCTTACGTCACGGCACGGCTCACTACTCCACACGTACGTCACGGTGCGATTTACACGGCACAACTACCGCGTCACAACGTCACAGAGCGCACGTCCAATATTCGCAGCACGGTGTAACACGGCCAGTACATGCTGTGTAGTACATGCACAGCACAGCACAACATGACGGTTGATGTTTCGCTGTGCATTCCAAAAAAGTGTAGTAATCACCACGGCGGCACATAAAGGCAACTGAGCGAGGGAGCGCTCGTCAACTCGTCACGTGTAGCGCCATGAGACGGGACAAAACCTGGCACATTGACAACGGGAGGGGTTCGTGGTGGACAATAGTACAAAATGTAGGACATATATGTTGATCAATGCATTTGTATATAGTTTGGGTAGAAGTTCCGGCTGGTTCCGGAGGGGTGCTCGGGAATGGTAAATGTTTGTCGCAGTCGCTAGATGCCAGACCATTAGGATTAACAAAATTAACATTACGTTTCACACGTTAAACCAATTGGCGACATAGGATTTCGGATTTATTTGGAAAACTTTACTGAATTGAAGTAATAAAAACCTATATATATATATATATATATATATATATATATATATATATAGGTATGAATGTTTATGCATATCTATGTATACTTATATATATTTATATATATATATATATATATATATATATATATATATATATATATATATATATTTATTATGTAGATATTGTATATATATATATTTATATGTATATATGTATAGTTTATATATATGTATATATATATATATATATATATATATATATATATATATATATATATATTTATATACGTATAGCTATATGTTCGCATATGGTTGAATACGACGTCGAAAAATAAGGGTCGCCACTCCGGGGTGTCTCATACGAGACCTACAATCAATGTCCAGCAGTCCTGTGACGACTAGAAAAACAAGCCGTTTAGCTGCCGACAACCAGCAATGGAAAAACTGTTACGGAAAGCATAGGGACATTAGCATCTAGCGAATGCATTCATATTTTCAGCTTGCGTAAAAATTCAATTTCCGGTTTCTAATGGCATAATTTCCTCTTTCTGTTACTCAGTATGCTCGTAAATAGTTTTGAATAGTAATGGGAGGTTGTTCATGATGCGGGTCGGGCCGACATCGTTGCACCTTGTTCTGCGAAGGTGTTGACTTGCGCGCTTACTCAACATGGGGCGTGAATACAAGTGAGGGGAAATAAGTACAAGGTTTGTGGAATGAGAGGACTAGCAACAGGCCTGACCAGCAATGCCTAACACACAGCATCCTACAAATTGATGCTTTGTTTCCTTAACCGACGTTACACAGGTCTAATTGAAGCAGCTGGCACCACAGTCATCACAGCTACCGCAGAGCTGCCTATTTCGCCTCCGCTGTAGCGACGCGACCGTAACTATTGTGGCGACTGTGGTCAGGCCACTGTGGTGCAGCCAGCATTTTTATATAGGCCGACCAAAAAAAATGATGCTGGAGCCTTTCGGGTGCACAAAGAGCGGCAGGAATTTTGTGTTTTGCGTGGTGAAAATCTCGTGATTTCTTGTTTCATTCAATGCACTTTTGGTTGCCAGGGGGCATTCGGCCGCCCTTAGCTACGCCTATGGGTCACTGAGACAGCTGTAATCGCTGGCGTCACTACGGGGGCGGTTGAGGCCGCTAGGGCGGCTGTGGTTGCCGAGTCGGCTGTGGCCTCTGGAACGACCTTCCACGCTGAAGTGGCCCTCGCCGCTGTGGCGGCCGTGGCCACTGGACAACCCCCATCACTGGGGCTGCCGCCATCAGCGTTCAACAGGTCGCGAAGTGAGGTTGTTTCTTTGTCTCCAAGAAACAGCATGTGACGACACTTACCTGTACAAGTGTTTGAAGCATTTCTGACTACACTGAATAAAATATGGGAGAAAGGCTACTTCCGGATTCTTGGCAGGAGTCCATAGTGGTCCCTATACTCGAACCAAGAAAGAGCTGTTTAGATTCACTGCACTACCGACCGATTGTCCTCATCTCGTGTCTTTGCAAACTAAAGAAAATGGTGAACGTCCGACTCACCTGGTTTCTGGAAGAACGGGACTTTTTATCAGTCCAGTGTGCGTTTAGGAAGTACTGCTGCACAACTGATCATCTGTTAACGCTTGCCACCACCATTCAACTCGTTTTTAAGCACAGACAACATGTGAGGGCCATTTTATTTGATATAGAAGCAGCTTATGACTTCGCGTAGCAACACGGAATCTTGAAGGCCAAGAAATATGGAATCACCGGGAACCTGGGACTTTTTATTCAACAATTTCTGAAAGATTGCTTCTTGCGCTTCCAAGTAGGACACGAGCTTTCCGAGCGATTTCACCAAGTGAATGGAGTTCCACAGGGCAGTGTTTTAGGTGTTGCTCTGTTTGCTATCATTATAATTAATATCGTAGATGCATTGCCGCCGAGCACTGAATGTTCGCTATTCGTCGATGACTTCGCGATATGGTCATCTGGCTCGAACACAACATCGCTAACAAGACGGCCATAGCTCGCGGTGAACCACCCCCAAAAATGGGGTATGTAAATCGGACTTCTTTTTCACCAAGCAAAACGGTTGCAGTGCACTTCTGCCGCAGGCGGTGCTCTTAAACACTAAGCAAGGAGTTGTCTATCCCTGTTCAACAAATCGCAATGCTCTTCGGAGTGCATTTCGCTACTCGTTTGACGTACAAACAACATTTTGTATCATTGAGAGAAAGTATTTTAAGTCACTAAACTTGTTCAAGTGTATATTACGAACCTCCTATGGTTCTGATCGAAAGACATTAATGATATTATATCGGTCGCTCGTCCGATCTAAGTTGGACTATTCATGCTATGTGTTATGGTGATGCCCGCGAGAGCAGTAAGCGTACTCTTGATCATAGGTGAAGAATCGTTTTCAAAGTTGATGTGGTCGAGGTGGTGACGAAGGCAAGATTTTCGTATGGTGTGCCATTTTTTAAAGCTGTCCGTATTTACCCCACATTTTTGGCAGTTTCCACAAAACAACAAAAGCTAATAAATGACACGCTGCAACCTTTAAGTGTGCTCTTTTCAGGCTTTCGAGGATGTTTTTTTTCCGTTTATCAGGTATGATGACACAGTAAAAATTATGGTACATACAATATGCTGAGCGACGCTAAATGGTCTTGTACCTCGAAACAACACAAGACACCACAAGGGAGTATTATTCCTATGCAGACCTGTTTCGTTGACAAAGACGAAGACACACACACACACACACAGCACACAGAGCAATACTTCCAACACTGAGACAATGAAAGGCTGCTCCTGTGGCCTAGTGTGGCCATCCGCCATCGTTGTCCATCACATCTCGCATACGTTTGGGAACAGAGTTCGTCAGGCGTTTGCAATACACTGAAGTCAGCTTGTTTCAAATAGCTCGTATTCGTTCCCAGGGTTCGTCACTGGCTACACGAGCGGCTCTCAACTCCGGCGTTAAGGTTTGGTCACATGCTTTCCGAAACATGGGGGCCGCGGTAACATAGTTGGTAGAGCGTCGGGCTTTTGATCGCAAGATGGTGGGTTCGAATGTCACAACCGACGGCGTTTACCGAGTCCACCTGCGACGAATCGGCGTGAGAAGTTGGCGACGCTGTATGACCTGGCGGTTGAATACGTCGTAAAAGAGCCCAAGGTTATTTCCAGAACGTAACGTTCTATTCATCACAATTGCGCTCCAAAAAATGTTGCCTTCTACACAAGAGTAGAATGCTAACTGAATGAATTATCCAGTAAATGAGTGAATGAGTTGAAGAGAAGACATAATATGGAGGGAGGCGGAAGGCAAATATACAAATTACTAATTGCAACCATCCATAAGGTGCAGGAATTAACGGACGTGCAATACAAATGAATGCCGTTGGGACGTCCGCGTTTTTGCTCATAATGCCAAGAGACAAATGTTGGTTATGTAGACCCCCTCTTTTCATACAATTGCTGATAATATGATAAGATTGTGTACTTCCTCAGTGGGAATGCATGCATCATTGCTCGCCAGAATTCGAATGAAGTTTGCGAACACGTGGCACACTGTTGTAGAACTTAGGAATTTGCAACATAACACACTGTGATTCATTTTGTGAGAGTTGGAATTTCCCTATCCGCTTGGTAGCTGATCACTAGCTGTGTGAAAGAGCAAAAAGCACGGACGGATTTATCTGGCAAGGAAAAGCGCCAATACGATGCACCTCCAGAGCCACATATGACTTTCGAGAAGTGCTCCAGGCAGGTGGTGCGCAAGCTAAATCCAGCATCAGTCTAAGAGATCTAAATTTGGCACAGGAGTTCTGCAGGGTGACTGAAGGCTGTATGAAACACGTTTGGTTCAAATTTCGTGACCTACTCAATTCGTTTGGGATAAAATTAGGCCACTTATCATACACCACCATTTTTCGTACGTTTTTGGTCCTTGGTACAACTAATTGGCACGTTTGGTGGGGAATCTAGTACAGCAAGACATTACCAATTTAGTTGGTATAGTTGAAGTGTTCGGTTTTAACCCGCGTCATCTTTCCGGTCAAATCCTCACACCCCGTCTCGGGGGGGCGGTTGAAGACCACCCATCTAAAATCCAAACTAAGCATCGCACGAAAACGAAAGAGGCGTCATCGGAAAGTGCGCGACGAGTCGGGCCCGGGTCCATCCTCCGAAACAATTTCCCTGGAAAGTGACGTCACCAGGGGGATAGATTTTCACGACTTTTCACGACTTAAATTATGTTTTTGACTCTGGGGAGTTCATTTTTGGGGATATATGAAAACAAATATTTGGAATGAGAAAAGGACAGGGAAATCGACCAGGGCTATAATTCCCCCCCCCCCCCACATTTTTTTGTTTCAAAATTTTGAGTTCTCAAGTTTTCTTTAATTTTCCTTTTCCCATGGGTTCTCCCATGGGTTTTCCCAGACCGAGAAACGTTGTTGGAAGTCAACTTGCACTAATAAAAAATGCTTACTTTAGCCAGAATCCTGTATTTGTGCAGCAATTTGGCAAATACTCAAAATTTATATGTAGTTAAAAACGAGAAAAAATGAAAAATTCAACTGGTACGTTTTGTTGCATCCGTAAAGATAAGCAGAGGCTGAAAGTTTCATTAAAATATCTGCATCCGTTAACACGCGCCCTGGAGGGGGGTGGGCGAAATCCGCCCACCCCTCCAGTTTTTTCGTAGATAACTCCAGATTTTACCCGCCGATATACGCCATTGTTTGTGTACCTACTTATAAATGACCGGCACGTTGCTTAAAGTAAGAAAAACGGAAATCGACCGAAAAGTTTTGTAGTTAGGGGTAGCTAAATCAAAAAAATTATCAACACCAGACCACAAATATCGGCGCTGATGCGCTTCCCGTATATTGGCAAAAAGGAAGTCTTCTTGGCAAAACTACCGACTTGTTTGGTGTACAATGTTATGCTTCAAAGTCATATCAGGTCACCGAAGTCAAGTTAGGTCAAGTTTATGACAGGTTGACACACGCCCTGGAGGGGATGGCGAAATCCGCCCACCCCTCCGATTTTTCGTACATAACTCCATATTGTACCGGCCGATATACGCCATTTTGCGTACC
Organism: Imbricaverruca yamaguchii; assembly: GCA_034440575.1. Lineage (NCBI taxonomy): Eukaryota > Metazoa > Arthropoda > Thecostraca > Neoverrucidae > Imbricaverruca > Imbricaverruca yamaguchii. Next base: position 247,570 of record JAOTOL010001326.1, read on the forward strand.
TACTTGGAAATGATTGGCGCATGGTTTAAATTAAGTTATATGAAAATCGGCCGGGAATTTTTGCAAGTTAGAGGCCATTAAAGTAAAAAAAAAAAACAATTCGCAGCGCCAGACCACAAAAGTCGGCGCGGATGCGCTTCCCGTATATTGGCAAAAGCGAACTGTTCTTCACAACACTAGCGACTTGTTTGATGCATTTTGTTATGCTATATCACACAAAATTCATGTTAGGTCGCCGAGGTCAAGTCGGGACAAGTTCATGACAGGCTAACTGAACCAAACTTGGTCAACTGGAATGTTGTCAAAAATGCAAATGACTGTCATGCGATTGATGTCACTTTACATGTTACTTCCTACACATCCCAAAATCTACTGTATGTCATTGTGTGCCGAAGCGTTTCCATACTCTATTCGTATATTTCACTCCTTTCTTTGCGAAGCCGACTGTGCCGAACCGCCCAACGGAGCAGTCGGATGGGCACCCCGGTTCCGGTAACTGGAGCAGGTAATAACCTGCTAAAGAGCTCTTATATAGGTGACCTGAGGTCAAATGGCGGATCTGGCATCTGCATTGCATCATTAGTAATGCCCAAAACATTATGAAAGCCAATTTTGATTAAAACACATTTAAACACAACCACAGCGATCCATAACATTGACAATCCAATCGACGCAAAGCCAGAAAGTTTTGAAATTTTGACCTCATTTCGCCTTGAAGATATTGACCTAAGGTCATGAAATTTGCACACAATAGAGTTCACTATCGTGCCCATCCACTCGACGAATTTCGTTGCTCTAGCCCCAGTAGGAGCTGAAATCATATGGGGGCGGAATCCGCCCCTCCCCTTCCAGTGCGCGTACTTTTCCGAGGCCCTCCAGGGCGCGTGTTAAAGCGTGACGACTGGTTGAACTTTTTTGGAGGTGACCTCACTTGACCTTGACTAACTCGTTGACCCTTGATGGATGACCTGACCTAAAATTTTTGAATTAGCATGTCAAATTGATGTGGGAAAAGGTATGCCAAATTTGGGCGCGCTGCCGCGCGCCGTTCTTCCGCTATCCGCGGAAAACCTGAGGGGGCGGTTGAAGACCCCCCGAGACGGGACGGTTTAACATAGGTGCTGCTCAGGCATGCTTAACATGTCTCACCGTAATTTTCATGTTCCCCATTTCGTCCGGCATGTTTGACTTTGTGCTTCAAATACTTGTAAAATTAATATAATCTATCCAACAAACTTATATTTGTTAATGCCGCAGAAAGTAGCTGACCACCCATTCCAACATCACACGATAACCCGCAAATGACTGGGATCATTTCCCCTCTGGCTTTCCACGATTACAATGGAACCACTAAAGCTCGATATGTGAAACGTGGCATACTCTTAGACTTGCTACTCAGATATGTCGCGCAAAAATGTAGATGTCCTGGAGAGCCTAGATTTGGTCAAATGATGTCATACGAACATGTGCTAGGACGATCACAGGAGACACATAATGTTAATCTATCAGTCATATAGTAATGGAAATGGTGAATTTGTCAGCCTTCAGTGGCAGATGGTATTATGTAAGCTGCATTATCATACTGTTATTCTATATCTCCATAGCAGTGCACCACGCTCCACGCACAGGACACGACCTCATTTTACCTCACATTTCCTCACGTGATCCAGCGTGACCTTGTGTTCAGAATACTCCCATCTGAGCTTTTGAGGCACTCAACATCCTTTAGTAAAACATCGCCATCGTATTTGGTAACTTTGGGAATATACTACGGTCTACCCGAGACTCCACCATACTGCGTTTGGGCTGACCCGTGACATCATCAGTGGCCTCCACGTTAGCAGAATTTGATGTCCCGACACCAAAATGTAGCCAAGGGCGGGGGCGATTGCCTATCCTAGGGCTTCGACGGGCCCCTAGCGCGGTCAGTACGCTATTCACTACAAGATCGCCATGGCAGAAATGGAAAAGCAAACAACACTTATGCATGGCTGTTGTCGATCTCCTAAGAACGTCTACGAACCCATACAAAACTGGTCCTCATGAACGTCTATGGACCCTTACGAATGTATACGGCCTTCACGAAGCTTACGGGCCCTTACAAGTGCATATGAACCCTTACGAACGTCCACTGGTCTTTGCGAACTTCTACTGGCCCTTTCGAACGTTTACGGCCGTTATGGTCGTCTATGGGCGTTTACGAACGGGTGTGGGTCCTTACGAATGCGTGCAGATCCTTACGGCAGTCTACGAGCTCTTGGAAGTTTTTACCTACGCTCTGCTCACTTATTTATTTATATAATATTGGATCGGCGGTGTTTTTCCCAGAATCCTTTGACATCCAAAGCTGGTGTGGCAATGTCACACCAACTTTGAAGCTTGTGTGGCTTGTTTGTTTGTTTATTGGGTGGTTCACGACGCACTTTACGCACATTCTCGGCTAATGGCGCCGCCCGCACTGTTTCGCCGGTGGGCTGCGGGATTGGGAAATGTCCCGAGCAGCGCTAGTGTCGAACCCGGGACCTTTGGTACCCATAGCCTAACACTTTAACCACTCGGCCATCCCCGCCCAAAAGTTGGTGTCGCCATGGCCATACCTGCCATACCGCATTCTCCACCTATCCTCTTGATGCGGAACAGCAAGCGACTCTGCAGACCGTTTCTGGGGCGTTTAGAACCACGCCGATGGTTAGCCTGCTCGCGAAGTCGAATGAATCTCCCCCGGCGTTAAGACGTGAGTCTTAATATGCATGCAGATTACGGCAGTTCCCCACCCACCCCACCTACGACGCGGTGTTCTCTCGAAAACATTGGAGCGCTTGGATACATATAAAGGATACACCAATATTTACTGATGGACCCAAGCACAGCACTTGAGCAGGATGTGATTTCGTATGTGGCACTTCCGCCAGATCTTTTACCCTCATCGATGTGTCACAAGATGTTCCGTATGCCATACTGTCTAAACTCTTAGCCGCCTTTTGGCACCCACCGCATTTTACCTTACAAAGATGGCTTAACACGTATCACTAATCTGGAACAAAACGGGCAATGCGTTCGTTTGTGCTGGGTACCGAGCCATGTGGAATTTATGGAAATGAGCGAGCCGATTCCGCAGCCAAATGGGCAACCCAGAGATCCCAACAGTATTCTATTATTTCCAGCCAGGGACCACATCTTTGGAATCTTATCGTACATGAATGCTAAGTGGCAGAGGAGTTAGAACGTGCAGTCTAACAATTAGCTGCATTCAATAAAACCACACCTTGGAGACTGGTCATCATTCTATATCAGATCCAGGAGTGACGAGGTGACTCTAGACTGCGAACCGGCCACACACACGCTACTCACCAATACCTCCTGTGCGGGGAGGAGAGACTCAAGTGTCTGGAAGCTCTCACTGTGCGACATGTGTTTTTCCCGTGCCAACATTTTTCAAGGGAGTTGTATGGAAATACGGTCAGACATCTAGCTATCGCAACGTTCTGGCAGATGACTAGGAAATCATTCATTCTGGTAGAATATTCAGGTATATGAGACCGATAGGGCTTCAGACATATACTCACCTCAATAACATCTCCATATGATTCTGGCGTACAAAATGGACATTATGGGCGCTTAAATCATCACATATTTTGTTCGAAGCGTCCTAAAACCCAAATGATTAACTAACTCGCTAGCTAAAGCACTTTTCAGTGTCGCAGCAGGTCACGACATTGTTCGGAATGAATATGAATGATAACGAGAGCGGTTATGAGAGTCACGCCTCTCTTGTTCCTTCTTGCTAAAGGGTTCCAACCTGCAGGGAGACCCCTTTGGCACTATAGCTCTTTTCACCATCATGACTCTCTTCAGCCTTTAGGAGACCTTCCCAGTACCCGGCAGCATGCATGGCTTTCAAGAACATTTTATCTCTGAAGCTGGTCCTCAGTATTCCTCGCGCCCATCGCCGCTTAGCGACCATCGCCTTTTCATTATCTTTCAGTTTCGACGCAGTGGGGTTTAGGACGACTCCAAGCGAAAAGACGCATGCAAAACGTAGCATACCTGAAGCATATTCACTGGGAAATACCACCTCTACACCCTGACAAATACAACCTCTTCTCCCCTGGCAAATACCACCTCTTCTCCCTTGGCGAATACCACCTCCCTCCTTTGGCAAATACCACCTTTCCACCTTGGCAAATAACTGGCAAATATCCAAAATCATCCTGGCAAGAATCCTCCCCTGGCAAATATCACCTCTCCATCCCTGGCAAATGCCAACTCTCCGCCCCTGGCAAATACCACCCCTCCATCCTGTCAAATATGACCTCTTCGTCATGGCAAATACCACCTATCCTCCCCTGGCAAATATCACCTATCCATCCCTGGCAAATACTACCTCTCCGCTCCTGGCAAATACCACCCCTCCACCCCCTCAAATACAACCTCTCCACCCTGTAAAATACCACCCTTCCTCCCCTGGCACAATCCGGCGCTGCTTGTTATACCCAGATACCTTCTGCTACGTGTGCATTGCATGCATTGGACATACCTCGGCATCACATCTGGACTGAATCTTGGTATGGTTGGTTCGCCTGACCAGTTTCGTGGATGACGTAACATGCATTTTACACCGCCAGGTTGCATCTTGGTCGCGCTTAACGCGCAATATATAATAGTACTACTCAACAACACGCTAATTTCGATTCCATCACCAAAGTATTGTAGTTATATTGTAGTATTGTAGTTGTTGCATTGCATGTTATATGAAGGTGAGGCGTTTCAAGTGTGTAGAACATCAGAGGGAAGGAGATGCTGCGCAGATGCCGATTTTATCCATAGGTCAAAGGTCAGCCAAGCCAGTGTCAGCGATAAGTGAGAGACAGGGTGAGGTCACAAGGCTGCCACAGATCACCGCAGATCGTCACAGGTCGTCAGGTCGTCACACATCCCCGGTGTGGCACAGATCGTCAGTGTGGCACATGTCACCCAGGATCAGTACAGGTCGTGAGTGGGCATCACATGTCACCCAGGATCAGTACTGGTCGTGAGTGGGCATCACATGTCACCCAGGATCAGTACTGGTCGTGAGTGGGCATCACATGTCACCCAGGATCAGTACTGGTCGTGAGTGGGCATCACATGTCACCCAGGATGTACAGGTCGTACAGAGTGGGCATCACATGTCACCCAGGATCAGTACTGGTCGTGAGTGGGCATCACATGTCACCCAGGATCAGTACTGGTCGCGAGTGGGCATCACAGGTCGTCCAGCTCGTCACCGGACATGTAGCCGGGGTCCTCGTCCTCGGGGCGTAGCTCCACCAGCTGGCCGGCGGCCGTAGAGGCGCCCAACAGGTAGTCTCCCAGCTGGTCCGGCTCCGGCTCCGGCTCCGGCTCCAGCTCCGGCTCCAGGCTGGGCGTGGTCATGCCGATCAGCAGGGTGGCCGCGTCCACGGGGTCGGGGTCGGGGTCGGGAGCGAGCTCGGGCGGCTCGTCGTCCTCCAGCTCGGCCGGATCGGGAGACTCGCCCACGCTGTTGGCGCCGTCCTCCTCGAAGCTGACCTGGCGTGGGAACACGACCGCCGCGCCCTCGTCCTCGCCGTCCTCCACGTCGTCCTCGATGTCGCGACGTCGTGCCGATAGCCGCTGCTCGGGAGGACCGCCGGACGACTCGGTGGGTGAGGCGAGCTGGTACAGAATGTTCTCGTCGTCGTCTTCCGTCTCCACGGCCGGCTCCTCCTCCAGCTCTACGCCTCCCTCCTCTTCGTTCTCCTCCATCTCCTCCTCCTCCTCGATCTCGATCTCCTCACCTTCTTCCTCGGCTTCTTCCTCGGCGTCGTCTTCTGCCTCGTCTTCTAGTTCTTCTGCGTCTTCATTATCCTCCTCGGCGACGTTGGATTCGTCCATTTCTGTTTGCTCTTTGGCCACCTCCACTTCTTCATGCTCATCGACTCCCTCGCTAGTCCCTCCATGATTGTCGACTAAGTCTTCATCGTTTGGCATATATTCGCCAAGTTCCTCCAAATCAACCACGTCTGTGTCCTTCACATCAGTTTCCTCGGCTTCGTCCTCGACACTTTCTGCGGTCTCCATTTCCTGTTCTTCTTCGACGTTTTCTGCAGCCTCCTCTTCCTCTTCTTCCACCGTCGCCTGACCTGTTTCCTCTTCCTCTTCCTCCTCCTCTTGTTCGTCGACATTGTTTGCTTCATCTTCCTCCGCCTGGACAGCTTCCCCAGTCACGTATGCGGGTTCCTCCGCTTCACCCGCCATTTCCCCTGACATCAGACTGTCAGCAGTCCCTGACTGGAGCTCTTGGTCCTGCCCAGGGTCACAAACTGACATGATTGCGACTTCTGACTCGTCTTGAGGTGTCTGCAGCGCCTCAGGCGTAAGGCTGCGTAGAAGCTGACGCTCCTCGTTGAGCTCCTCTTGTTCAATGTATCTGAAATCGCATTTTGTTCCTCTTTTAGTACTTTTGGCATGGCTGCCTGTGCCCATGCACATTCCACTTTGCAGCTGCTCGAGTGGATGATCGATCACAACACGCTCGAGCTAGGGAAGGGGCTATTTTAGTCTCCTCCTGAAATCTGGGAATCTAATGGAGCAACACATTTAGCATGGTACAGGGACTTATGTAGCCCGAGCAAGTGCCACTATTGCATACGATTACAGTACACGTGCTATGCAACACGCATGCGGAGGTCACATATACGGCACAGAGCCGCTGCACACTATGGGCATTACTGCCTTCAGTAGCTTCGGTTCTTACTTTTCGTATTCTGAATGTGGCGTTACAGATGATGAACCACTACCTGGAGAATTAGCTTCCGTGCGCCTGGGAGAGCACCACAAGTGGTTACTTGCTGCATGCCAACTGTAACCACAGGTGATTGGCTCCCATATGGATGGCTACCTCCCGCATACTGGGAAAGCGAGCTAGTGGGCTACCGATGTACGGTGTGTCAGATAGGCATGCACCTCTGTGTACAGATGTGTGATATGTCACATGGTTACCTCCGTGTACCGATGTGCGGCATGTCAGATAGGCATGCACCTCCGTGTACAGATGTGTGATATGTCACATGGTTACCTCCGTGTGCCGATGTGCGGTATGTTAAGTGGTAACCTCCGTAGTTGAGTTGTTACAGCCTGTACGTCTGGCGTTACACAGTCAGTAGTCACCTGCTGTTTCTGCAGGATAGGCAGCGGCAGACGACCAGCTTCTTCACCAGGTACAGCGTTGACCCACTCTTGATCTGGTATGTGGTGAGTGGTCGTCGACTAGACTGAAAACCAGCGCACCCGGTACTGGCACAGGTCAAACCCAGCACGCCTGTTGTTGGTACAGAGCAAAACCAGCACACCTAGCACAGGCACAAAGCAAAACCAGCACACCCGGTACTGGCACATATCAAAACCAGCAGCCCCGGCACTGGTACTGCACAAAACCAGCACCCACGTTACCGGTACAGGACAAAACCAGCACGCCTGGTACTGGTACAGAACAAAACTAGCACCCCCGTTACTGATAGAGAGCAAAACCAGCACGCCTAGCACAAGTACAGAGCAAAGCCAGTACCCTCGATACTGGCACAGGACAAAACCGGCACCCTCGCTATTGGTGCACAGCAAAAACATGACACCTAGCACAGGCATGGAGCAAAACTAACACACCTAGCACAGATACGGGGCAAAACCAGCACACGTAGCACATGTACAGAGCAAAACCAGCACACGTAGCACTGGTACAGAGCAAAACCAGCACACGTAGCACATGTGCAGAACAAAATCAGCAGTCTCACAATCGAAAGGTTGTGGGTTCGAGTCTCACCTGTCGCTACTCTTCGCCCGCGGCCAATCGGCGTGAGAGATCGGCGGCGCTACATGACTCAACGGTCGATGTGTCGCAAAACCAACAACCAACCAACCAACCAACAAAATCAGCAGCTCATCCAGTACTGGTACAGAGGTCAACAAGCGAAATACGTTATTGTGATACCTTTAGATGTTTTGTCATCATCGGAAGTAACGTACATGTTCTATTTCACCAAAACCTTGTACATTCAACCTAGGGTGTTGTCAGTTTTGCGGGAAGTCTATCATCGGAATACATCAGCAACATAGCCGAATCCCCGTTTTGAAATGATGCCATTCAGTTGTGTCCTCCCCCGCCGATGGAGCCTAATCTTCAGTCGACTTTCCACAACAGCCGCAACAGACACTGGACCGGAAAGAAAACCTCGCAGCAGGTTCGTGAAGCGTCACGTTGCAGTAATTGGCATATAAATGAACTCAGCGGAATTTTCAGACAATCTGGATTGGTAGTGTGCATAATGTGTGCAAAATTACATGCAATTCTTGCTATGCTTTGTTTATTTTCCACTAAATCGGAAAACGCCCAACTCTGCGCAGCTGGAACCCTGTTTTGATGATCTTATTTGCATTTACCTCGCTGAGTTATAGTGTAAATACAATGTCCATGGCATGGTCTGCGAGGCCCATGCCACGCACATGGGGCAGCCTGGCTGATACACAGGCGCTTCTGGCACTTGCAAATGCCGTTCTGGACGAACCATTTTACAGGTGCAGAAGGTTACGAGTTACATTAGAGTTACACAGAGACGCAGTAGAGTTATACACACTCGTATTATAGTTACACAGAGTCCTTTGCTAGCTATGGCGGAAGCTTTAACGGCCACAAAGGAACAGATGGGTTACGACTAATTGTTAAATTACAGTGGCTAAGGGACCTAGTTCGCCAAGGGATCTCCAAAAGCTATGTGCCACGCGTGGAAATCCTATTTGCGCCTGTGTATATCAGACATGGGGAGATTGGCTACGCAATGTGCATATACTTCACTGTATCACCTACAGCGCCCGTATATATCAGGCATGGACAAATCGGCTACTCAGGATGCATAGTCCTCCTCGTGTCAATTACAATTTGACCACTCGGCATACATTGACCATACTGATCGGCATACCGATAGGTGTCGGCTCCTAACTCGTGTACTTCCGTGGCTGTGACTATCTTCTCATGACCTGTGCAGCGTGACCTGCTGACTTGACCCGCTCCAGCTCGACCCGCTGACCTTGAGCAGGCGACCCCGGAAGTAGATGAGTTGCTGGCGGACGGGTATGCCGGTCTTCTGCAGCAGCTGTGCCTTGACGTCCCGCAGCCGCTCCACACCCTCCACGGGAATCTTGATCCTCGCCGGAGTCATCACCGTCACCTGGCGATTACGGTGGTGACGCCAGTGGTGAGGCTTATTGGTGATGTAGGTGATGAAGTGGATTGGTGTGCGAGTGGTGAGGCTTATTGGTGATGTAGGTGATAGGGGTTATTGGTGATGTGAGTGGTGAGGCTTAATGGTGATGCAAGTGGTGAGGGTTATTGGTGATGCAAGAGGTGATGCATATTGGTGTTGGAAGTGGTGTGGCTTATTGATGATCGATGTGGCGATATTCATTAGTGACGCAGTGCGTTACAAATTGCCACTGGGTCCCACCTGGGTCACACAGCACTCATGTGATGTGAGGTAGACATTTTTTAAACTGAAAGAGCCATGTGAGAACGATGCGATCAATCATGTCCTGAAAGCAACGAAGGACATCTTTCATCATATCGAGGTAATTGCCCCGATGTTACACCGGACAAGTTGGACGAAGGTACAGGTGAAGACCACCACACTTGCGTTTATCGAGCTTTGGTGTCACCACTATAGTCTCATTGGCGATACCTCTTTGAATAGTGTACGCGAAGTTTCGAGTGATCTATAAATTCAGGTGTATTATTTACGATTTGTTTTAACCTTTGCTCCGTGGGAGATTTCTTCACTCTGGTCCCTTGTGGATGGCGGGGGTCGGTATATATATATATATAGAGAGAGAGAGAGAGAGAGAGAGAGAGAGAGAGAGAGAGAGAGAGAGAGAGAGAGAGAGAGAGAGAGAGAGAGAGAGAGAGAGAGAGAGAGAGAGAGAGAGAGAGAGAATATATATAATATATATATATATATATATATATATATATATATATATAGAGATATATATATATATATATATAGAGAGAGAGAGAGATAGAGAGAGAGAGAGAGAGAGAGAGAGAGAGAGAGAGAGAGAGAGAGAGAGAGAGAGAGCGAGCGCGCGAATTCAGTGGGATGACAACGGGACTGTGAATTCCCCTTTCTCCATACCCGCTAAGACAGTTTTGTTGTGGGTGAAGGCAGGAGTAGATATATGCTTGCTTGGGGAAATGGGCGTGGGGAGCACCCGCTGCACGGAAGTTATTGCGGCTCCTTCATGGCTCTTGCACAAAACCAGAGTGACATGACATAGACAAATAGCATAGCCACACTCTCATGCCATTACCGAACACACACACGGTGGATCAGGAGTAAACGTTGGCGTGACTAAATAGATCAACGAACAGCGTGCCGGTGAAATATACGCCTAACGTCGCATCGTACTAACGTCACTTAATTTCGTAGCACTATTATCAACAGAGAAATGTTTCCTCTTCGCAATGCTGCCATATACACATGGATGACGTCCGTATACTCTCTCCTTGCATTAGTTTGCATATAGTTTTTTTTCTCTTGCGTACCGATTGACAAAATTGCGTGCAGGATGGCAAATTATTCCTACAGCGTTATCGATCAGATGATTAAATGTTCTGGTAACAAGTGCCTCCACGTTGATACGGGCATCCCACCATACCTCGATACTGATACGGGCATCCCACCATATTCATGATTTCATGAATATGGTGACAAATTCATGACAAAATCCGGCGAAATTCGATTGCCAGACCCGATGCTTGGAGGTGTAGACAACCCAATTAACAAGTCCGTAGAACTTGACATGTTCCCTACTACAACCACAACGGCAGCGTGGGGCGTGACCAGGACCCCTGAGGTAATCGGAGGGCGACCGAGGAAGACCAGAGAAATCTAGGAATGGCGGAGGCCTGGTCAATTTGTTTTATTTTGCAATACATGCCCTCCACGTACAGTGGCTGTTATGGATGCAGTTATCAATGCAGAGAGGTGGGTGAGGAAGAGGGAAGGATAGATCAGAACTTAAGGCGGATAGCAACAGGAGGAAGAGAAGGGCGGACAAAAGCATGCATAAGGCGAAAGCAAAGCGGTTGTGTAGAGGCAGATGCCAAAGTCGAGAAGTATTCTATAGTCGGGCACGGGACAACGTAAGGCAGAAAGAAGGATGCACATAGAGCGCAGGACATGCTTAGGGAGAGGCACATCGGAAAGAGGACGACGAAAAGCAGAGGACACAACAATGCAGAAAGCAGGCTACGCCAAGGCAGGTGGCATAGAAATGCAGGAGACACGGCAATACAGAGGAACAGCCTGGCAGAGGACACGGTAATGCAGAGGGGCGGGCACGGCAGGTGAAGAACAGACTGGCAGAGGACACTGTAATGCAGAGGGACGTGCACGGCAGGTGGAACAGCCTGGCAGAGGACACTGTAATGCAGAGGGCCGTGCACGGCAGGTGGAACAGCCTGGCAGAGGACACTGTAATGCAGAGGGGCGGGCACGGACAGCAAGGCAGAGGACACTGTAATGCAGAGGGGCGGGCACGGCAGGTGGAACAGCCTGGCAGGGGACACTGTAATGAGAGGGCGGGCAGGGAGGTGGAACAGCCTGGCAGAGGACACTGTAATGCAGAGGGGCGGGCACGGCAGGTGGAACAGCCTGGCAGAGGACACTGTAATGCAGAGGGGCGGGCACGGCAGGTGGAACAGCCTGGCAGAGGGTGGGGAACAGCCTGGCAGAGGACACTGTAATGCAGAGGGGCGGGCACGGCAGGTGGAACAGCCTGGCAGAGGACACTGTAATGCAGAGGGGCGGGCACGGCAGGTGGAACAGCCTGGCAGAGGACACTGTAATGCAGAGGGGCGGGCACGGCAGGTGGAACAGCCTGGCAGAGGACACTGTAATGCAGAGGGGCGGGCACGGCAGGTGGAACAGCCTGGCAGAGGACACTGTAATGCAGAGGGGCGGGCACGGCAGGTGGAACAGCCTGGCAGAGGACACTGTAATGCAGAGGGGGCGGGCACGGCAGGTGGAACAGCCTGGCAGAGGACACTGTAATGCAGAGGGGCGGGGGGACACGGCAGGTGGAACAGCCTGGCAGAGGACACTGTAATGCAGAGGGGCGGGCACGGCAGGTGGAACAGCCTGGCAGAGGACACTGTAATGCAGAGGGGCGGGCACGGCAGGTGGAACAGCCTGGCAGAGGACACTGTAATGCAGAGGGGCGGGCACGGCAGGTGGAACAGCCTGGCAGAGGACACTGTAATGCAGGGGGGCGGGCACGGCAGGTGGAACAGCCTGGCAGAGGACACTGTAATGCAGAGGGGCGGGCACGGCAGGTGGAACAGCCTGGCAGAGGACACTGTAATGCAGAGGGGCGGGCACGGCAGGTGGAACTGGCGGGCACGGCAGGTGGAACAGCCTGGCAGAGGACACTGTAATGCAGAGGGGCGGGCACGGCAGGTGGAACAGCCTGGCAGAGGACACTGTAATGCAGAGGGGCGGGCACGGCAGGTGGAACAGCCTGGCAGAGGACACTGTAATGCAGAGGGGCGGGCACGGCAGGTGGAACAGCCTGGCAGAGGACACTGTAATGCAGAGGGGCGGGCACGGCAGGTGGAACAGCCTGGCAGAGGACACTGTAATGCAGAGGGGCGGGCACGGCAGGTGGAACAGCCTGGCAGAGGACACTGTAATGCAGAGGGGCGGGCACGGCAGGTGGAACAGCCTGGCAGAGGACACTGTAATGCAGAGGGGCGGGCACGGCAGGTGGAACAGCCTGGCAGAGGACACTGTAATGCAGAGGGGCGTGGCACGGCAGGTGGAACAGCCTGGCAGAGGACACTGTAATGCAGAGGGGCGGGCACGGCAGGTGGAACAGCCTGGCAGAGGACACTGTAATGCAGAGGGGCGGGCACGGCAGGTGGAACAGCCTGGCAGAGGACACTGTAATGCAGAGAGGGGCGGGCACGGCAGGTGGAACAGCCTGGCAGAGGACACTGTAATGCAGAGGGGCGGGCACGGCAGGTGGAACAGCCTGGCAGAGGACACTGTAATGCAGAGGGGCGGGCACGGCAGGTGGAACAGCCTGGCAGAGGACACTATAATGCAGAGGGGCGGGCACGGCAGGTGGAACAGCCTGGCAGAGGACACTGTAATGCAGAGGGGCGGGCACGGCAGGTGGAACAGCCTGGCAGAGGACACTGTAATGCAGAGGGGCGGGCACGGCAGGTGGAACAGCCTGGCAGAGGACACTGTAATGCAGAGGGGCGGGCACGGCAGGTGGAACAGCCTGGCAGAGGACACTGTAATGCAGAGGGGCGGGCACGGCAGGTGGAACAGCCTGGCAGAGGACACTGTAATGCAGAGGGGCGGGCACGGCAGGTGGAACAGCCTGGCAGAGGACACTGTAATGCAGAGGGGCGGGCACGGCAGGTGGAACAGCCTGGCAGAGGACACTGTAATGCAGAGGGGCGGGCACGGCAGGTGGAACAGCCTGGCAGAGGACACTAGTAATGCAGAGGGGCGGGCACGGCAGGTGGAACAGCCTGGCAGAGGACACTGTAATGCAGAGGGGCGGGCACGGCAGGTGGAACAGCCTGGCAGAGGACACTGTAATGCAGAGGGGCGGGCACGGCAGGTGGAACAGCCTGGCAGAGGACACTGTAATGCAGAGGGGCGGGCACGGCAGGTGGAACAGCCTGGCAGAGGACACTGTAATGCAGAGGGGCGGGCACGGCAGGTGGAACAGCCTGGCAGAGGACACTGTAATGCAGAGGGGCGGGCACGGCAGGTGGAACAGCCTGGCAGAGGACACTGTAATGCAGAGGGGCGGGCACGGCAGGTGGAACAGCCTGGCAGAGGACACTGTAATGCAGAGGGGCGGGCACGGCAGGTGGAACAGCCTGGCAGAGGACACTATAATGCAGAGGGGCGGGCACGGCAGGTGGAACAGCCTGGCAGAGGACACTGTAATGCAGAGGGGCGGGCACGGCAGGTGGAACAGCCTGGCAGAGGACACTGTAATGCAGAGGGGCGGGCACGGCAGGTGGAACAGCCTGGCAGAGGACACTGTAATGCAGAGGGGCGGGCACGGCAGGTGGAACAGCCTGGCAGAGGACACTATAATGCAGAGGGGCGGGCACGGCAGGTGGAACAGCCTGGCAGAGGACACTGTAATGCAGAGGGGCGGGCACGGCAGGTGGAACAGCCTGGCAGAGGACACTGTAATGCAGAGGGGCGGGCACGGCAGGTGGAACAGCCTGGCAGAGGACACTATGTAATGCAGAGGGGCGGGCACGGCAGGTGGAACAGCTGGCAGAGGACACTGTAATGCAGAGGGACGTGCACGGCAGGTGGAACAGCCTGGCAGAGGACACTGTAATGCAGAGGGGCGGGCACGGCAGGTGGAACAGCCTGGCAGAGGACACTGTAATGCAGAGGGGCGTGCACGGCAGGTGGAACAGCCTGGCAGAGGACACTATAATGCAGAGGGGCGGGCACGGCAGAAAGAGTATCGTGGCAGAAGACACTGCAAGGCAGATGGGCGGGCACGGCAGAGAGCAGGATGTGGCAAAGCGGGAGGCAAGGTAGAGCAAATGGCAGAGTAAGGCACAGGAAATGCTAAGTAGGGATGCAGTAAAACGGAAAATTTGGAAAGATGGATGGTGCGACGATGAGCAGGATATTCCAGGATTGTTCTGTACAAGCATGAAGCTTGTAAAGCCTAACCTATAAAAATGCATAGAAATGTTAGAAAGAGTGCAGCGCAAAGCCGACTATACTCATCGGTGGAATAAGCAACTTAGAATATGGAGAAAGGCTTGTGGCATTAGATATGTACTCAGTCAAGTATGTGAGATTAAAAGGGGCATGATTGAAATGTACAAATTGTTAAAGGACTAGATCAGGTCAATTTGAATGATGCTCTTCAACTTAGAGTATCACATAGGGGTCATCAATTCAGGCTAGACAAGTTGAGGTGTAAGTCAGCTAAGCGACAACAGGTCTCCAGTCAAAGGGTTGTTGATCA
The DNA here is from genome assembly GCA_034440575.1 of Imbricaverruca yamaguchii. Lineage (NCBI taxonomy): Eukaryota > Metazoa > Arthropoda > Thecostraca > Neoverrucidae > Imbricaverruca > Imbricaverruca yamaguchii. The sequence goes on from JAOTOL010001326.1 coordinate 262,645, forward strand.
GTGGAATAGGCGGCCTGCTGATGTTGTGGAAGTTCCTCATTGAATGTATTTAAAAGTAGGGTGAACAATTTTTTTTTAGACAGGAAGATCTTGTTTTTGAGATCTTATTTGTGTGAGATGGGGTGAGATTTGTGCTAGGTTGGTGTGCACGGCACAGACAGCTTTAAGCGGGCATGGATGCGGTTTGAAAGTTATTGGTAGGGTATTCAATCCATACGTGTTGAGGGGGATGAGGGGAATAGGGCTTTATAGCTAGGGTATATAGGCATTAATAGGTGTGTGGGATGTTGGTGGATGGTTTCCTTAGGATCTGGTGATGGTTGGGGTGGGCCTTTTTACCGGGCTTATGGTATCTTCCATTTACAGACATTCCATTTACAGGATGGGCCATTGTGGCTCTTATTAAGTCGAACACTTTTTGATTTTCTGACTTTATAACAGTAGATAACTTCGGGTATTTCAATTGATGACAAATCATCTCACTGCCTGTCTTGACCAAGGGGCACCGTCGTGTTGTTCAAACGTCAGTGCACGTGAGACTTACTGGAGTCGACCGAGCAACCCCTGGCAGGGTCTTCAGCGCCTGAACTCCCCGAACACCAGTAAGTAGCTACTGGGAACCAGTAACCTACACTTCCCTATAAAACTGTCCTGCCAACAATGGGTATGTTGAGAGACGTCTGAAATATTTGGGCGGGATGTCCTTTCCCTCTCCTGTTCCCATGTCAATGGGCAACGGCGATATTTCTGTAATGATTGTGATAGTGATGATGACAGTGGCGATAATAGTGGTGCCACTGTATGATAAATAACGATGGGACGAATGACAGAAATAGCGATAACAGTGGTAGTACCGTAGGAGTAATATCGATAGAACGGATGGGATCAATAACGATAATACTGGTGGTACTGAAGAAGTGATATCGATTAAACGTTTGGCATCAGTGATGGTGATGATACGATAACCATGCTCATAATAAAACCTTATCGTGATGAATGTCATGGTGAAGGCGGCGACAATGATGAGAGAATGACATAAGGGGTTGAATATATTTTGCTAGTTGTGGCTCTATTAACAGACACTACCATCGTCACCAAAAATGCGATGTCATTTTAGCTATCAGCATTTGTATTGTTCTCGAATTATTGCTGTATCTTGGGATTATTTTTATATGATAACAGAAGTGTTGTTTGACATAGTTACTTTTCATAACAATTGGCATTCCAACTGCGATTATCTCTACTATGCCCCCCCCCCCCCACACACAGGATGACTTTGAGAGGTCAGTTGCCCTCACTTATTGCCAGCCCCCTCCCCAATCAGTAACCATTTTCGATTTCGGCGGCATGACCAGAAGAGGGGAGGGGCGGAATTTGGCTGGCTCGGACGGTGACCCAACAGTCAGTAACAGGCGCCCCCTCCCCAACTTAAAGGAGGCACTGAATGAAATCGCTTTGTCGTTGATGTACAAGCTAATTGTTATATGCAATTAGCTTTCAGAATGATACTAGCACCTCTTATTATTAGCATTGCCGTCGGATAGCTCTGTTGGCTAGAGTGCTGGCCTGCACTGGTCTCCCCGGTCCTGGCGACACAGGGTTCGAGTCGCTTCACGCTCTCATTGAGCTGGAAGTATCAGCTGGCGACGAGCCAAATAATGCCGGGGACGAGCTACCGGGCGGCCGTGTCGGTGCATTGACGGCACGGTAAACTCTCGGGCAAACTTCAGTCGTTGTGCTGACTGCAATTTTCAGATTGAGTCTTGTGCAAGCTCTGTTTAGCATAGGACTCTGTCCAAGGGCCAATCCCGTCAAACATTCACATTAATTTTATGAATAATAAACCCGCACAAACTTTTTCTTCATTAGATAATAAATTCTTATTGTCCACATCATCCGCCCTCATTTGCACTACGTTTGCTCTCCTGTTAACGACAATAGTGGCAGCCATACTCAACATTTGTTTCACTCAGCCCATAGCGAAAGCGAAAATGATCTGTTCAAATCGAACTATTGCAATGTTTGGCTATACACACATACACACGCACACACGCACACACACACACACACACACACACACACACACACACACACACACACACACACACACACACACACACACACACACACACACACACACACACACACACACACATACATACACTATATATATATATATATATATATATATATATATATATATATATATATATATATATATATATATATATATATATATATATATCGATTCATCTACCGTTTTCCAGTGGCCCGCCTGCCCACCTTCATGTCCAAGGTCCTCGGCTGCGGCCGGCAGACAGGACCACTTCACTGCCCCATTTCGCTCCAGCTTATCGTGACACCCCTCAAGCTGATGCGGGCTCTTCGATGGCACTTCAGCTTCTCACGGCGGTTGCGGGAATTTTGCAGCAGATTGAATGACATCGGTCAGGGGCGTGGTGTTCGATTGGAGTCGATGAGCTCCGATCAGGTGATCCGTGGGCGGCCGATCGCTGGTTCTTGGAAACTCAACAAGCCGGTGCCGCGATTGGAAGATTTTCGTCAAGCTAATCTGGTGAACTGGAAATTTTCTCAGATGCTTCGGGATCGGCCAGCAAAGTTGCCTGGTTCGTTAACTCGGGAGCGCGATTGTTCGTTGGGCATTTGGAAAGTAACAAAATGTGGGCATATGCACCGGCTGAAGAGTTCTCCTGAACTTCCTTTGGCCAGATTTTTAATTCACTGGATTTTAATAGGAAAAGGTTCCAGATTAGAATATCGGCTTTTGAATAATTCTATATAATCACAATTGACGTCCATTGAATTTCTATGTATAAGTTCACGTCCCATGTCATTCGAAAGCCACATTCTATGTTGCTGTAGGCCATGAGGGACAGGACAATAATAACGAAGCTTCTCGCTTCGAATGGGACAAAATTACCCCAGATGTTAGTCTCTCTGATCTCCGATAACTCCCAAGGTGCCGTAAGATGGCCTTTGCATGTCTCGGCCCTGGTTTTACTCTCGGAAGAGCACCAGCGTCCTGTACGTTTACAACGAATGTTCGTTGATGTGCGAACCCAACGCGAACGCGAGCGCCTCTATAGATCGGAAGATCGGCAGGGCACAGATGGAGTGGGAAACTGGTTAGCTCACCAGGTTTCATTTACAAATCACTCGATCAGAAATCGGAATCACATCACTGCACAAAAATGTGCCATGTCCAATGCTAACCACGCGCCCTGGAGGGCCTCTGAAAATTACGCGCACTGGGGGGGCGGATTCCGCCCATAAGATCCCGGCTCCTATTAACCCGTCCCGTCTCGGGGGAGGGGACGGGTTCAACCGCCCACCCCATCAGGTTTTTCGCGGATAGTGGACGAACAGCGCACGGCAGCGCGCCCAAATCTTGCATACCTTTTCCCACATCAATTTGGCATGCCGATTCAAAATTTGGAAGTCAGGTCATACAGGGTCAACGAGTTAGTCAAAGTCAAGTGAGGTCACCTCCAAAAACGTTCAACAAGTCGTTACGCTTTAACGGATATAGATCTTTTAATGAAACTTTCAGCATTTGCTTATCTTTAGGGATGCAACAAAGCGTACGAGTGGAATTTTTTTTTTTTTTTTTGTTTTTGACTACATATAAATTTTGCATATTTGCCAATCGCATTTCAAATAGAAGATTCTGGCTAAAGTAAGCATTTCGTATTAGGGCAAGGTGACTTCCAACAACGTTTCTCGGTCTGCTCTATCCACTGGAAAAGGAAAATTAAAGAAAACCTGGAAACTCAACTATATTGAATTTTCAAAAAAAAAGAAATTTGTATTATTGGGGTCTAAAAAAAATATGGCCGTGGTTGATTTCGCTGTCCTTTCCCTCATTCCTACTGAACTTTGTTTTTTCATATATCACCAAAATGAACTCCCCGGAGCCAAAAACATAATGTAAGTCGTGAAAAGTCGTGAAAATCTAGCCACCTGGTAACGTCACTTTTGGGGGAGATTGTTTTGGGCGTGGATCCCGACCATACTCGTCGAGCGCTTTCCGATGACACCTCTTTCATTTTCGTGCGACGCATTTTAGTTTTGATTTTAGAGGGGGTTACTAACCCCCCCCCCCGAGACTGGGTGTGAGGATCTGACCGGAGAGACGACGCGAGTTACGGCTACAGCAACGAAATTCGCAGGGTGGATGGGCACGATAGTGAACTCTACTGTGTGCAAATTTCATGACCTTAGGTCAATATCTTCAAGGTCAAATGAGGTCAAAATAGCAAACGTTTTTCGTTTTGTGTGGCTTGGCTTGTTATTATTATGGATCGCTGTGATTGTGTTTAAATGCTCCAAAGTTGCCATTATTGATGCTTCGGACATTACTAATGATCCAATACAGATTCCAGATCCGCCATTTGACCCCAGGTCACCTATATAGGAGCACTTTATCAGGTCATTACCTGCTCCAGTTACCGGAACCGGGCTGCCCACCCGACTGCTCCGTTTGGCGGCTCGGCACAATCGGTTTCGCAAAGTAAGGAGTGAAATGCATGAATACAGTATGCAAACGCTTATGTACATAATGACAAACAGTATATTTCGGGATGTGTAGGGAGTAACAAGCAAAGTGACATCAATCACATGACAGTCGTTTGCATTTATGACAACATTCCTGTTGACCAAGTTTAATTCCACTATCCTGTCATGAACTTGACCTGACTTGACCTCAGCAACCTAACATGACTTTTAAATTATATTGCATAACAATACGCACCAAACAAGTCGCTAGTGTTGTCAAGAACACTTCCCTTTTCACAATATACCGGAAGCACATCAGCTCCGATTTTAGTGGTCTGGCGCTGCGAATTGTTTTTACTTTAACGGCCTTTAACTTGAAAACGTTCCGGCCGATACTCATTTTTCTTGCTTTAAGCAATATGCTGGTCACTTCTAAGTACGTACGCAAAAATGGCGTATATCGACCGGTAGAATAGTGGGCGGATTTCGCCCTCCCCCTCCTGGGCGTGTGTTAATCTGTTATGAACTTAACCTGACTTGACCTCGGTGACCTGACATGACATCGAAGCAATGCAGCATAACAATATACATCAAACAAGTCGCTAGTGTTGCCAAGAACACTTCCTTTTTGCCAATATAGGGGAAGCGTATCAGCCCCGATATTTCTGGCCTGGCGTTGATAATTATTTTGTTTACTTTAACGACCCTTAACTCGAAACGTTTTCGGTCGATTTTCGTTTTTCTTACTTTAAACAACGCGGCGGTCATTTCTAGCAGGTAAACAAACAATTGCGTATATTCGCCGGTAAAATCTGTAGTTATCTACGAAAAACCGGAGGGTGGTGGGATTTAGCCCCCCCCTCCAGGGTGCGTATTAATCGCAAAGCATCTCATTATCAAACCTTGTCCATTTAAGTCTTATTCTGTTTCGTTTAACGACGTTAAATCACCTCTAGATGTTTTTGTTATGCCGAGAAGTGCCGGTTGGTGCGTCACTGCATCACTAGCCATCAACTGCACCGACTAGTGGGAATTACTGCAACGCACCACATACGGGAACGCTTAAGCCCATAGCCGATGAAGTCTATTTCTAGCAAAACTTTCCTATGAAGCGCATGTTGGCATTGTCCCCCTAGCAGTATGTCCCCCCCCCCCCCAAGATGTGCTGCCAAACAAGTGTCACGATTTTTACCATACATTTACCTTTTCAATCAGTTCCAAAACGGGCCAGTTCCTCGTGCAGTACAAGGAACCGCCTGAAGCACAAGCATTGTGTTCCGGCGGTTTTGCAATGATTGCTTCCTCGAACCCTGAATTTAAGCAGAACCTACCACGTACATTTTGTCAGTCACTTGGCCCCTCGGCTACTTTCAATGAATACTAAATCATAACTATGTCCACGACAAAACCTGCATTGTACTATAATGCATCCTACGATCCGATATCAGAACTACCCAAAACAGGCATGACACGTTACAAAACGTATGATCATGTGGTCGCACACGATTATAAAATTGGCCTGCGGGGAATGAACACTAACGCTAAAAACAAAACAAAAAAGTAACGTGCTTCAATACACTTGCGAATTAGGCGAGTGCCGATTTAAGCGAATTAAGCAGAACGAATTAAGCATCAGTGTTATGGAGATATACCGACTGCGAGCGTTCAAATCACTAACATATAGCTCACGCCACGTGCAGAGACCAGTAAATCACTAACATATAGCTCACGCCACGTGCAGAGACCAGTAAATCACTAACATATAGCTCACGCCACGTGCAGAGACCAGTAAATCACTAACATATAGCTCACGCCACGTGCAGAGACCAGTAAATCACTAACATATAGCTCACGCCACGTGCAGAGACCAGTAAATCACTAACATATAGCTCACGCCACGTGCAGAGACCAGTAAATCACTAACATATAGCTCACGCCACGTGCAGAGACCAGTAAATCACTAACATATAGCTCACGCCACGTGCAGAGACCAGTAAATCACTAACATATAGCTCACGCCACGTGCAGAGACCAGTAAATCACTAACATAAGCTCGCACGCCACGTGCAGAGACCAGTAAATCACTAACATATAGCTCACGCCACGTGCAGAGACCAGTAAATCACTAACATATAGCTCACGCCACGTGCAGAGACCAGTAAATCACTAACATATAGCTCACGCCACGGCAGAGACCAGTAAATCACTAACATATAGCTCACGCCACGTGCAGAGACCAGTAAATCACTAACATATAGCTCACGCCACGTGCAGAGACCAGTAAATCACTAACATATAGCTCACGCCGAGAAAAAAAAAAAAAAAACAAAGTGCAGAGACCAGTAAATCACTAACATATAGCTCACGCCACGTGCAAGACCAGTAAATCACTAACATATAGCTCACGCCACGTGCAGAGACCAGTAAATCACTAACATATAGCTCACGCCACGGCAGAGACCAGTAAAACTAACATATAGCTCACGCCATGCAGAGACCAGTAAATCACTAACATATAGCTCACGCCACGTGCAGAGACCAGTAAATCACTAACATATAGCTCACGCCACGTGCAGAGACCAGTAAATCACTAACATATAGCTCACGCCACGTGCAGAGACCAGTAAATCACTAACATATAGCTCACGCAGAGAGAACACATATATGGAGACCAGTAAATCACTAAATATAGCTCACGCCACGTGCAGAGACCAGTAAATCACTAACATATAGCTCACGCACGGAAGACAAAATACTAAATAGCTCACGCCACGTGCAGAGACCAGTAAATCACTAACATATAGCTCACGCCACGTGCAGAGACCAGTAAATCACTAACATATAGCTCACGCCACGTGCAGAGACCAGTAAGTGGCCTGCAAAGCCGGCGCCGCGGTCATCACAAGCGCCGGTCACAGCCGGACTAGAGAGCCACGCACACACCTCGCTTACGAGCCGGCACCACCTGGTGCGCACGGCGACCGGCCCATCTTCCAGCTGGTGACGTCACAGACCGTGTCGTAGGCGGACGGTATTATATATACATACATACATATATACATATATATATATATATATATATATATATATATATATATATATATATATATATATATATATATATCATGTCCACTATGCACACATCTGCGTCTACATCGAAGCTAATGGAATATATAGTAGATGTATGGGCCAAAATCTAACCTCGGCTACCACGACTGACATTGTCACAAGCAAACGTACAACCGGTGCTGCGACTTCACCCAGCGCGGGCCTGGTGCACAACACATTACTCGTTGGCTGTGAGAAGACACATTTTGCGGAAGTGGACATGCATTTGGAGAAACGCATTCGTGAACGTCAGGTTGATTTGTGATGTCACAAACTGTCCAGTGCAGTTGCAGTGCAGCCGGCAGGGAGCAGCACCGTCTCCCTGACTGGCACCGTACAGGCATTCTGCAGGATGGTCTGAACAAGAAACTGAGACGGCCAGCTGAAGCGGCATGCACTGTTGCTGAAGTGAACACAAATATACACCCATCTCCCTGAGCTCTCGACAGCCGTCCAGCTGAGCTCTACAGCAGTATCGCCGGACTCATTCACCACACTTCCGGTATCAACGTCACGTGCCGTTCGGTCCGACAGCGCCGCTGAAAAGTTCGCCCGACAACATTTCCAATATCAGTTGCATCAAGCTGTTTTCGTGCTGCTTAAATCTCTCGCACATTTGCGAGGATTTCCCGATATTGGACTTTCAGCAGTCACCGGCGGCCGCCCGCCGTGCGAGCTTCAACAGATCGCTGCGACACGCAACAGTACATACGGCGCAGTGAACATGACCGTACGCGCACAGACCTGTGACCCGTGAGTTTCTCAAACGGTCCATGTTGAACGAAACGTCGGCGCAGAGACGATACCGAAATGTAGTACACCTTGATCCGCACTGGCAACATCACACACCGACATGAAGGAAGACGAAGATGATACGAACACCTGGAAAAACGGAACATACGCCTGTTGTTAGTCAACTGTCGATGATGAAATGGCAAATATTTGGGGAGCTTTTCGCCAGCATACTGTTGCCGCCTGTGCCTTCCGATGCTCCTATTATCTATTTGCTACCAAATATTTTGTTTTGTAACAGAGGAATGTTTTTTTTCGACGTACCAGAACTTGACCACAGTTAAGGGAGAGGTGGGCACCAGAGCACTGATAAGCATTGGGGACGTGTAGCGAAGCTGGTTGTGGGGGGGGGGCACTTTGCATTCAGAACTTTATCCCCTCCCCCACTTTACGTCGAGATAGGTTCCGGCAGATTATATACCCCGGCGCCGATCTGTGTCATTGCTTAGTCGGCGGGCCACCGACCGCCGTCGAGGCTACGGCTATTGTTCCTCCTCCCAAATTTCCGGCGGAGGTGCCGAGGTGCAGTGATCAGGGTATGGGCACCGCCGCCGTCTGACGACGTGACCTCGATGCAGGTCACTGCCGCCGTCAGATGATTAAATGTCAGAAGGTGATGTTGAGTGTGATTTGTCGTGAGTGATACATGTCAAAATTATATTATGAGGGCCACATTCACGCAGTATGTGTGTGTGTGTGTGTGTGTGTGTGTGTGTGTGTGTGTGTGTGTGTGTGTGTGTGTGTGTGTGTGTGTGTGTGTGTGTGTGTGTGTGTGTGTGTGTGTGTGTGTGTGTGTGTGTGTGTGTAGATGACAGTGGCATGACAATGGCATGATTGGACGTGACAGGTCCTGTCATTGTGGCAACAATATGTCAGGTGTGACCCTTGTGCAAGGTGTATGTGAGATGACAGGTATGGCAAACGTCATACCCCGTGGCCAATGTCTGTGATGTCAGGTGAGTGATGGTATGTCCGTGATGTGAGGTGTGAATCTATGATTACAGGTGTATCGTAGATGTATGTAGGGATAGGTACGTGCGGACAGATGTATGCATGACTGATGAATGTAATTGTAACATATAATATTGTTTGACTGCTGGATGAATGTCAGTGAGTCTGGAATGTCACATGCCAGAGGGGTGTGACGCCCGATATTCCGGCTGACTGTGCGCCGCTGAGCTCGCGAACAGCAGTGGTTCTCGCGAGCGGCAGACTTCTGATTGCAGTCAGAGCTCCGAGAATGTCTCTGATGTCAGAGACGGCGCGACCCACGGTGCAGTGAAGTTCACCGAGAGCGGGCCATTGCTGTCGATCGTCGGATGGCCAGGGCTGTTGCCCTGGAATGCGTGAGCCGACGCGTGACCATGGCGTGTGCCCTGGCATGATGCCGTGGGCGTCAGCCGTCGCGTTTACCTGATGGGGAGCTGAGGGCTCTCCCGGTCACTTACCACTGGTACTCGTGGAAGAGCAGTTGTCGAAGCGGCTGTTCGCTGTCGGCCAGCCGCCAGGGCCCACCTCAACGGTACTTGAGGTACGTCTGAGTACTCTGACTGAGAGTCGCTATCTGTCTGGCATGGCTATTGAGATGTAAGGTTACGAGATGAAAGTCGTAGAGTACTTGAAGACCGGTCGGCAAGTAAGCTGGAGATTGTACGTAAACACTGCTACCTCCTTGGATGTCGGAACTTGGGACTTTAGATGGGAGGCTGAGATGTTGTATAAAGACGTGAGCGCGGATAGCGGTCTACTGAAGAGTCATCTGTCAACCAGTCAACCAGCCGTCTGGCGCTAAAAGAGCCTATTGTATCGCTGCACTATTGAAACCTGAATAATTATCGCTATTTTACTGCTACTCAATTATGGAAATATAAGTGCTGGCTTTTGTGGTGCCTGTCAAGAGATGTGCAGATCAGAATTCTGAGATTGAGACATAGAGCTATTAAATTTATACCCGGGGGTTTATCGTCAACATCGAGGTCCATAGTACTATTCACGTAGCCCAAAGAAGTTTGCCCCAGACATGCGCGAAATGTCAGATAAACCCGGGGAGCAAGAGTTTCTCTACAGACGTTTCACATGCTCTCAGAGAAGCGGTGCTTAAGCAGCGCCCGGCCCGTCGCGACAGCCCCTGATCCTCTCCCGAATATTCCGTCACTCAAATATTGAAACTCTGACCTAGTGCACACGGTTGGCGACCTGTCACAGTCAGCTGATCTGTCTTTCATCGGAGTAGCTTGATGGATACCATCTGAAGAACATCCGACTTCTCACCTAAGGTTTCTTATTCAAATGAAAATGACATTGGGCAATTGCATTGTTCGACAGGTAGGTATTACACGTACCTCTCCAGATATGCACACAAGCGCTGCGGGTGCTGAGATGTCATACATACCACGACAACGACGTTGTTATCAGACCCTTTGTAGAATATGCACATTGACAGACAGACAGACATGTATTAAGGCCATCCACAATTAGCTCGTGGCTATTATAGCCTCACGTCATGCAAATAAAAAAAGAGGTCGGCAAAGGTATCATACATTCAGTTAACGTCTACAAACAGTCATAAAAGCAGACACATAAGTAAGGCGCTAAGTGCCTCCACAATCCGGGTTCCTACGCAAGTGACGTTTTAGGTGCGGCCCAAACAGGGGGACGGGTAGCCGAGTCAGATCGGGCGGTAAGGCATTAAACAGTCTAGCCGCACGACTACAAAAACGTCGCTTGCCCATGTTCGTTCGCGATCTGGGCACATGCAGATTGCTGTCTTGCCTGGTGGTCCTGTCGCGCGTCTGTGATACCAGAGCAAATTCGCAGGCTAGTGAGTCTGGCTCTCCCAGGCGGCGCACCTTGTGCAGCAAGGTCAGCGTGTGGTACTGAGCGAGGTCCCGCGCGTTCAGCCAGCCCAATTTCTCCAGCAGGTCCGATACATGATCGAATTTTTGCGGCCGAAAATTACTTTTGCTGCATAGTTAATAATGTTTTGGATGCGAGACAGATTCTTTTCCGTTCCATTGCCGTACACCGAAATACAATACCGGATCTGTGACAGTACCAAGGCATTGACTAAAGCGGAAATGACAGCGGGCGGCAGGTAGCTCCTCAGATGCGATAGACCACTCAAAGTACCGAAGCAGCGCCTAGTGATAGTGGAGACATGGGAGTCCCAGCTGAGAGAGCGGTCAAAGATTAACCCGATATTTTTTGCTTCCGAGATGGGAATTAGATTGTGATCGCGAAATTTTACGGTAATTTGGGGGGTGTGGCGCAAATTTTGCTGACTCCCCAGCAGCATTAGTTGCGTCTTTCCGGCATTCACTTTGAGGCCGTTTGCACGAAACCAAGAGTCAAGAGAGGCCAAAACATATTCCATCCTCGTGACGATATTTCCAAATTCCGATTGTTTACCACTAACCAAAATTTGGGTGTCGTCCGCATATTGGACTACCACTGCACCTTCAACGAACAGACTGAGGTCGTTGGCGAAGATGCAGTAGAGGAGCGGGCCGAGAGCAGATCCCTGAAAGACACCAATGCCGTTGGGAAGCGGAGTAGACTTTTTGAGATTGCCCAGATTGTCAGTGAGGCTGACACTCTGGGTATGATCGCAAAGGTATGCAGAAAACCAAGAAGTGTCGATACCGTGGATGCTTAATTTAGTCAAGAGCCTTGAGTGATCAATCACATCAAAGCATTTGCTCAAGTCCAGCAGGCAAAGAAGGGATAACTCTCCTCGATCATTGGCGGATAGGATATGATCGGACATGGAAGTCAGCGCGGTTTCTGTCGAGTGACGTGGACGGAAACCGTGCTGGGTTGAGGACAGGAGGTGGTTTTTGGACATGTAGTTGTAGAGCTGTTGGTGAATGGCACGCTCAACAATTTTGGCAATGACAGGAACTATGGAAATAGGACGGTAATTAGAAGGGCTGGTAGGATCGCCAGACTTAAAAAATAGGATGAACGAGGGAGTGCTTCCAGGATCGAGGAATATCAGAGAGGGAAATGCTGGAGTTGACCAAATGCAGGAGCACCATGCCGATCGAGTCAAAAGACAGGCGCACCATGTGTATGCTGACCCCGTCCTCGCCGCAAGCCGACGAGCCATTCATCCCAAGGATGACGGTTCTTAGCTCTGACAGCGTCAGAGGTGCCACCGAAAACGCACAGGCGCCAACACGTGGTAGACGGCATGCTTGGTCTGGCATCTCTCCCATCTCTCTCACCTCACTCGCAACACGCGGACCAATGCCAACGAAATAGTTGTTGAGTTCGTCAGGCGTGGTGTCGGGCACCTTACGGACAGGCTTCCCACCACTGACGGTGGATCTGATGTGCTGCCACATCGATCGATGTCCGTCCTCCTGGATGCGCCGCTGAATGTCATTGCGGGTGTCACGGCGTATGGCGGACCGTACCGCTCTGTTTAGGACGACATATTCTGGTGACCTGTGACCGTATTCAGTCAACGCCACGCGACGGCGAGACATTAGATTTTTGGTTGGCTCGGTGACATAAGGGGCGCTGGGATTACGAATGGACACGGCTCTGACCGGAGCATGAGCGTCGAAAATCGGTACAAACACATTGAGAAAACAGTCCCACTTTTGAGTGACAGTCGGCAATGAAAGCACACCATGCCAGTCAGCATTAATAAGGTGAGCATGAAGCGCAGCTTGGTCGACCCGGTGGAGACAGCGAGACCGAACAGCTAATCGGCGCGGGCGAGAGCGAGGTACATTGATCAAAGCACGGATAAAATAATGTGGACTAAAATGACAGAATTGGGTTACGCAACGTTTCACAAAATCGGGGCAGTTGGTAATTAATACATCAAGTAGGGATCCTGTTGAGTAAGTAGGAGATGAAACACACTGAGTCAAGGAGTGGTCAGATATAAAATCACAAAGCATCTTTTTGGCGGAGTCGTGATCAGATTTTAAAAGGCAGCAATTAAGATCACCGCAGATCAACACCTTTGTCTGAGGATAATACACCATGATACGCTGAAATTGATTAGTCAAGTCACCAAAGTCAGCCCTCAGGTCCCCTATAATACGCCTAGGAGGCCGATAGGCGATACACATAATAAATTTCCGCTTACTGTCTGGCCTCACCAGTGTCCATAGCGTCTCAAGTCGGCTGTTGGGAACCGCGACGGTGGCGAGCCTGATAGGGGTCACACTGATACATTCAGTCAGAAATCCTGATCCTCAGAATTTCAGCAGACAATTATGAAAAACTGCAATGAAATCTGCCCCAGGATGCACCATTTGCGACTGCTATGAGATTTGATTGATATGACGAGGCCTAAAAACGCTGAATTTGGTGTCATGGCATTGTGTCCTGCTGACATTGGCGGCTCCCACAATAGCACGCGATGTAAAACACCTCCAAGATATTCACCCGTCAGGAAGGTTACATGAGAAAATTAGGAACAATTGAAGTAGAACATAAATTATCTTGCTACAGCAAGCGCTGAAACAATCGATACATGTGCAATGGTGACAACAGAAAAGAGCTTGGAACCATATTGAAAATCCGAGTGAAGTTTGTCAGTGTATTCCTGGTTTCTTGTTGGTCTATGGAAGAACCCATTCGTTAGTATTAATGCGGTATAAACGTGCTTTACATTTTTGGGGGCGTACTATTGTACCATGGACGATCAAGGTAAATCGATTTAGAGGTTAATTGAGCCGAAAAATTCACTATTGAGCACAAAATTACATGAGAACGTAGAAGAGTAAAGCTCAAATGTATAATTTTGGATAAAAATAACAATTTGCTTTGCTAAGAGAAGATGGAAGCAATTCATGAATGAATGATTGCTTTCAGTTCCATATACTGTAGTGAAAGCACGTGCTAACGGGTAAGCCAAGTACCAATGTTGACCAAATTTCAATCTAGCCCGTGCAGAAATCTGATGCAACACTCCTGAAGGTTTTTCCCCACGGCCACTGAAAATGTTCCGCGTAAGCGCGTCGCTACTTACAGCTGCTGACTTATCCTTGCCCAGTCAGGAACGGTAAGTGGCTGACGGGGCGCTGATGGTTAGCGGCTGATCTACAACCACTACCGATAGGTGGCTGACGGTTAGTGGCTGATCTACAACCACTAACCATAGGTGGCTGACGGGTCGCGCTGACGGTTAGTGGCTGATCTACAACCACTAACGATAGGTGGCTGACGGGGCGCTGACGGTTAGTGGCTGATCTACAACCACCACCGATAGGTGGCTGACGGGGCGCTGACGGTTAGCGGCTGATCTACAACCACTACCGATAGGTGGCTGACGGGGCGCTGATGGTTAGTGGCTGATCTACAACCACTAACGATAGGTGGCTGACGGGTCGCGCTGACGGTTAGTGGCTAATCTACAACCACTACCGATAGGTGGCTGACGGGTCGCGCTGATGGTTAGTGGCTGATCTACAACCACTAACGATAGGTGGCTGCGGATGAGTAAAGATAAGTGCGTTTTGTGTCATGAGTCTCATGACACAAAACGTCTCAAGCTGTCATGTCAGGTCATTGAGCTGTGACGTCATCAGAGGGGGCATGCCAGGCCTGTTCATCGACATCATGAATCATCGGCAATGACCTCACGCAATACCCCCAGGCTGTTAATGCTGGGCGTGGCAGCAGGATGCACAGCCCGGCTAACCTGTTTACATGGGTCATTTACGAACTTTTCCAAGGCCATTCAAGGTCACTGGCCAATCCTGACCTCAGTTTACTTTTTTTCGACGTAGGAATCGGCTGTGGTAATTTTGACGTCGCGACTGGCTTTTGCGCTTCATTTTACCTCTGAGTAACAGGAAGTAGTGTTTTCTGGCACTACTCCGGAATTATTCAAAAGGAGATCCTTCGACCTCATCTAACCCTTGACTTTTGATGAAGATGTACCAAATCACACATGGTTTGTATTCTTATGTAATGAAGAATTTCATGCTGCACATTCTAAGCGCGTATCTGTTGTGTGCATACCGATACCGAATACGGGTTAGTTCTGTGGAAAATTGGCACTGGAATTGATCTAGAATATTAACTATTGGCTCCACGTACAAACGTTGGATATCAGTCATGAGCCTTGGCCACGTGTCTGGTCACCTGTGACACTCTGGCTCTTATCTCATGTCGCTTCGTTTGTCTGGTCACCTGGGACACTCTGGCTCTTATCTCATGTCGCTTCGTTTGTCTGGTCACCTGTGACACGCTGGCTCTTATCCCATGTCGCTTCGTTTGTCTGGTCACCTGTGACACTCTGGCTCTTATCTCATGTCGCTTCGTTTGTCTGGTCACCTGTGACACTCTGGCTCTTATCTCATGTCGTTTCGTTTGTCTGGTCACCTGTGACACTCTGGCTCTTATTTCATGTCGCTTCGTTTCGAAACTCTAGTGGGCAAGTAAAATGTTTGCCTTATTTTTCGGGCGCCAGAGTCTGGGTCGTCTTTTCCCTGACCCCACCAACAGCTTACTCTCTTAATTGGGTATTCTACGGGATGGGCCCACCATCAAAACCGGCAGCACTCACCACCATCATGCATCGGGTGCTCGAACAGTTTTCCAACTGCTCCACTCACGATAGAGGGAGGCTGATGGGAACGGTGGCAAGATACTGCACACACGCGAGTGTTAATATAACTGCAAGTCGAGTGTAGACGCACTGAGCCCCACATTGTCATCGAACGTGACAAAAATAGCATGCAGTGCAGTTTGAAATGATCATCTACAAGAAGATTGAACAAAAATGTTTACAAACAGGAAGCAATTTTGTTTTACAGTAATTCGCATAGCTTATGGAAGATCCTCCACAGGCATTCTCACCCGAAATGCGTGCTACAATTTAGTTCCATCTGATCCGAACATAGTCTACCCTGGAACGGACACTCCAGTCCTCGCGACATACTTCAAGACGTGCTCCAGCCAGAGCACGTCGCGAGCGCCGCCTTAGTTGTTTGAACGCGCTCAGATCGGCTGCATCCTCCTTCGACCTCTGCCAAGCTGCGTGACAACGCCATGTCCCGACACAAAAAGTCCCACCATTGTGCAGCGTGCGCGGTAACGCAGCCACCGAGAGGTGCTCTACACCGCAAATATCGCCGACTTCCACCGATCGACCGCGCAGACGGGATTCCCCGTGCTCCGGCCGTCTCTGGCCAGGGCCCGACAAGAGAGCGTGGGAGGAGGCGGGCAGGAGAGAGGACGCGACTAACGTCTGCCTTGTAACACCCGCGCGTGGTGGCAAGTCTCTAGCGGCTGCAGCGCATTAGTTTAACCATGCTTTGCGAACTGGACCGGAGCGATGGGGAATGGGCACAGCATGAGACGACATTCTAACGGTAACCGGACAAATGTACGTAAAGCAAATGTACGTATGGCAGATGTACGTACGCAAATGTACGTAAACAAATGTACGTAAGCGCAGATGTACGTATGTCAATTGTACGTAAGCGAAGATGTACGTATGGCTAATGTACGTAAGCACAAATGTACGTATGTGCAAATGTACGTAAGCGCAAAAGTACGTATGCGCAAATGTACGTAGGGGAAAATGTACGTAAGGGCAAATGTACGTATGCGCAAAAGTACGTATGCGCAAATGTACATAAGCGCAAATGTATGTATGCGCAAAAGTACGTATGCGCAAATGTACGTAAGCGCAAATGTACGTAAGCGCAAAAGTACGTATGCGCAAATGTAAAGTACGCTTACGTACATTTGCTTACGTACATCTGCCATACGTACATTTGTCATTACGTACATTTGTCCTAGAATCCATTCTAACACGGCCTGGGCATATATTGACCCTGAACGAGTACCGGGTGAAAGGGCCAAATGGATCTCTTGTAATGTCACGATGTAATGGGCAGAACGCAGCTTACCAACAGGATTGTCTGACTGCGTTCCTTTGTTGATCAATGCATGCATGCTAGTTCCGCTGCATATTTTACCGTCCCTCATCTTACCATCCGCTCCATGTCTTTCGCTCCATGGCGTCCGCCTCATGTCATCTGCCCCATGCCGTTTACACCATGCCATCTGTCGCATGTCTTGCGCCTCATGTCGTACGTCCCATGCCGCATGCCCCATGCCACACATCCCATGTCACCTGCACCATGCCCCATTCCGTCTGCCCCACTCCATCCGTCCCATGCCGTCTACTCCACTCCATGCGTCCCATGCCGTCCGTCCCATGCCGTCCGCCCCTTGCTGTCTGCCCACTCCATCCGTCCCATGCCGTCTGCTCCACTCCATCCGTCCCATGCCATCTGACCCATGCCGTCTGCCCACTCCATCCGTCCCATGTCGTCTGACCTGCCGTCTGACCCATGCAGACTGCTCCACTCCATCCGTCCCATGCCGTTGTCAACGTGAAGGGACAAATTTGAAGATGAGCGCAGCCATTCTTATTTATTTATATAATTCTATAATTCTAGACATTTTGCAACAGCCGGTCCCGAATTGTCTCCTTGCCATACAACTGTCATATCACTTTACATCTCACCGGCAGCTGCGTCTGCACACTGTGTGGGATTTGCACCGCGGGAGCACAGTAAAGCTTCTCCAGCCCCAAACAGTCCCCTTCATGGGAGCCTTTAACATGCGTCGTCACCCCTGGAGGCGCGACATAATTAACACTAAAGGTCGCGAAATTCTACAGTTAATTTGAGTCAGCACTTTAGTGCCACTAAGCACCGAGGAAACCATTCGCCACAACTCAGTCTCTGAGGACCGTGGCACTTGTGTTGATTTAGCATGTCACGACCAAGTTCTCCAGTATTTCCCTGGGCAGTTTCGGATGACCTTGTGCTGAGCAACTTCCACTCAATCCCAATTTAGCTCGGCACGTCCGCTGTCCACCACAACGAGCTATGCACACCTTCTTCGAACTTGAAAAAAAGACGGACTGAACAACATTCGAGGAAGAGGTGGACCTCAGACTTGCTAACTCATACAACTTCAATATCGAAGTAATATCCGGGGCTATCAGCACCGAAGCATGATATTCTGTCCCAAAATGCACTCTCAGAAGAGGGCATCAGCACTTTGCAGCAGGCGCTCTCATTAGACCTTGCAGCGCAGTGATGGTACCGCTCTCATCAGACCTTGCAGCGGCAGTGATGGGATAGCCGCTGTCATCAGACCTTGCAGCGGCAGTGATGGGATAGCCGCTGTCCTCAGACTTTGAAGTGGCAGTTATGGTACCGCTCTCATCAGACACTGCAGCGGCAGTGATGGGATAGCCGCTGTCATCAGACCTTGCAGCGGCAGTGATAGGACAGTCGCTGTCCTCAGACCTTCAAGCTACAGCAATGAGGAAGCCGCTGTCATCAGACCTTGCAGTGACAGTGATGGGACAGGCGCTGTCCTCGGGCCTTGCAGCGGCAGTGATGGGACAGACTCTGTCCTCAGAACTTGCAGCGGCAGTGATGGGACAGCCGCTGCCCTCAGACCTTGCAGCGGCAGTGATGGGACAGGCGCTGTCCTCAGACCTTGCAGCGGCAGTGATGGGACAGCCGCTGTCATCAGACCTTGCAGCGGCAGTGATGGGACAGCCGCTGTCCTCAGACCTTGCAGCGGCAGTGATGGGATAGCCGCTGTCATCAGACCTTGCAGCGACAGTGATAGGACAGTCGCTGTCATCAGACCTTCAAGCTACAGCAATGAGGAAGCCGCTGTCCTCAGACCTTGCAGCGGCAGTGATGGGATAGCCGCTGTCATCAGACCTTGCAGCAGCAGTGATTGGATAGCCGCTGTCATCAGACCTTGCAGCGGCAGTGATAGGACAGGCGCTGTCATCAGAACTTGCAGCGGCAGTTATGGGATAGCCGCTGTCATCAGACCTTGCAGCGACAGTGATGGGACAGCCGCTGTCATCAGACCTTGCAGCGACAGTGATGGGACAGGCGCTGTCATCAGACCTTGCAGCGACAGTGATGAGGCAGCCGCTGTCATCAGACCTTGCAGCGGCAGTGATGGGATAGCCGCTGTCCTCAGACCTTGCAGCGGCAGTGATGGTACCGCTCTCATCAGACCTTGCAGCGGCAGTGATGGGATAGCCGCTGTCATCAGACCTTGCAGCGGCAGTGATGGGATAGCCGCTGTCCTCAGACCTTGCAGCGGCAGTGATGGGATAGCCGCTGTCATCAGACCTTGCAGCGGCAGTGATGGTACCGCTCTCATCAGACCTTGCAGCGGCAGTGATGGGATAGCCGCTGTCCTCAGACCTTGCAGCGGCAGTGACGGGACAGGCGCTGTCCTCAGACCTTGCAGCGGCAGTGATGGCACAGCCGCTGTCATCAGACCTTGCAGCGGCAGTGATGGGACAGACTCTGTCCTCAGACCTTGCAGTGGCAGTGATGGGATAGCCGCTGTCATCAGACCTTGCAGTGGCAGTGATGGGACAGCCGCTCTCATCAGACCTTACAGCGACAGTGATGGGATAGCCGCTGTCATCAGACCTTGCAGCGGCAGTGATGGGATAGCCGCTGTCTTCAGACCTTGCAGCGGCAGTGATGGCACAGCCGCTGTCTTCAGACCTTGCAGCGGCAGTGATGGGATAGCCGCTGTCTTCAGACCTTGCAGCGGCAGTGATGGGACAGGCGCTGTCTTCAGACCTTGCAGCGGCAGTGATGGGATAGCCGCTGTCTTCAGACCTTGCAGCGGCAGTGATGGGACAGGCGCTGTCTTCAGACCTTGCAGCGGCAGTGATGGCACAGCCGCTGTCTTCAGACCTTGCAGCGGCAGTGATGGGATAGCCGCTGTCTTCAGACCTTGCAGCGGCAGTGATGGCACAGCCGCTGTCTTCAGACCTTGCAGCGGCAGTGATGGGATAGCCGCTGTCTTCAGACCTTGCAGCGGCAGTGATGGCACAGCCGCTGTCTTCAGACCTTGCAGCGGCAGTGATGGGATAGCCGCTGTCTTCAGACCTTGCAGCGGCAGTGATGGCACAGCCGCTGTCTTCGCCTGCAGCGGCAGTGATGAGGCAGCCGCTGTCATCAGACCTTGCAGCGGCAGTGATGGGATAGCCGCTCTCATCAGATCTTGCAGCAGCAGTGATTGGATAGCCGCTGTTATCAGACCTCGCAGCGGCAGTGATGGGATACCCGCTGTTATCAGACCTCGCAGCGGCAGTGATGGGATAGCCGCGGTCCTCAGACCTTGCAGCGGCAGTGATGGTACCGCTGTCATCAGACCTTGTAGCAGCAGTGATGAGGCAGCCGCTGTCATCAGACCTTGCAGCGGCAGTGATGGCACAGCCGCTGTCTTCAGACCTTGCAGCGGCAGTGATTGGATAGCCGCTGTCTTCAGACCTTGCAGCGACAGTGATGGGTCAGGCGCTGTCCTTAGTTGCTGACACTACAGAACGAATGACAGTGTCCTCTCGTCCAGACAAGACTACTTACGGGATGTCTGCGTAGCAAAGGCGCATCTGGAGGCGAGTTACTCTGTCGGACAATGGCACCGTCTGAGTGGGCCTCACGCAGGTGCGGATCCGGAAGGGGGCCTGGATAGTCACCTGTTCTACTCTGAGGGCGTCATCGGCTGAGGGTGAGCTAGAACGCCCTGGAGTGGCGCCACCTCTCTACCTGTGGGAGGGGCACATGCCCCAGTTCCCCTCCTCCGGCTCCGCCAATGGTCCCAAGCATAGTTGTGCTTGATATTGGGCTGCATTGCGATGGCAAGCTAGGACATTTCATCGAAGCCATCGCAATATAAAACACATCGTACGTGGACCGATGGGAGCGGCGCTGGGTGTCCCAGAAGCATTAGACGCAATAGAGAAAATCGCCAAGTATTCCAATAACCCTGGAAGCGTGTATGGACAGGCTTCATCAAGATCAGCAGATGGAGGAGATCGGGAAGGCACTTGTGCATCGATGCAAGCAACACGCCCTGGAATGCAATTTTCAGCGTCCGTGCTGCCGGGGTGATGATCCGATTCGCTGCACTGATTAAGGCCAGGGTGGCTATTGGCTCACATAACGAGCCGCTCAAGCTGAGCTCGCATCAGCGCCTTCACCAATGTGAAACTGTCGAAGATGTGCTGCCGATGATGGAGCCGCTTGAAGCAGCCAACCTGGCCGCCTCTGCCGCGACTGCACATTTGTGTACTTTGTTGAGTCGAATGCAAATGTAACGCAGAGCACATATCGGACAATGAGAATCCAGCAATGAACCTGACGTAAGCCGCTGGAGGGGACCAACAACTCGTAGCTGCGATTAGATTCACCGACACAAGTAGAGGACGGACGCTCGGTCCGTGCTCGTGTGTCTGGTGAACACGATGGTGGCCGACCCGGCTAGTACCGAAACAGACGGCACCACGTGCAGAGTCGGGGCACCCTGGGACGGCGGTGGCGAAGTGGTTAGTGTTGAATTTTGGATACTATGTCGCGGGTTCAACACTCGGTTCGCTCGGACATTTCCCAATCCCGCGAGCCACCGGTGAAACGGTGTGAGTGGCGCCATTAGCGGTGTTGCAAAAGCGTCGTGGACCACCGAATATATTTTTTGTTAAAGTCCAGGATCAATTAGTACTGATGCACCTGCAAAAGACAGAGTCGGATATATGGATGACACTGGGACATGCCCCTCTCCAATGGGAAGGTGTACTGATCCCCATGGAGACAACTACGGTCACTTTCCAGAGACGTGAACCACATCTTTCTGCCACATCTGCCTGCCACATCTGTCTGCCACATCTTTATGTCACATGCTCCTCTCCTTTCCGGCGCAGAAAGGCGGCCCTTCAGTAAAACTCGAGTGCACCCTCCTTCCGTTCAACGAATTTGCCGGACAAACTGCCCATTCAGAAGAAAAGAAGGCCGGGAGAATGCTCGAATGCACCCCCATCCTCCCCCACGCAGCACATTGGTCATCCCCAAACTGCCGTTTCAGACGAAAAGGAGACCGATATTATGCTCGAATGCACCCCTCCTCGAACCTCGACGAATTTTTCGGCTGAATGCTTCCCTCCGAGGAAATGTCCCCCCCCCCCTCCAAGGTTATTGATCGACCTCAGACGTGGGGTATAGCAAGGAGCACGGTGCCGATATCAGCGGCGCTCAGCCAACAGCTGCAGACTCCACTCATCATTGGAACATAGTTCTCCCGTTCCATGTGGCTTTCTGAGGTGGCCAGAGCGGCGGACAGATGTGACAGAAAGATGTGACAGACAGATGTGGCAGACAGATGTGGCTCACGTCTCGGGCAAGTGACCGTAGTTGTCTCCATGGCGACCAGTGTGCCGATCATTTGGCTTTTCACCTGCAAATAAGCCGATCAGCGTGCTCAGACGTGGCCGGCGATCATCGACACGACAGTTGTGGACACGGCAGTTGTTAACGCGACAGTTGTTAACACGACAGTTGCTAACACGGCAGTTGTCGACACGACAGTTGTTAACACGGCAGTTGTTAACACGACAGTTTTCGACACGACAGTTGTCACACGACAGTTGTCGACACGACAGTTGTCGACACGACAGTTGTCGACACGACAGTTGTCGACACGACAGTTGTCGACACGGCAGTTGTTAACGCGACAGTTGTTCGACACGACAGTTGCTAACACGACAGTTGTCGACACGACAGTTGTCGACACGACAGTTGTCGACACGACAGTTGTCGACACGACAGTTGTCGACACGACAGTTGTCGACACGACAGTTGTCGACATGACAGTTGTTAACACGGCGGTTGTCGACACGACAGTTGTGAACATGACAGTTGTCGACACGACAGTTGTCACACGACAGTTGTCGACACGACAGTTGTCACACGACAGTTGTCGACACGACAGTTGTTAACACGACTGTTGTCGACATGACAGTTGCTAATACGGCGGTTGTCGACACGACAGTTGTCGACACGACAGTTGTTAACATGACAGTTGTCGACACGACAGTTGTCGACACGACGTTGACACGACAGTTGTCGACACGACAGTTGTCCCACGACAGTCGTCGACATGACAGTTGCTAACACGGCAGTTGTCGACACGACAATTGTTAGCACGGCGGTTGTCGACACGACAGTTGTTAACGCGGCAGTTGTTAACACGACAGTTGTTAACACGGCAGTTGTCGACACGACAGTTGTTAACACGGCAGTTGTCTAACGTTAATGCAACATTTTGCGCCATTTACCACCGTTTGGACAGCTGCCTTGATCAGGAATATATATATATATATATATATATATATATATATATATATATATATATATATATATATTTCTTTATGGATTTATTTATCTCTTAACTATGGTTATTCCGAATTGGCTCGACGACCATACTGGAAGTGTACAAGTTAACATAGAGCCGGGCGACTCACGGAACTAAACATATGCATGCCGCTCATGACGGTGTTTATTTTGATAAAACGTTCACGAAACCCACGATAAACGTAACAGTGTGCACGAATCTGTTATCTGTTAGAACGACACTTTGAGTACGAAGTTCTACGATGCAAAGGTTTGTTCGATCTCCGAGCATATAAAACTTTTTTTTTCTTCATTTGTGACGTCAGCCATTCATAAATCTCGTCACGTCGCGCTGGGCACCTGCTCGGGCGGATGGACGATTTTTTACGATTACGATTGGGCTGATAATTTGTGGCCGCACGTCACACATCGTCCATAATCCTCTGTAGTGTGCGATGTGAGGGGAATTGTATTGAAAAGGACATTTAGACGTGAACCATAGTTGTGGAAGGAAAGGAAATATGCCATGTGATTGGGATATCATGCGTAGGTCTCAGGAAATATATGTACATGTTGTAGTTGCGTGTCTGTCTTCATACTCACAAGAATAAAATCGTGAAGTTCGGTTCTGCCGTCAGTTGATGCAAATCTTGCGCACCAAATACAAAACTCAGCCGATTCAAGTAAAATTGTATACCAAATGTATATTCGTGCTTTACGCCATTGATCCATTTTGTATGAGTTTGTTGCATGTTGTAATTTACTCTTCCCATTAGAACCCAGGCGCTCTTTTTGACAATCGCAAAGTATGTATTGGAGACGCTCGTTTGACATCACCTCAACTAAATCCAGACCCGATTACCACCATTTTATTCCTCAACATTGTGCAAAAACAAGACAAAACAAAAACAAGTCCTGAGACTACATTTCATGTCTCAACTGAAAACCACATTGATTGTATTTCTAAGCTTGTTCTTCGTATAAAAGTTCTGAAACTACCAAACCTGCGCTAAAGACCACCGCACCAAAACGCGGGGAGAAACCTCAAGTTCTTGATGCCCTCTCCCTTTCCTTCTTAAGAACTATCGTGTGTGTAAGTTTCAATTCAGTCATGACCTGCACTGCCAAATGAAGTGCAACGTTCCCATCTTCGGATTCTTTGTTCAGGCTCGCTGATTCTAGATCTCAAAATATATTTGCATGGGTCTAGTTTGTAGGTTTTGCGTAGAGTGGCTATTCTGCATTTGCACATTTTGACATGTTTATTTTGACAACTGACAAATACCTCGGGCTTTCCAGGTTGACCTTCGAGGTCAGTGGTAAGTGTTGCCGAGTGGTTAAATGACCTGACCAGCCCGCGGTGGGACTGAGTTTGGCCAAATGACCTGATCAGCCCGCGGGGGACGGTGTTGTGGTCAAATAACCTGACCAGCTCGCGGGGGGAGGGGTGTTGTGGTAAAATGACCTGAACAGCCCTCGGGGGACAGTGTCGTGGTCAAATGACCTGACCAGCCCGCGGGGGACGGTAATGTGGTAAAGTGACCTGACCAGCCCGCGGGAGGGGGGGGGGGTGTTGCGGTCGTCAGTTCGGATCCGCTCGTCTTCAACAATTTTATCGGCAAGCACACACTAACAGGACTTCGACAAGCGTTGCTTTGGTAGTAATGTGCTAAAAAGCAATCAATCTCAGCTGTATCCTCATATTATTGACTTTATCCTGGCTTCAGTACACAGCTCTACGTCCATAGTTGTGGGTTTCTGGAAATTATTAGGAGCGCGCAATGCATGAAGGCAATGGGCGGTTCCAAACGGGTTTGGGCATACCACATAGGGTCCCACGTTAAACGTTGAAATCATTAGGGGGCGTGGCAAGTGTCCTCCCAATAGCATGCAAAGCTGCACCCTGGCACACGTCATCAAATTGTTTCTTTTTCACTTTTCCTTGGCCACTTGTAAATTCAGCCACATACCAACATCTGGTGCAACTTTAGCTTGGTTATGACGTTGCTTTGAACGCTGTTCCCAAAACAGCAGTTTTCAGAACCGCTGAAGTGACCTTGTCGTCTGGCTCGGTGACCATTCATGGGTTCGAGTCAAACGTACCAGTAGATGTCGACCGTTCGCACGCGCGGCGGCTTTGGAAACATATTAGGGGATCACTTTGACCTCCCGCCGGAGCGCATGCGAAATGGCATACAATTCCTGTGAAGGGCCCTGGAGCTCCTGCGTTTATCCCCAATCGGTCATTTGTGGGTGTCTTATGACTTCAATTACTCCCGGGCTCGAATTCTCAACTTGTGTGTCCAAATTCCCCACCAAGTATTCATTCATTCGGAACACGTCGTTTGATGGTAGCTTGGTCAATCAACTATGTCTCGTCGTACATCTGTCGGGAACCGTAAAGCACCCGACATTGCCCATTGTGGCTGATTATGCAATATTATTCAGCTGTCCGAACCTGCAATTCCATGGGAATGCTTGAAAACCACTTGAAGCATGACAAGAACAGCTGCGGAAGCCGATATTCGGCCACACAAAATGGGAGTGGAATCCGGTGAGGTCACAAGGAAACTTCCAAAACCGTGGGGGGGGGGGGGGGGTGGGGAGCTATATAACAAAGAGGCACGCACATCCTAATGAACATTGAGGCGAAAGTGCCCTTCAAAGATTCGAAACAGTGACACTATAGAGCTTAGCTATTTTGTAGCCTGCCTATTTTCACTGGCTCCTGGGACTTAGATGATATTTGCCCCTTTGTTTTCCTTTCCTTTTATTCTGCACTTCTTGTCTCGACCACGTTCCTGAAATCTCCCATATCATAACACACTCCGGCAGGCTAGGATTGTCCGGGCAGAGTAGAAGAGACTATGCGCTGATACGACAGGTTATGGCAGTGTTGAGTTGACGTGGTTAGGTTAGATTAAGCTAGGTCCCGATATTTTCCTCCATATTTGTTAAATGCAATTAAAATATTCGTGGGCCTCGCTACTGCTAGCCACGGGAAACTACTCCCGTACCTCCCCCCCCCCCTTCCCCATGCGCCCCTAATTGGTCGAAATGATAGTGCTCTGGCTAGGGTGGGCGAATACGAAGTGCTCTGTGCATAAGCGCACATTGGCGTTCGAATCTATATTTTTTACACTTCGTGCATAAACACTAAGCCGATCCCGATAAATGTCTCTAGTTCTCCAAAATTGTGGTAAGTCTTTCAAATCATTTGCAAAATGCCCGTCTGATTTTCCCATCTAATAATCTAATGGGCTATCCATGATCGCTCCCGCCAGAGCAGTGACGTCGTGTCGGACCTAAATTCGACGGATAATTACCTGTTTCAATTACCTTGCTTCCAAGATGGCCGTCGTGTGTGTTGTTGGGCATGCACGTGCTTGCTGAAGTATTTTGTCCTTTATTTCAGTATTTCGATGTCTGAAGACTCGTAGCGGTACGGCACGATATCTTGAAAGCTACAGATCCACGGCAGCCGTTTCTACTGATATATTTTCTACTCCTTGGCTTTTTACCGATTTGAATAATATAATCCAAAGGCGACCATGCAAAATATACGTGAGTAATAGTATACGTCTTGGCTCTCCTCAGGCGAATATTAACTGCTTTAATCAAAGACAGCTCAGCTATGTGTTAGAATCTAACTACGCCAGATCAACCAGGCGTGCCTCAAACTTGTCTGCTTATTGCCGACAATCTTAGCAGAGGCAGATGGAACATGGGAACAACTTTTCAGTCCATAGACTACCATAGTCCCCCATCCTTTTCGGCGGCGCCCCTCGATACAATACAACCGGCGCCCCTCAGTACAAGTTCCCGACCAAGGGACGCTGCATAGCCCCCTAAAATGTTACCAGTCGGCGGTACCAGCCCAGGTGCTCCAGGGAAGTGGGCGCCCTGCTGTAAGCCCCCACACACACACTTGTCCTGTCGCTCCTACGCCTCTTGTGACCGCGCAGCTGAGTGAGATTCTCATCAGCCATTTATCGTAGATTACGACATTCCATATACTTTGTTTCCTCTTCAGAATTTGGAACTCTCTGCTTCTTTATAATTCCATCGAATTATTCAACCCAGCTAGGTATATACTGAGTTGTATCTCGAGAAACAATTTTCTTACGTTAGTGTTTTCAAGGTCGAGAGATACATAAAATCTGATACATAGCTATCCCAAAAGTCAACAACTTGAATTTATAACTCGTGAATCCTTATAATTCCAAGATTCAAAATCTATGACTGAATTTTTTTCGACGTATTTGAAAAATGAAAGTTTCCTAGCGTCGGGTTTTGAGCAAGTTTAAAATATTCAAGAATTAAGGGTTGTAACATCGTCGAAGGATTCAAAATATTTAAGTTTGTGATTCAGAAGAATTAGCATTCTAACATGCCAACTAAGTCGAAAGATTCCAAGGATTTGAGATTCCAAACATTGGGGTTTACGAAGGAATCGAAAGAATGAAGACTCAAACTTCATGTCTATGTCGAAAGATTCGAAAGATTCCAGATGTAAGCTTGGCGTCACGCCGTCTGCGTACGGCGGCTTCCTCCACGTCGGCGACGCTCTCGGGCATTGGGCTGCCCAGCGTCTCGGGCAGCAGAAGGCACGCGCCGGCAGCCACCAGCAAGAAGGCGCCGAACACGGCCGACGGCGCCGTTGGGTGCAGCTCGCTCACCAGGTCGACCACGAACGGCGACACGGTGGCGCCCAGCCGGATGGCCGTCTGCACCACGCCGAACGCCTGGCCTCGCGCCTGCGTCGGGAAACACTCGGTGATGTAGGGGCCGAGTGTGGCGAACGCGGCGCCGACGCCGAACTTGGCCGCCAGCCCCAGTACCAGGCCCAGCGTCTCGTCGGCGCTGGCCAGCACCAGCAGCATGCAGGCGGCCGCGCCGACGAAGAACAGCACCAGCGACAAC
Organism: Imbricaverruca yamaguchii; assembly: GCA_034440575.1. Taxonomy (NCBI): domain Eukaryota; kingdom Metazoa; phylum Arthropoda; class Thecostraca; family Neoverrucidae; genus Imbricaverruca; species Imbricaverruca yamaguchii. Next base: position 291,192 of record JAOTOL010001326.1, read on the forward strand.
CGCCGGCCCAGCCGATCCAGCAGCGGCGTGACAAAGTAGGAGGGGATGCTGGTCACGCCGGACAGCACGCCGGCCAGGTGCGGGCTGCTGCTCAGCTGCGTCATGTCGAACGAGATGCCATAGAACGCGCCGGACGTGATGAAGCAGACCACGATGTAGACGAGTGTGTAGCGGCGCATCTGCGGCGTGCGGAACAGCTGCAGCAGTCGCTGCAAGCCGCTGTCGCCCTTCAGCTCCGACCGGCGCGCCAGCACGTCACAGTGCGCCGTGGTCATCAGCTGACGCACCTCCTGCTCGGGCGGCATCGTCCTGCCGTTCCAGCGGGCGGCGGAGCGCAGCACGGCGCACGCCTCGTCGAACCGGCCGTGATGCACCAGCCAGCGGGGCGACTCGGGCATCAGCCAGAAGTTGAGCAGCAGCAGGAGGAAGGGGCAGGCGTAGGCCAGCCGCAGCATCTGACCGTCCCGGATGAAGTACGAGGCGACCGCCAGCAGGGAGGTGCCCACGGGGAACAACATGATGGAGACGACGCCAACGACGGCGCGCCACCGCGCACTCACCGCCTCCATCATCAGCACGTATTGGCTGCTAATCATGCCGACGATGCCGGCGCCCATCAGGAAGCGCGTCGCCGCGAACAGCGCGTAGCTCGGCACGAACGCGGAGGCGAACATGGCGGCCACCAGCAGCATCATGCACGGCAGGAAGACGGGCCTCCGGCCGAACCTGTCCGCCAGCTGGCCCGTCACCACCGAGCTGGCTATGCCGCCGATCATCAGCCACGACTGCAGCATGGACAGCAGCGGCTTCCTGTCGCACACCAGATGCCACTCTGTTACCACGGTGGACGCGTAGACGGACCGGTCGAACGCCCAGCGCGTGCAGGCCGCCGTTGCGTTGGCAGCGTGGCAGCGCGGCACGCTTGCCGGCAGGTCGGCGAACGTTGCGCTCTCGTCAAAGTCGTCGGCACACCGGAAGTCGGGCGTGGCGCCCACGAACACCATGGAGAGCGACATCGCGGGAAACAGCAGGAACGTGACGGACATGTAGACGGCCTGCAGCACCTGCCACCGGCCCATGCCGCAGCACCGCTTCAGGATCTCCTCGAAGTAGCCGTCCTCGGCGGACCGGCCCTTCGTCGTGTCCTCCTCACGTGCGGACGCTGCCTTCGCTGCCGGCGACGCCATGGTGTGGCTCCTGGGCGACGCCAGGCCTGGTTCGGCTGAGCTGCACCTCACGTCAGGTACGGGGCGCCGGCCGTCTCAGTCCGGGCCGGCGGCCGACGGACGTGACCTCAGTCGCCTCGTGACGTCACCTCAGTGGCGCTGTGAAGGCGATCGCTGTGGTAGTTCGAAGGTGCGGACTCCCTGTTCAGGAGGTGCAGACCGTGTCAGGCTCCTGTGACGTCAGCGGACTGGAGGTAGAGCGGCGCTGACGACTGCCGACCAGACCGCTGTCACTGCAGCTTCTGCAGCAGAGACTGGAGGTGAAGCGGCGCTGACGACTGCAGACCAGACCGCTGTCACTGAGCTCCCAGCAGAGACTGAGGTGAAGCGGCTGACGACTGCCGACCAGACCGCTGTCACTGCAGCTCCTGCAGCAGAGACTGGAGGTGAAGCGGCGCTGACGACTGCAGACCAGACCGCTGTCACTGCAGCTCCTGCAGCAGAGACTGGAGGTGAAGCGGCGCTGACGACTGCCGACCAGACCGCTGTCACTGCAGCTCCTGCAGCAGAGACTGGAGGTGAAGCGGCGCTGACGACTGCAGACCAGACCGCTGTGACTGCAGCTTCTGCAGCAGACTGTTGTCAGGGGCGACGCCAGCCTTTCCGACAATTTTATTCGGCCTCTCGACCAATTTTATTCGGCGTGTTGTGAGGAAACTAGAATGTGCTGAGACGACACTCCAGCGTTTTGGCGAGATGTTCGCGCGATGTCTTGCGAGTTCCAACTCCTCACCAGAATCCAACGGTGGCACTTGAACAACTCGTCTTTTTTGACGTCTTCGAGACCGTTCAGAGACCACGCCGTCCGTGCCAGTTCAGGCCAGGTCGGAGTCAGTGCCAGGTAAGGCCAGTTCACTGCCAGTTGTGGCTGGGCGACAAGCTGGCACCGATAAGCACACAGCGACAAGTCGGCACCCAAATGACAACAGTCGGCGCAATGGAACTGCTGCTCAATCCGGGCTTCTATCGAGTGTCGCGCAGCCCCAGTGCTTACGCTGCTGTCGCTCTAGCCCGAGGCACTGGCCGACCCTAGCTGCGGCCCGAGGCACGGTCGAGCCGGACGCCAGACGGGTCAACACTGGTGCGCTGCACTGCACGCGATGTTGCACGGTGCACAGCCAGTGTGCCACCTGTCATTGTGACGTGTGGCCGGTTTCCGTCGGGTTCCGCCCCACGCCGTACAGCGACTCCGTCAGTGGCTGTATCTTCCTCCAAATAAACACCGCTCAATTTGGTGGCCCGAAAGCGACGAACCCCTGGATCTATGTGACACATACTGAGCTTCATCGTAATTGATGAATCTGTTTGCAGTGTCGGAGGTTTATTTCCAGACCACATGGCTAGGTGATTTCTTGGAACCACGAGAGGGAAATGGCATGGGGTATAAGTACACAAGATGGGGACAGCTGACAGGAGATTCATCAAGGGAGGTGTCAAGATGGCTCGTCACCCAATCAACAATTTGCTGAACTTGTCGGTATGGAATTGTGTTGCAGTATTTTGGTTGTGTGCTAATTCGAGGTTACTATTTTTATGTCGAAATCCATAGAACCATACGTTATTGACTGTTCAAGGCGAAAGAGTTGCCACCTATTGGCAGACGCGTTGAACGATGGAGTGCTACCAAAAACAATTTGGCAGCAAAAATGCAGGCAAGCCAAAGGGGCATGACTGGAAAGAGATAGCACTAAGGTTGGGATTTATGGGCGGAATAAGGATTCTCCACCCATTTTTGTACAATCTATATCTGTAGCTTTGGAATGTTTTGTTCTGTTTCTTCAAGACAATTATTGAAATGTACGTCTTAATGCGACCAGGTCTGTCGGACCAGGTCTTTACCTGACTTCGGTGCAAACCTGCTTTCGCTTGGCGATTCGAACCATAATCCTGTAGAATGACCGCCGCGTCTTGTGGTTTTTCGTCTGCCGCTTCCTAATGCTTTGTCGTGGGAACGTGAATCACAGTGACATTTCCTAACTTTCTTTTTCTAATTCGCCCAAGATTTCGACTTACCACCCAGGCTTCTTGGGATTCTCCTTAGTATAATTTCCTGGCGACGCCTTTCATCTTTTGTATTTATCTGATCTACAACCACTACCGATAGGTGGCTGATGGGGCGCTGACGGTTAGTGGCTGATCTACAACCACTAACGATAGGTGGCTGACGGGTCGCGCTGACGGTTAGTGGCTGATCTACAACCACTAACGATAGGTGGCTGACGGGCGCGCTGACGGTTAGTGGCTGATCTACAACCACTAACGATAGGTGGCTGACGGGGCGCTGACGGTTAGTGGCTGATCTACAACCACTAACGATAGGTGGCTGACGGGTCGCGCTGACGGTTAGTGGCTGATCTACAACCACTAACGATAGGTGGCTGACGGGGCGCTGACGGTTAGTGGCTGATCTACAACCACTAACCATAGGTGGCTGACGGGTCGCGCTGATGGTTAGTGGCTGATCTACAACCACTAACGATAGGTGGCTGACGGGGCGCTGACGGTTAGTGGCTGATCTACAACCACTAACGATAGGTGGCTGACGGGTCGCGCTGACGGTTAGTGGCTGATCTACAACCACTAACGATAGGTGGCTGACGGGTCGCGCTGACGGTTAGTGGCTGATCTACAACCACTAACGATAGGTGGCTGACGGGTCGCGCTGACGGTTAGTGGCTGATCTACAACCACTAACGATAGGTGGCTGACGGGTCGCGCTGACGGTTAGTGGCTGATCTACAACCACTAACGATAGGTGGCTGACGGGTCGCGGTGCTGATCTACAACCACTAACGATAGGTGGCTGACGGGTCGCGCTGACGGTTAGTGGCTGATCTACAACCACTAACGATAGGTGGCTGACGGGGCGCTGACGGTTAGCGGCTGATCTACAACCACTAACGATAGGTGGCTGACGGGTCGCGCTGATGGTTAGTGGCTGATCTACAACCACTAACGATAGGTGGCTGAAGGGTGCGCTGACGGTTAGTGGCTGATCTACAACCACTAACGATAGGTGGCTGACGGGTCGCGCTGACGGTTAGTGGCTGATCTACAACTACTAACGATAGGTGGCTGACGGGTCGCGCTGACGGTTAGTGGCTGATCTACAACCACTAACGATAGGTGGCTGACGGGTCGCGCTGACGGTTAGTGGTATTAACCAACGATAGGTGGCTGATGGGGCGCGCTGACGGTTAGTGGCTGATCTACAACCACTAACGATAGGTGGCTGACGGTGCGCTGACGGTTAGTGGCTGATCTACAACCACTAACGATAGGTGGCTGACGGGGCGCTGACGGTTAGTGGCTGATCTACAACCACTACCGATAGGTGGCTGACGGGTCGCGCTGACGGTTAGTGGCTGATCTACAACCACTACCGATAGGTGGCTGACGGGTCGCGCTGATGGTTAGTGGCTGATCTACAACCACTAACGATAGGTGGCTGACGGGTCGCGCTGACGGTTAGTGGCTGATCTACAACCACTAACGATAGGTGGCTGACGGGTCGCGCTGACGGTTAGTGGCTGATCTACAACCACTAACGATAGGTGGCTGACGGGTCGCGCTGATGGTTGAGTGGCTGATCTACAACCACTAACGATAGGTGGTGACGGGCGGCTGACGGTTAGTGGTGATCTACAACCACTAACGATAGGTGGCTGACGGGTCGCGCTGACGGTTAGTGGCTGATCTACAACCACTAACGATAGGTGGCTGACGGGTCGCGCTGACGGTTAGCGGCTGATCTACAACCACTAACGATAAGTGGCTGACGGGGCTGTCTCAAGCTGTCATGTCAGGTCATTGAGCTGTGACGTCATCAGAGGCCTGTTCATCGACATCATGAATCATCGGCAATGACCTCACGCGATACCCCCAGGCTGTTAATGCTGGGCGTGGCAGCAGGATGCACAGCCCGGCTAACCTGTTTACATGGGTCATTTATGAACTTTTCCAAGGCCATTCAAGGTCACTGGCCAATCCTGACCTCAGCTTACTTTTTTTTCGACGTAGGAATCGGCTGTGGTAATTTTGACGTCGCGACTGGCTTTTGCGTTTCATTTTACCTCTGAGTAAGAGGAAGTAGTGTTTTCTGGCACTACTCCAGAATTATTCAAAAGGAAATCCTTCGACCTCGTCTAACCCTTGACTTTTGATGAAGATGTAGCAAATCACACATGATTTGTATTCTTATGTAATGAAGAATTTCATGCTGCACATTCTAAGCGCGTATCTGTTGTGTGCATGCCGATACCGAATACGGGTTAGTTCTGTGGAAAATTGGCACTGTAATTGATCTAGAATATTAACTATTGGCTCCATGTACAAACGTTGGATATCAGTCATTAGCCTTGGTCACGTGTCTGGTCACCTGTGACACTCTGGCTCTTATCTCATGTCGCTTCGTTTCGAAACTCTAGTGGCCAAGTAAAATGTTTGCCTTATTTTTCCTGGCGTCAGAGTCTGGGTCGTCTTTTCCCTGACCCCACCAACAGCTTGCTCTCTTAATTGGGGATCCTACGGGATGGGCCCACCATCAAAACCGGCAGCATTCACCACCATCATGCATCGGGTGCTCGAACAGTTTTCCAACTGCTCCACTCACGATAGAGGGGAGGCTGATGGGAACGGTGGCAAGATACTGCACACACGCGAGTGTTAATATAACTGCAAGTCGAGTGTAGACGCACTGAGCCCCACATTGTCATCGAACGTGACACAAATAGCATGCAGCGCAGTTTGAAATGATCATCTACAAGAAGATTGAACAAAAATGTTCACAAACAGGATGCAATCATGTTTTACAGTAATTCGTATAGCTTATCGAAGATCCTCCATAGGCATTCTCATCCGAAATGCGTGCTACAATTTAGTTCCATCTGATCCGAGCATAGTCTACCCTGGAACGGACACTCCAGTCTCGCGACATGCTTCAAGACGTGCTCCAGCCAGAGCACGTCGCGAGCGCCGCCGTAGTTTGAAGGCGCTCAGATCGGCTGCATCCTCCTTCGACCTCTGCCAAGCTGCGTGACAACGCCATGTCCCGACACAAAAAGTCCCGCCGCCGTGCGGCGTGCGTGGCAACGCAGCCACCGAGAGGTGCTCTACACCGCAAATATCGCCGACTTCCACCGATCGACCGCGCAGACGGGATTCCCCGTGCTCCGGCCGTCTCTGGCCAGGGTCCGACAAGAGAGCGTGGGAGGAGGCGGGCAGGAGAGAGGACGCGACTAACGTCTGCCTTGTAACACCCGCGCGTGGTGGCAAGTCTCTAGCGGCTGCAGCGCATTAGTTTAACCAAGCTTTGCGAACTGGACCGGAGCGATGGGGAAAGGGCACAGCATGAGACGACATTCTAACGGTAACCGGACAAATGTACGTAAAGCAAATGTACGTATGGCACATGTACGTACGCAAATGTACGTAAGCAAATGTTAGTAAGGACAAAGGTACGTAAGCAAATGTACGTAAGCGCAGATGTACGTATGGCAATTGTACGTAAGCGCAGATGTACGTATGGCTAATGTACGTAAGCGCAATGTACGTATGGCAAATGTACGTATGCGCAAGTAGCAAATGTACGTATGGCAAATGTACGTATGCGCAAAAGTACGTATGCGCAAATGTACGTCAGCTCAAATGTACGTAAATGCAAAAGTACGTATGTGCAAATGTACGTAAGCGCAAATGTACGTATGCGCAAAAGTACGTATGCGCAAATGTACCTAAGCGAAAATGTACGCATGCGCAAAAGTACGTATGCACAAATGTACGTAGGGGCAAATGTACGTATGCGCAAAAGTATGTATGAGCAAATATACGTAAGCACAAATGAACTAAGGGAAAATGTACGTATGCGCAAAGTACGTATGCGCAAATGTACGTAAGCACAAATGAACGCAAAGGTAAATGTACGTATGCGCAAAGTACGTATGCGCAAATGTACGTGAGCGTAAATGTACGTATGTGCAAATGTACCTAAGAGCATATGTACGTATGGCATATGCACCTAACAAAATGTGCTTAAACGCAAAGGCATGTAAGCCTAAATGTACGTAGATTGGCTCATACGTACATTTCTTCTTACATTCTTGTACGCTTAGGTACCGTTGCGATGACGTACATTTGCGCTTACGTACTTTTGCCCTCACGTATATTTGTTCTTGCGTACTTTTGCGCTTACGTACATTTGCGGTTACGTACATTTGCGTTTACCTACCTTTACGCTTACGTACATTTGCGCTTAAATACATTTGCGCATACGTACATTTGCGCATACGTACATTTGGGCTTACGTACTTTTGCGCATACGTACATTTGCGCATACGTACATTTTCCATACGTACATTTTCCATACGTACATTTGCGCTTACGTACATTTGCTTACGTACATTTGCTTACGTACATCTGCCATACGTACATTTGTAATTACGTACATTTGTCCTAGAATCCATTCTAACACGGCACGGTTCAAGGTCGGCCTGGGCACGACCTTGAACGAGTACCAGATGAAAAGGCCAAATGGCTCTTGTAATGTCACGATGTAATGGGCAGAACGCAGCTTACCAACAGGATTATCTGACCGCGTTCCTTTGTTGATCAATGCATGCATGTAAGTTCCGCTGCATATTTGACCGTCCCTCATCTTACCATCCGTTCCATGTCTTTCGCTCCATGGCGTCCGCCTCATGTCATCTGCCCCATGCCGTTTACAACATGCCATCCGTCGCATGTCTTGCGCCTCATGTCGTACGTTCCATGTCGCATGCCCCATGCCATACATGTCACCTGCGCCATGCCCCATTCCATCTGCCCCACTCCATCCGTCCCATGCCGTCTACTCCACTCCATGCGTCCCATGCCGTCCGTCCCATGCCGTCCGCCCCTTGCCCTCCATCCGTCCCATGCCGTCTGCTCCACTCCATCCGTCCCATGCCATCTGACCCATGCAGACTGCTCCACTCCATCCGTCCCATGTTGTCTGACCTGCCGTCTGACCCATGCAGACTGCTCCACTCCATCCGTCCCATGCCGTTGGCAACGTGAAGGGACAAATTTGAAGATGAGCGCAGCCATTCTTATTGCGAACATTGCTCTTCGTCCAGGTAGGTTATATAATTCTAGACATTTTGCAACAGCCGGTCCCGAAATGTCTCATTGCCACACAACTGTCATATCACTTTACATCTCACCGGCAGCTGCATCTGCACACTGTGTGGGATTTGCACCGCGGGAGCACAGTAAAGCTTCTCCAGCCCCAAATAATCCCCTTTATGGGAGACTTTAACACCCCTCGTCACCCCTGGAGGCGCGACATAATTGACACTAAAGGTCGCGAAATTTTACAGTTCATTTGAGTCAGCACTTTAGTGCCACTAAGCACCGAGGCAACCATTCGCCACAACTCAGTCTCGGAGGACCGTGGCACTTGTGTTGATTTAGCATGTCACGACCAAGTTCTCCAGTAGTTCCCTGGGCAGTTTCGGATGACCTTGTGCTGAGCAACTTCCACTCAATCCCAATTTAGCTCGGCACGTCCGCTGTCCACCACAACGAGCTATGCACACCTTCTTCGAACTTGAAAAAAAGACGGACTGAACAACATCCGAGGAAGAGGTGGACCTCAGACTTGCTAACTCATACAACTTCAATATCGAAGTAATGTTCGGGGCTATCAGCACTTAAGCATGATATTCTGTCCCAAAATGCACTCTCAGAAGAGGGCATCAGCACTTTGCAGCAGGCGCTCTCATTAGACCTTGCAGCGGCAGTGATGGGATAGCCGCTGTCCTCAAACCTTGCAGCGGCAGTGATGGGATAGCCGCTGTCCTCAGACCTTGCAGCGGCAGTGATGGGATAGCCGCTGTCATCAGACCTTCCAGCGGCAGTGATGAGCCAGCCGCTGTCCTCAGACCTTGCAGCGGCAGTGATGGTACCGCTATCATCAGACCTTGCAGCGGCAGTGATGGGACAGCCGCTGTCATCAGACCTTCCAGCGGCAGTGATGAGCCAGCCGCTGTCCTCAGACCTTGCAGCGGCAGTGATGGGATAGCCGCTGTCATCAGACCTTCCAGCGGCAGTGATGGGACAGCCGCTGTCATCAGACCTTCCAGCGGCAGTGATGGTACCGCTCTCATCAGACCTTCCAGCGGCAGTGATGAGCCAGCCGCTGTCCTCAGACCTTGCAGCGCCAGTGATGGCACAGCCGCTGTCCTCAGACCTTGCAGCAGCGGTGATGGGACAGCCGCTGTCCTCAGACCTTGCAGCAGCAGTGATGGGATAGCCGCTGTCTTCAGACCTTGCAGCGACAGTGATGGGATAGCCGGTGTCATCAGACCTTGCAGCAGCAGTGATGGCACAGCCGCTGTCCTCAGACCTTGCAGCAGCGGTGATGGGACAGCCGCTGTCCTCAGACCTTGCAGCAGCAGTGATGGTACCGCTCTCATCAGACCTTGCAGCAGCAGTGATGGTACCGCTCACATAAGACCTTGCAGCGGCAGTGATGGGACAGCCGCTGTCCTCAGACCCTGCAGCAGCAGTGATGGGATAGCCGCTGTCATCAGACCTTGCAGCGGCAGTGATGGGACAGCCGCTGTCCTCAGACCTTGCAGCAGCAGTGATGGTACCGCTCTCATCAGACCTTGCAGCGGCAGTGATGGTACCCCTCTCATCAGACCTTGCAGCGGCAGTGATGGGATAGCCGCTGTCATCAGACTTTGCAGCGACAGTGATCGGATAGCCGCTGTCCTCAGACCTTGCAGCGGCAGTGATGAGATAGCCGCTGTCATCAGACCTTGCAGCGGTAATGATGGTACCGCTCTCATCAGACCTTGCAGCGGCAGTGATGGGATAGCCGCTGTCATCAGACCTTGCTGTGGCAGTGATGAGATAGCCGCTGTCATCAGACCTTGCAGCGGTAATGATGGTACCGCTCTCATCAGACCTTGCAGCGGCAGTGATGGGAAAGCCGCTGTCATCAGACCTTGCAGCGACAGTGATCGGATAGCCGCTGTCATCAGACCTTGCAGCGGTAATGATGGTACCGCTCTCATCAGACCTTGCAGCGGCAGTGATGGGATAGCCGCTGTCATCAGACCTTGCAGCGACAGTGATCGGATAGCCGCTGTCATCAGACCTTGCAGCGGTAATGATGGTACCGCTCTCATCAGACCTTGCAGCGGCAGTGATGGGATAGCCGCTGTCATCAGACCTTGCAGCGACAGTGATGGGATAGCCGCTGTCATCAGACCTTGCAGCGACAGTGATGGGATAGCCGCTGTCATCAGACCTTGCAGCGGCAGTGATGAGATAGCCGCTGTCATCAGACCTTGCAGCGGTAGTGATGGTACTGCTCTCATCAGACCTTGCAGCGGCAGTGATGGGATAGCCGCTGTCATCAGACCCTGCAGCGACAGTGATGGGATAGCCGCTGTCATCAGACCTTGCTGCGGCAGTGATGGGATAGCCGCTGTCCTCAGACCTTGCAGCGGCAGTGATGGGATAGCCGCTCTCATCAGACCTTGCAGCGGCAGTGATGGGATAGCCGCTCTCATCAGACATTGCAGCGGCAGTGATGGGATAGCCGCTGTCCTCAGACCTTGCAGTGGCAATGATGGGACAGGCGCCGTCCTCAGACCTTGCAGTGGCAGTGATGAGATAGCCGCCGTCACGAGACCTTGCAGCGGCAGTGATGGGATAGCCGCTGTCCTCAGGCCTTGCAGCGGCAGTGATGGTACCGCTCTCATCAGACCTTGCAGCGACAGTGATGGGACAGCCGCTTTCATCAGACCTTGCAGCGGCAGTGATGGGACAGGCGCTGTCCTCAGACCTTGCAGCGGCAGTGATGGGATAGCCGCTGTCATCAGACCTTGCAGCGGAAGTGATGGGATAGCCGCTGTCATCAGACCTTGCAGCGGCAGTGATGGGACAGGCGCTGTCCTCAGTTGCTGACACAACTGAACGGATGACAGTGTCCTCTCGTCCAGACAAGACTACGTACGGGATGTCTGCGTAGCAAAGGCGCATCTGGAGGCGAGTTACTCTGTCGGACAATGGCACGTCTGAGTGGGCCTCACGCAGGTGCGGATCCGGGGGGGGGGCCTGGATAGTCACCTGTTCTACTCTGAGGGCGTCATCGGCTGAGGGTGAGCTAGAACGTCCTGGAGGGGCGCCACCTCTCTACCTGTGGGAAGGGGCACATGCCCAAGTTCCCCTCCTCTGGCTCCGCCAGTGGCCCCAAGCATAGTTGTGCTTGATATTGGGCTGCATTGCGATGGCAAGCTAGGACATTTCATCGAAGCCATCGCAATATAAAACACATCGTACGTGGACCGATGGGAGCGGCGCTGGGTGTCCCAGAAGCATTAGACGCAATAGAGAAAATCGCCAAGTATTCCAATAACCCTGGAAGCGTGTATGGACAGGCTTCATCAAGATCAGCAGATGGAGGACATCGGGAAGGCACTTGTGCATTGATGCAAGCAACACGCCCTGGAATGTAATTTTCAGCGTCCGTGCTGCCGGGGTGATGATCCGATCCGCTGTACTGATTAAGGCCAGGGTGGCCATTGGCTCACATAACGAGCCGCTCAAGCTGAGCTCGCATCAGCGCCTTCACCAATGTGAAACTGTCGAAGATATGCTGCCGATGATGGAGCCGCTTGAAGCAGCCAACCTGGCCGCCTCTGCCGCGACTGCACATTTGTGTACTTTGTTGAGTCGAATGCGAATGTAACGCAGAGCACATATCGGACAATGAGAATCCAGCAATGAACCTGACGTAAGCCGCTGGAGGGGACCAACAACTCGTAGCTGCGATTAGATTCACCGACACAAGTAGAGGACGGACGCTCGGTCCGTGCTCGTGTGTCTGGTGAACACGATGGTGGCCGACCCGGCTAGTACCGAAATAGACGGCACCACGTGCAGAGTCGGGGCACCCTGGGGCGGCGGTGCCGAAGTGGTTAGTGTTTAATTTTGGATACGATCTCCCGGGTTCAACACTGGCTCCGCTCGGACATTTCCCAATCCCGCGAGCTGCCGGGGAAACAGTGCAGTGATAAATTATTCGTCAAATTGGGTGGAAAATACCACTTTCTGCACACTCAATCGACATCCTTCTCCAAGAAGTATCGACATCTTGCTCCATGATGCGTGCTTATGAAGTCTTCGTGTCTCCTTTCTAGCAGCATCTCGCTTATACGTGTCATGTCAATGGTCCTGATAAGGAATAGTGACACGGACATATCGCAACGTAATTTTGGGTGAAGGGATTAACTATGTGATATGGCGTACGGTATCAAATTATAGCTTAGGTAACTTTCTCCCTGTCCTGAATACAGCCTTTCCTAAGTTATGAATATCAAAGCAAATGAAAAATGTAACGTCATAAGTACGTACACCATTGGCTCAAACTTGAGTCGGTCAAAAACATCAAAAGCACTTTAATTGACACTACTTCCATGGCAAATTTCGACATCCTTCGGTGCCCGTTTCAACATCTCACACCTAACGAAAAACCAATATCTTAACCCTGAAACAGTGTGAGTGGCGCCATTAGCGGTGGTTGCAAAAGCGTCGTGGACCACCGATTATATCTTTTTTAAAGTCCATGGTCAATTAGTACTGATGCGCCCGCAAAGGACAGAGTCGGATATATGGATGACACTGGGACATGCCCCTCTCCAACGGAAAGGTGTACTGCAGGGCTAAAAAAAATGGTTTCGTGGTTGTCGTCCAAATCCGGAATAGGCTTGGTGGTTGTCACCTTTTGTGCAAACGATAACATTATGCTACATGGCCCGGAACAGGGGTTCCCAAACTGGGGTAATGCACTGGCTTGTGGAGGGGTGGGGGTGGGGTTATAGCGGGGTTTCGTCAAACCTCGAGCATGGAGAGTACTGTGTACATTTGCCAAAAAACCTGTGCACATATATCGGCAGGAAATACTACATGTTCTCAACCTTGAAAATGAACTTTGGTTACGAGGCATTCAGAATTTGATACGGGGTAATCACGAGGTTGGCCTAACCCAAAGGGGTTAGGCCATATTGTTAATGAAATTTAATTTTGATGGGTGCAAAATCATGCATGTAGGTAGGTAGCATATCAAGGCTCCATACTTGATGGGTGGGCAAGTACTATCTGTGACTCAGCAGGAGAAGGACTTAGGTGTTATTTTTAACACAAAATTGTGGGGCACCAGAACAGACCAAGGAAGCCAGGAAGAAGGCACTAAGAATGCTTGGGAAATAAATAGGAATATATCATACAAAAGTGAGGAAGCCATCAGGAAGCTTTATTGTGCATATGTCAGGCCACATCTGGAATATTGTGTCCAAGCTTGGTCCCCTAGTTATGAAAAGATGGTTGGCTTTTAGAGAGAGTACAAAAGAGGGCAACAAAAATGGTGAATGGTATGGGCAACCTGGCATATGAGGGAAGATTGAAGAAATTGAATATGTTTTCACTTAGATATAGAAGGCTGAGAGGAGATCTCATCAAGGTCTTTCAATTTGTACATGGTCAGGAACAGGGTTATCTCAGGGAACTGTTTGAATTTAACAGAAATGATGGAATTGGAGGTTATCAATTCAAAGTTAAAGTTAATCACAGCAGGACTAGGTTAAGAAAGTCCTTCTTCACCAACAGGGTAGTAGAACACTGGAACCAGCTGCCAGAAACCATTGTCAGTAGCAACACACTGAACATCTTTAAGAACAGCATAGACAATCATTACAAGAATAGTGGGCTTGCTTTTCTGTATTCCAGGGAGAGTTGATCAACACATTTGGTGGACAACTGGTTCAGTGTACAGAGTGCAACCAAGAAGGGCCCTTGTGGTTCATAGTTGCACTGATCTTTTATGTCTTTATGTCTTTTATCTCAATCAATGCCAGTAGTCGGATGTCAAAATCCTGGTATTTACAAATACCATTTCTAACTACTAGCACCCAGGGACTGTTAGACACATGTTAGACCGACTCTACCTAATGGGTAAACATCTGGCTTGTGGAGTGCATACCCAGAACCCAGACAGAGTTTTTGGGAATTCTAGGGAGTTTTTTTTTTTGCAAATAAAATGGAGTGTAGCACATTTGGGAATTATAATTGATGCTTCCTAACTAATGTCCATCACTGCCCTCCAGCCATACCAGAAATATAATTTAAGCCAGAGTGGCTTAAATGAATTTATGTCAGCCAGTTTAAACCATGGTTAAAATTTCATAAAATGCTAAAATTCGCCATACCTATATTGTATGCATTGCCACCAACTGCAGTGCAATGCCTGCTGAGTAGGTACCTACACACCAAAATATATTTTCTAATTACATTTAGGTGACTATATTTTACTCAAATATAATTCATATACCAAGATTTTCACCTGAGCTTGATGGTTGATGATCCGGTGCTGGCTTGCAAGTCCAGTCAAATGGCTTGCCAGGGCCAAAATGGCTATCTTGCAGTACTCTTAACACTGGTAGACCTGGATGCTTTACTTTTGAATGTTTGTAAATGCTCTGTGCAATACCTTTCCAATCGCAATGTCCACATCTACAGGATGACCTTACAATCTTTGTCACCCTTACGCCCTGACCCTGAATAGTCTGTTTCTGGAGTCTGTTTAAGACCGAACCACTTCATTTGGTCTCATATAAGTCAGAAAATGAGAGAAAAATCGTTTGATTAACACTTCAGATAATTCGAACTTGGTAGTTTTATCTTACCGCACTCATTCACCACTCATCAATTATAAAGAACCGTGATCAATTCACTACTTCACTCTTCCACGCACATCGTCGTGTTTAAAATGGAAATGGACGGATTTGAAAGCGAGGGAATGCGCGTAAAAGAATATTCTTCTAGATTCTTTCCAACGATTTTAATGAAATTAAAAATATTATCGTACATCCAAAATGAAAAAAAGGATTCAAATTGAAATTGTTTTTAAAAATCAGCTAATGTTATAAATTATTCATTACTTAACGTAGGTCTGGTGTTGTTTTAGTATCTGTGGTCTAGTCGCTTGCCTCCAAAGCCGCTGAGTATACCATAGTTGGGTACGTCCGTACCGCTGCCATCGAGCATAACGTGCGAGGACAACCACCGGCGACCAGAAGGCATGATGCCATTGGCTCTGTGCTAAACGGGAGACAATTTTATCGTCGGCGGTCGTCTGAACGATGGAATGGTTGTCTCGAGGATACTTTGTTGCCGTTGAGTCATTTTTTTCCCGCTGAACGTACTAGATGAAACCCAAAAGCGTACGCTGGGAATGAAGAAATGGTAGCGTTGAGGTGGGGTGGTAGAGGTCTGCACGGTTGACATTTCTAGAGGTCTGCACGGTGTGACATGTCCAGTCCCGGCCCAATCCGATTCGTTTCAATCCTGCGTACCTTGACACGGATATCGTGACGTAGTCAATTTTATGAATAGTAGGTACCATTTATATGATTTCACATATAATATTTCTAATGATATGGAAATGTGGTCGCCAAAAGTCCCCGTTCGTGGTTGTCGTCCACGACGACAGAACGATACGATTTATTAGCCCTGGGTACTGATCCCATGGAGACAACTACGGCCACTTGCCAGAGACGTGAACCACATTTTTCTGCCACATCCGCCTGCCACATCTGTCGGCCACATCTGCCTGCCACATCTGTCTGCCACATCTATCTGCCACATGCTCCTCTCCCTTCCGGCACAGAAAGGCGGCCCTTCAGGAAACTCTAGTGCACCCTCCCCTTCCGCTCAACGAATTTGCCGGACAAACTGCCCATTCAGAAGAAAAGGAGGCCGGAGAATGCTCGAATGCACCCCCCATCCTCCCCCCACGCAGACATTGGTCATCCCAAAACTGCCGTTTCAAACGAAAAGGAGACCGATATTGTGCTCGAATGCACCCCCTCCCCGAAACTCGACGAATTTCTCGGCCGAATGTTTCCCTCCGAGGAAATGTGCCCTCCGCCCCCAAGGTTATTGATCCACCTCAGACAAGGGGTATAGCAAGGGGCACGGTACCGATATCAGCGGCGCTCAGCCAACAGCTGCAGACTCTGCTCAACATTGGGACATAGTTCTCCCGTTACATGTAGCTTTCTGATGTGGCCAGAGCGGCGGACAGATGTGACAGAAAGATGTGACAGACAGATGTGGCAGACAGATGTGGCTCACGTCTCGGGCAAGTGACCGTAGTTGTCTCCATGGCGACCAGTGTGCCGATCATTTGGCTTTTCACCTGCAAATAAGCCGATCAGCGTGCTCAGACGTGGCCGGCGATCATCGACACGACAGTTGTTAACACGGCAGTTGTTAACGCGACAGTTGTTAACACGACAGTTGCTAACACGGCAGTTGTCGACACGACAGTTGTTAACACGGCAGTTGTTAACACGACAGTTTTCGACACGACAGTTGTCACACGACAGTTGTCGACACGACAGTTGTCGACACGACAGTTGTCGACACGACAGTTGTCGACACGACAGTTGTCGACACGACAGTTGTCGACACGACAGTTGTCGACACGACAGTTGTCGACACGACAGTTGTCGACACGACAGTTGTCGACACGACAGTTGTCGACACGACAGTTGTCGACACGACAGTTGTTAACACGACAGTTGTCGACACGACAGTTGTTAACGCGACAGTTGTTAACATGACAGTTGTCGACACGACAGTTGTCGACACGACAGTTGTCGACACGACAGTTGTCACACGACAGTTGTCGACACGACAGTTGTCCCACGACAGTCGTCGACATGACAGTTGCTAACACGGCAGTTGTCGACACGACAATTGTTAGCACGGCGGTTGTCGACACGACAGTTGTTAACGCGGCAGTTGTTAACACGACAGTTGTTAACACGGCAGTTGTCGACACGACAGTTGTTAGCACGGCAGTTGTCGACACGACAGTTGTTAACGCGGCAGTTGTTAACACGACAGTTGTTAACATGACAGTTGTCGACACGACAGTTGTCGACACGACAGTTGTCACACGACAGTTGTCGACACGACAGTTGTCCCACGACAGTCGTCGACATGACAGTTGCTAACACGGCAGTTGTCGACACGACAATTGTTAGCACGGCGGTTGTCGACACGACAGTTGTCGACACGACAGTTGTTAACACGGCAGTTGTCGACACGACAGTTGTTAACGCGACAGTTGTCTAACGTTAATGCAACATTTTGCGCCATTTACCACCGTTTGGACAGCTGCCTTGATCAGGAATATATATATATATATATATATATATATATATATATATATATATATATATATATATATATTTCTTTATGGATTTATTTATCTCTTAACTATGGTTATTCCGAATTGGCTCGACGACCATACTGGAAGTGTACAAGTTAACATAGAGCCGGGCGACTCACGGAACTAAACATATGCATGCCGCTCATGACGGTGTTTATTTTGATAAAACGTTGGAAACCCACGATAAACGTAACAGTGTGCACGAATCTGTTATCTGTTAGAACGACACTTTGAGTACGAAGTTCTACGATGCAAAGGTTTGTTCGATCTCCGAGCATATCAAACTTTTTTTTCTTCCTTTGTGACGTCAGCCATTCATAAATCTCGTCACGTCGCGCTGGGCACCTGCTAGGGCGGATGGACGATTTTTTACGATTACGATTGGGCTGATAATTTGTGGCCGCACGTCACGCATCGTGCATAATTCTCTGTAGTGTGCGATGTGAGGGGAATTGTATTGAAAAGGACATTTAGACGTGAACCATAGTTGTGGAAGGAAAGGAAATATGCCATGTGATTGGGAAATCATGCGTAGGTCTCAGGAAATATATGTACATGTTGTAGTTGCGTGTCTGTCTTCATACTCACAAGAATAAAATCGTGAAGTTCGGTTCTGCCGTCAGTTGATGCAAATCTTGCGCACCAAATACAAAACTCAGCCGATTCAAGTAAAATTGTATACCAAATGTATATTCGTGCTTTACGCCATTGATCCATTTTGTATGAGTTTGTTGCATGTTGTAATTTACTCTTCCCATTAGAACCCAGGAGTTCTTTTTGACAATTGCAAAGTATGTATTGGAGACGCTCGTTTGACATCATCTGAACTAAATCCAGACCCGATTACCACCATTTTATTCCTCAACATTGTGCAAAAACAAGACAAAACAAAAACAAGTCCTGAGACTACATTTCATGTCTCAACTGAAAACCACATTGATTGTATTTCTAAGCTTGTTCTTCGTATAAAAGTTCTGAAACTACCAAACCTGCGCTAAAGACCACCGCACCAAAACGCGGGGAGAGGCCTCAAGTTCTTGATGCCCTCTCCCTTTCCTTCTTAAGAACTATCGTGTGTGTAAGTTTCAATTCAATCATGACCTGCACTGCCAAATGAAGTGCAACGTTCCCATCTTCGGATTCCTTGTTCAGGCTCGCTGATTCTAGATCTCAAAATATATTTGCATGGGTCTAGTTTGTAGGTTTTGCGTAGAGTGGCTATTCTGCATTTGCACATTTTGACATGTTTATTTTGACAACTGACAAATACCTCGAGCTTTCCAGGTTGACCTTCGAGGTCTATGGTAAGTGTTGCCGAGTGGTTAAATGACCTGCACCAGCCCGCGGTGGGACTGAGTTTGGCCAAATGACCTTGATCAGCCCGCGGGGGACGGTGTTGTGGTAAAATAACCTGACCAGCTGGCGGGGGAGGGGTGTTGTGGTAGAATGACCTGAACAGCCCTCGGGGACAGTGTCGTGGTCAAATGACCTGACCAGCCCGCGGGGGACGGTAATGTGGTAAAGTGACCTGACCAGCCCGCGGGAGGGGGTGTTGCGGTCGTCAGTTCGGATCCGCTCGTCTTCAACAATTTTATCGGCAAGCACACACTAACAGGACTTCGACAAGCGTTGCTTTGGTAGTAATGTGCTAAAAAGCAATCAATCTCAGCTGTATCCTCATATTATTGACTTTATCCTGGCTTCAGTACACAGCTCTACGTCCATAGTTGTGGATTTCTGGAAATTATTAGGAGCGCGCAATGCATGAAGGCAATGGGCGGTTCCAAACGGGTTTGGGCATACCACATAGGGTCCCACGTTAAACGTTGAAATCATTAGGGGGCGTGGCAAGTGTCCTCCCAATAGCATGCAAAGCTGCACCCTGGCACACGTCATCAAATTGTTTCTTTTTCACTTTTCCTTGGCCAATTGTAAATTCAGCCACATACCAACATCTGGTGCAACTTTAGCTTGGTTATGACGTTGCTTTGAACGCTGTTCCCAAAACAGCAGTTTTCAGAACCGCTGAAGTGACCTTGTCGTCTGGCTCGGTGACCATTCATGGGTTCGAGTCAAACGTACCAGTAGATGTCGACCGTTCGTACGCGCGGCGGCTTTCGGAAACACATTAGGGGATCACTTTGACCTCCCGCCGGAGCGCATGCGAAATGGCATACAATTCCTGTGAAGGGCCCTGGAGCTCCTGCGTTTACCCCCAATTTGTCAATTGTGGGTGTCTTATGACTTCAATTACTCCCGGGCTCGAATTCTCAACTTGTGTGTCCAAATTCCCCACCAAGTATTCATTCATTCGGAACACGTCGTTTGATGGTAGCTTGGTCAATCAACTATGTCTCGTCGTACATCTGTCGGGAACCGTAAAGCACCCGACATTGCCCATTGTGGCTGATTATGCAATATTATTCAGCTGTCCGAACCTGCAATTCCATGGGAATGCTTGAAAACCACTTGAAGCATGACAAGAACAGCTGCGGAAGCCGATATTCGGCCACACAAAATGGGAGTGGAATCCGGTGAGGTCCAAGGAAACTTCCAAAACCGTGGGAGGGGGGTGGGGTGGGGAGCTATATAACAAAGAGGCACGCACATCCTAATGAACATTGAGGCGAAACTGCCCTTCAAAGATTCGAAACAGTGACACTATAGAGCTTAGCTATTTTGTAGCCTGCCTATTTTCACTGGCTCCTGGGACTTAGATGATATTTGCCCCTTTGTTTTCCTTTCCTTTTATTCTGCACTTCTTGTCTCGACCACGTTCCTGAAATCTCCCATATCATAACACACTCCGGCAGGCTAGGATTGTCCGGGCAGAGTAGAAGAGACTATGCGCTGATACGACAGGTTATGGCAGTGTTGAGTTGACGTGGTTGGGTTAGATTAAGCTAGGTCCCGATATTTTCCTCCATATTTGTTAAATGCAATTAAAATATTCGTGGGCCTCGCTACTGCTAGCCACGGGAAACTACTCCCGTACCTCCCCCCCCCCTTCCCCATGCGCCCCTAATTGGTCGAAATGATAGTGCTCTGGCTAGGGTGGGCAAATACGAAGTGCTCTGTGCATAAGCGCACATTGGCGTTCGAATCTATATTT
This sequence comes from Imbricaverruca yamaguchii, assembly GCA_034440575.1. Classification (NCBI taxonomy): domain Eukaryota; kingdom Metazoa; phylum Arthropoda; class Thecostraca; family Neoverrucidae; genus Imbricaverruca; species Imbricaverruca yamaguchii. Next base: position 311,818 of record JAOTOL010001326.1, read on the forward strand.
TATTACACTTCGTGCATAAACACTAAGCCGATCCCGATAAATGTCTCTAGTTCTCCAAAATTGTGGTAAGTCTTTCAAATCATTTGCAAAATGCCCGTCTGATTTTCCCATCTAATATGGGCTATCCATGATCGCTCCCGCCAGAGCAGTGACGTCGTGTCGGACCTAAATTCGACGGATAATTACCTGTTTCAATTACCTTGCTTCCAAGATGGCCGTCGTGTGTGTTGTTGGGCATGCACGTGCTTGCTGAAGTATTTTGTCCTTTATTTCAGTATTTCGATGTCTGAAGACTCGTAGCGGTACGGCACGATATCTTGAAAGCTACAGATCCACGGCAGCCGTTTCTACTGATATATTTTCTACTCCTTGGCTTTTTACCGATTTGAATAATATAATCCAAAGGCGACCATGCAAAATATACGTGAGTAATAGTATACGTCTTGGCTCTCCTCAGGCGAATATTAACTGCTTTAATCAAAGACAGCTCAGCTATGTGTTAGAATCTAACTACGCCAGATCAACCAGGCGTGCCTCAAACTTGTCTGCTTATTGCCGACAATCTTAGCAGAGGCAGATGGAACATGGGAACAACTTTTCAGTCCATAGACTACCATAGTCCCCCATCCTTTTCGGCGGCGCCCCTCGATACAATACAACCGGCGCCCTTCAGTACAAGTTCCCGACCAAGGGACGCTGCATAGCCCCTAAAATGTTACCAGTCGGCGGTACCAGCCCAGGTGCTCCAAGGAAGTGGGCGCCCTGCTGTAAGCCCCCACACACACACTTGTCCTGTCGCTCCTACGCCTCTTGTGACCGCGCAGCTGAGTGAGATTCTCATCAGCCATTTATCGTAGATTACGACATTCCATATACTTTGTTTCCTCTTCAGAATTTGGAACTCTCTGCTTCTTTATAATTCCATCGAATTATTCAACCCAGCTAGGTATATACTGAGTTGTATCTCGAGAAACAACTTTTTACGTTAGTGTTTTCAAGGTCGAGAGATACATAAGATCTGATACATAGCTATCCCAAAAGTCAACAACTTGAATTTATAACTCGTGAATCCTTATAATTCCAAGATTCAAAATCTATGACTGAATTTTTTCGACGTATTTGAAAATGAAAGTTACCTAGCGTCGGGTTTTGAGCAAGTTTAAAATATTCAAGAATTAAGGGTTGTAGCTTCGTCGAAGGATTCAAAATATTTAAGTTTGTGATTCAGAAGAATTAGCATTCTAACATGCCAACTAAGTCGAAAGATTCCAAGGATTTGAGATTCCAAACATTGGGGTTTACGAAGGAATCGAAAGAATGAAGACTCAAACTTCATGTCTATGTCGAAAGATTCGAAAGATTCCAGATGTAAGCTTGGCGTCACGCCGTCTGCATACGGCGGCTTCCTCCACGTCGGCGACGCTCTCGGGCATCGGCCTGCCCAGCGTCTCGGGCAGCAGAAGGCACGCGCCGGCAGCCACCAGCAAGAAGGCGCCGAACACGGCCGACGGCGCCGTTGGGTGCAGCTCGCTCACCAGGTCGACCACGAACGGCGACACGGTGGCGCCCAGCCGGATGGCCGTCTGCACCACGCCGAACGCCTGGCCTCGCGCCTGCGTCGGGAAACACTCGGTGATGTAGGGGCCGAGTGTGGCGAACGCGGCGCCGACGCCGAACTTGGCCGCCAGCCCCAGCACCAGGCCCAGCGTCTCGTCGGCGCTGGCCAGCACCAGCAGCATGCAGGCGGCCGCGCCGACGAAGAACAGCACCAGCGACAACCGCCGGCCCAGCCGATCCAGCAGCGGCGTGACAAAGTAGGAGGGGATGCTGGTCACGCCGGACAGCACGCCGGCCAGGTGCGGGCTGCTGCTCAGCTGCGTCATGTCGAACGAGATGCCATAGAACGCGCCGGCCGTGATGAAGCAGACCACGATGTAGACGAGCGTGTAGCGGCGCATCTGCGGCGTGCGGAACAGCTGCAGCAGTCGCTGCAAGCCGCTGGCGCCCTTCAGCTCCGCCCGGCGCGCCAGCACGTCACAGTGCGCCGTGGTCATCAGCTGACGCACCTCCTGCTCGGGCGGCATCGTCCTGCCGTTCCAGCAGGCGGCGGAGCGCAGCACGGCGCACGCCTCGTCGAACCGGCCGTGATGCACCAGCCAGCGGGGCGACTCGGGCATCAGCCAGAAGTTGAGCAGCAGCAGGAGGAAGGGGCAGGCGTAGACCAGCCGCAGCATCTGACCGTCCCGGATGAAGTACGAGGCGACCGCCAGCAGGGAGGTGCCCACGGGGAACAACATGATGGAGACGACGCCAACGACAGCGCGCCACCGCGCACTCACCGCCTCCATCATCAGCACGTATTGGCTGCTAATCATGCCGACGATGCCGGCGCCCATCAGGAAGCGCGTCGCCGCGAACAGCGCGTAGCTCGGCACGAACGCGGAGGCGAACATGGCAGCCACCAGCAGCATCATGCACGGCAGGAAGACGGGCCTCCGGCCGAACCTGTCCGCCAGCTGGCCCGTCACCACCGAGCTGGCTATGCCGCCGATCATCAGCCACGACTGCAGCATGGACAGCAGCGGCTTCCTGTCGCACACCAGATGCCACTCTGTCACCACGGTGGACGCGTAGACGGACGGGTCGAACGCCCAGCGCGTGCAGGCCGCCGTTGCGTTGGCAGCGTGGCAGCGCGGCACGCTTGCCGGCAGGTCGGCGAACGTTGCGCTCTCGTCAAAGTCGTCGGCACACCGGAAGTCGGGCGTGGCGCCCACGAACACCATGGAGAGCGACATCGCGGGAAACAGCAGGAACGTGACGGACATGTAGACGGCCTGCAGCACCTGCCACCGGCCCATGCCGCAGCACCGCTCCAGGATCTCCTCGAAGTAGCCGTCCTCGGCGGACCGGCCCTTCGTCGTGTCCTCCTCACGTGCGGACGCTGCCTTCGCTGCCGGCGACGCCATGGTGTGGCTCCTGGGCGACGCCAGGCCTGGTTCGGCTGAGCTGCACCTCACGTCAGGTACGGGGCGCCGGCCGTCTCAGTCCGGGCCGGCGGCCGACGGACGTGATCTCAGTCGCCTCGTGACCTCACCTCACTGGCGCTATGAAGGCGATCGCTGTGGTAGTTCGAAGGTGCGGACTCCCTGTTCAGGAGGTGCAGACCGTGTTAGGCTCCTGTGACGTCAGCGGACTGGAGGTAGAGCGGCGCTGACGACTGCCGACCCAGATAGGGGAGGGCGCTGTCACTGCAGCTTCTGCAGCAGAGACTCGAGGTGAAGCGGCGCTGACGACTGCCGACCAGACCGCTGTCACTGCAGCTCCTGCAGCAGAGACTGGAGGTGAAGCGGCGCTGACGACTGCAGACCAGACCGCTGTCACTGCAGCTCCTGCAGCAGAGACTGGAGGTGAAGCGGCGCTGACGACTGCCGACCAGACCGCTGTCACTGCAGCTCCTGCAGCAGAGACTGGAGGTGAAGCGGCGCTGACGACTGCAGACCAGACCGCTGTGACTGCAGCTTCTGCAGCAGACTGTTGTCAGGGGCGACGCCAGCCTTTCCGACAATTTTATTCGGCCTTTCGACCAATTTATTGGCGTGTTGTGAGGAAACTAGAATGTGCTGAGACGACACTCCAGCGTTTTGGCGAGATGTTCGCGCGATGTCTTGCGAGTTCCAACTCCTCACCAGAATCCAACGGTGGCACTTGAACAACTCGTCTTTGACGTCTTCGAGACCGTTCAGAGACCACGCCGTCCGTGCCAGTTCAGGCCAGGTCAGGGGTCAGTGCCAGGTAAGGCCAGTTCACTGCCAGTTGTGGCTGGGCGACAAGCTGGCACCGATAAGCACACAGCGACAAGTCGGCACCCAAGTGACAACAGTCGGCGCAATGGAACTGCTGCTCAATCCGGGCTTCTATCGAGTGTCGCGCAGCCCCAGTGCTTACGCTGCTGTCGCTCTAGCCCGAGGCACTGGCCGACCCTAGCTGCGGCCCGAGGCACGGTCGAGCCGGACGCCAGACGGGTCAACACTGGTGCGCTGCACTGCACGCGATGTTGCACGGTGCACAGCCAGTGTGCCACCTGTCATTGTGACGTGTGGCCGGTTTCCGTCGGGTTCCGCCCCACGCCGTACAGCGACTCCGTCAGTGGCTGTATCCTCCTCCAAATAAACACCGCTCAATTTGGTGGCCCGAAAGCGACGAACCCCTGGATCTATGTGACACATACTGAGCTTCATCGTAATTGATGAATCTGTTTGCAGTGTCGGAGGTTTATTTCCAGACCACATGGCTAGGTGATTTCTTGGAACCACGAGAGGGAAATGGCATGGGGTATAAGTACACAAGATGGGGACAGCTGACAGGAGATTCATCAAGGGAGGTGTCAAGATGGCTCGTCACCCAATCAACAATTTGCTGAACTTGTCGGTATGGAATTGTGTTGCAGTATTTTGGTTGTGTGCTAATTCGAGGTTACTATTTATATGTCGAAATCCATAGAACCATACGTTATTGACTGTTCAAGGCGAAAGAGTTGCCACCTATTGGCAGACGCGTTGAACGATGGAGTTTAATTCATATTAAGGGTTTGTGACAAATCTGGTGCGCTACCAAAAACAATTTGGCAGCAAAAATGCAGGCAAGCCAAAGGGGCATGACTGGAAAGAGATAGCACAAAGGTTGGGATTTATGGCCGGCATAAGGATTCTCCACCCATTTTTGTACAATCTATATCTGTTGCTTTGGAATGTTTTGTTCTGTTTCTTCAAGACAATTATTGAAATGTACGTCTTAATGCGACCAGGTCTGTCGGACCAGGTCTTTACCTGACTTCGGTGCAAACCTGCTTTCGCTTGGCGATTCGAACCATAATCCTGTAGAATGACCGCCGCGTCTTGTGGTTTTTCGTCTGCCGCTTCCTAATGCTTTGTCGTGGGAACGTGAATCCCAGTGACATTTCCTAACTTTCTTTTTCTAATTCGCCCAAGATTTCGACTTACCACCCAGGCTTCTTGGGATTCTCCTTAGTATAATTTCCTGGCGACGCCTTTCATCTTTTGTATTTATCTGATCTACAACCACTACCGATAGGTGGCTGATGGGGCGCTGACGGTTAGTGGCTGATCTACAACCACTAACGATAGGTGGCTGACGGGTCGCGCTGACGGTTAGCGGCTGATCTACAACCACTAACGATAGGTGGCTGACGGGTCGCGCTGACGGTTAGCGGCTGATCTACAACCACTACCGATAGGTGGCTGACGGGTCGCGCTGAGGGTTAGTGGCTGATCTACAACCACTACCGATAGGTGGCTGACGGGTCGCGCTGACGGTTAGTGGCTGATCTACAACCACTAACGATAGGTGGCTGACAGGTCGCGCTGATGGTTAGTGGCTGATCTACAACCACTAACGATAGGTGACTGACGGGTCGCGCTGATGGTTAGCGGCTGATCTGCAACCACTAACGATAGGTGGCTGACGGGGCGCTGATGGTTAGTGGCTGATCTACAACCACTACCGGTGGTGGCTGACGGGTCGCACTGACGGTTAGCGGCTGATCTACAACCACTACCGATAGGTGGCTGACGGGGCGCTGACGGTTAGTGGCTGATCTACAACCACTAACGATAGGTGGCTGACGGGGCGCTGACGGTTAGTGGCTGATCTACAACCACTAACGATAGGTGGCTGACGGGTCGCGCTGATGGTTAGTGGCTGATCTACAACCACTAACGATAGGTGGCTGACGGGGCGCTGATGGTTAGCGGCTGATCTACAACCACTAACGATAGGTGGCTGACGGGGCGCTGATGGTTAGTGGCTGATCTACAACCACTAACGATAGGTGGCTGACGGGTCGCGCTGACGGTTAGTGGCTGATCTACAACCATACAACGATAGGTGGCTGACGGGGCGCTGATGGTTAGTGGCTGATCTACAACCACTACCGATAGGTGGCTGACGGGTCGCGCTGACGGTTAGTGGCTGATCTACAACCACTAACGATAGGTGGCTGACGGGTTGCTGACGGTTAGCGGCTGATCTACAACCACTACCGATAGGTGGCTGACGGGTCGCGCTAATGGTTAGTGGATGATCTACAACCACTAACGATAGGTGACTGCGGATGAGTAAAGATAAGTCCGTTTTGTGTTATGGGTCCCATGACGTAAAACGTCTCAAGATATCATGTCAGGTCATTGAGCTGTGACGTCCTCAGAGGGGGCATGCATCGACATCATGAATCATCGGCAATGACCTCACGCGACACCCCCAGGCTGTTTATGCTGGGCGTGGCAGCAGGATGCACAGCCCGGCTAACCTGTTTACATGGGTCATTTATGAACTTTTCCAAGGCCATTCAAGGTCACTGGCCAATCCTGACCTCAGCTTACTTTTTTCGACGTAGGAATCGGCTGTGGTAATTTTGACGTCGCGACTGGCTTTTGCGCTTCATTTTACCTCTGAGTAACAGGAAGTAGTGTTTTCTGGCACTACTGAATTATTCAAAAGGAAATCCTTCGACCTCGTCTAACCCTTGACTTTTGATGAAGATGTAGCAAATCACACATGGTTTGTATTCTTATGTAATGAAGAATTTCATGCTGCACATTTTAAGCGCGTATCTGTTGTGTGCATACCGATACCGAATACGGGTTAGTTCTGTGGAAAATTGGCACTGGAATTGATCTAGAATATTAACTATTGGCTCCACGTACAAACGTTAGATATCAGTCATGAGGCTTGGCCACGTGTCTGGTCACCTGTGACACTCTGGCTCTTATTTCATGTCGCTTCGTTTGTCTGGTCACCTGTGAAACCCCGCCTTTTTTTTCTTATCCCTTTTTTTTTTTTTTCTTTACCTCTCTCACTCTTTTTCATTTTATCTTTTTTCGTTTCGAAACTCTAGTGGGCAAGTAAAATGTTTGCCTTATTTTTCGTGGCGCCAGAGTCTGGGTTCTTTTTCCCTGACCCCACCAACAGCTTGCTCTCTTACTTGGGGATCCTACGGGATGGGCCCACCATCAAAACCGGCAGCATTCACCACCATCATGCATCGGGTGCTCGAACAGTTTTCCAACTGCTCCACTCACGATAGAGGGGAGGCTGATGGGAACGGTGGCAAGATACTGCACACACGCGAGTGTTAATATAACTGCAAGTCGAGTGTAGACGCACTGAGCCTCACATTGTCATCGAACGTGACACAAATAGCATGCAGCGCAGTTTGAAATGATCATCTACAAGAAGATTGAACAAAAATGTTCACAAACAGGATGCAATCATGTTTTACAGTAATTCGTATAGCTTATCGAAGATCCTCCATAGGCATTCTCATCCGAAATGCGTGCTACAATTTAGTTCCATCTGATCCGAGCATAGTCTACCCTGGAACGGACACTCCAGTCTCGCGACATGCTTCAAGACGTGCTCCAGCCAGAGCACGTCGCGAGCGCCGCCGTAGTTTGAACGCGCTCAGATCGGCTGCATCCTCCTTCGACCTCTGCCAAGCTGCGTGACAACGCCATGTCCCGACACAAAAAGTCCCGCCGCCGTGCGGCGCGCGTGGCAACGCAGCCACCGAGAGGTGCTCTACACCGCAAATATCGCCGACTTCCACCGATCGACCGCGCAGACGGGATTCCCCGTGCTCCGGCCGTCTCTGGCCAGGGTCCGACAAGAGAGCGTGGGAGGAGGCGGGCAGGAGAGAGGACGCGACTAACGTCTGCCTTGTAACACCCGCGCGTGGTGGCAAGTCTCTAGCGGCTGCAGCGCATTAGTTTAACCAAGCTTTTCGAACTGAACCGGAGCGATGGGGAAAGGGCACAGCATGCCCATTCAGACGACATTCTAACGGTAACCGGACAAATATACGTACGTAAGCGCAAATGTACGTATGCGCAAAAGTACGCATGCGCAAATGTACATGAGCGCAAATGTACGTAAGGGAAAATATACGTAAGGGCAAATGTACGTAAGAGCAAATGTACGTATGCGCAAAAGTACGTATGCACAGATGTACATAAGCGCACTTGTACGTAAGCACAAATGTACGTATGCGCAAAAGTACGTATGCACAAATGTACGTAAGGGAAAATGTACGTATGCACAAAAGTACGTATGCGCAAATGTACGTAAGCACAAATGTACGTAAGGGTAAATGTACGTATGCGCAAAGTACGTATGCGCAAATATACGTAAGCGTAAATGTACGCATGCGCAAATGTACCTAAGAGGATATGTACGTATGGCATATGCACCTAACAAAATGTGCTTAAACGCAAAGGCCTGTAAGCCTAAGTGTACGTACATTGGCTCATAAGTACATTTCTTCTTACATTCTTGTACGTTTAGGTACCGTTGCGATGACGTACATTTGCGCTTACGTACTTTTGCCCTCACGTATATTTGTTCTTGCGTACTTTTGCGCTTACGTACATTTGCGCATACGTACATTTGCGCATACGTACTTTTGCGCATACGTACATTTGCGTTTACGTACTTTTGCGCATACGTACATTTGCGCTTACGTACATTTGCTTACGTACATTTGCTTACGTACATTTGTTTACGTACATCTGCCATACGTACATTTGTCCTAGAATCCATTCTAACACGGCCTGGGCATATATTGACCTTGAACGAGTACCGGGTGAAAGGGTCAAATGGATCTCTTGTAATGTCACGATGTAATGGGCAGAACGCAGCTTACCAACAGGATTGTCTGACCGCGTTCCTTTGTTGATCAATGCATGCATGCAAGTTCCGCTGCATATTTGACCGTCCCTCATCTTACCATCCGCTCCATGTCTTTCGCTCCATGGCGTCCGCCTCATGTCATCTGTCCCATGCCGTTTACACCATGCCATCTGTCGCATGTCTTGCGCCTCATGTCGTACGTCCCATGCCGCATGCCCCATGCCACACATCCCATGTCACCTGCACCATGCCTCATTCTGTCTGCCCCACTCCATCCGTCCCATGCCGTCTACTCTACTCCATGCGTCCCATGCCGTACGTCCCATGCCGTCCGCCCCTTGCTGTCTGCCCACTCCATCCGTCCCATGCCGTCTGCTCCACTCCATCCGTCCCATGCCATCTGACCCATGCCGTCTGCCCACTCCATCCGTTCCATGTTGTCTGATCTGCCGTCTGACCCATGCAGACTGCTCCACTCCATCCGTCCCATGCCGTTGGCAACGTGAAGGGACAAATTTGAAGATGAGCGCAGCCACTCTTATTGCAAACATTGCTCTTCGTCCAGCTATGTTATATAATTCTTGAAATTTTGCAACAGCCGGTCCCGAAATGTCTCCTTGTCATACAACTGTCATGTCACATTACATCTCACTGGCAGCTGCATCTGCACACTGTGTGGGATTTGCACCGCGGGAGCACAGTAAAGCACAGCCAGCCCCAAATAATCCCCTTTATGGGAGACTTTAACACCCCTCGTCACCCCTGGAGGCGCGACATAATTGACACTAAAGGACTGTTCACACCTAGCGTAATCTGGACGCACTGTAGGAATCGACGCAAAGCTAGCGGACAGTTACCATGGGGCCCAATGAGTCTGCCGATTCTGCCATTGCGTCGGCCTTGCGTCAGCTGTCTGCCGAGTCCGACAAAACGCTGGCGATTTCCAAACGGACAAAGTTGGGTTTTCTGAACTTTTTCCGCTCGGCGCACCAGCGGCATTGACGCAAGGTCGACAGACTGCTCGGGATAAGCTGCGGTCGCCATATTTGCCGATCTTGGGCGGATTGGGACCACATCGGCTGCGGTTTTTCAGCTTGGAAGTCGCAACATGTCTTAACGTGTGCGTCGGGATTACGCCTAGTCCGTCATTGCGCTGGTCTTTTTTTTGCGTCCAGATAACGCTAGGTGTGAACAGTCCTTTAAGGTCGCGAAATTTTACAGTTCATCTGAGTCAGCACTTTAGTGCCACTAAGCACCGAGGCAACCATTCGCCACAACTCAGTCTCGGAAGACCGTGGCACTTGTGTTGAGTTAGCATGTCACGACCAAGTTCTCCAGTATTTCCCTGGGCAGTTTCGGATGACCTTGTGCTGAGCAACTTCCACTCACTCCCAATTTAGTTCGACGTGTCCGCTGTCCACCACGACGAGCTATGCACACCTTCTTCGAACTTGAAAAAAGACGGACTGAACAACATTCGAGGAAGAGGTGGACCTCAGACTTGCTAACTCATACAACTTCAATATCGAAGTAATGTTCGGGGCTATCAGCACCGAAGCATGATATTCTGTCCCAAAATGCACTCTCAGAAGAGGGCATCAGCACTTTGCAGCAGGCGCTCTCATTAGACCTTGCAGCGGCAGTGATGAGGCAGCCGCTGTCATCAGACCTTGCAGCGGCAGTGATGGCACAGCCGCTGTCTTCAGACCTTGCAGCGGCAGTGATGGGATAGCCGCTGTCTTCAGACCTTGCAGCGGCAGTGATGGGACAGGCGCTGTCCTCAGTTGCTGACACAACTGAACGGATGACAGTGTTCTCTCGTCCAGACAAGACTACGTACGGGATGTCTGCGTAGCAAAGGCGCATCTGGAGGCGAGTTACTCTGTCGGACAATGGCACGTCTGAGTGGGCCTCACGCAGGTGCGGATCCGGGGGGGGGGGCCTGGATAGTCACCTGTTCTACTCTGAGGGCGTCATCGGCTGAGGGTGAGCTAGAACGCCCTGGAGTGGCGCCACCTCTCTACCGGTGGGAGGGGGCACATGCCCCAGTTCCCCTCTGGCTCCGCCAGTGGCCCCAAGCATAGTTGTGCTTGATATTGGGCTGCATTGCGATGGCAAGCTAGGACATTTCATCGAAGCCATCGCAATATAAAACACATCGTACGTGGACCGATGGGAGCGGCGCTGGGTGTCCCAGAAGCATTAGACGCAATAGAGAAAATCGCCAAGTATTCCAATAACCCTGGAAGCGTGTATGGACAGGCTTCATCAAGATCAGCAGATGGAGGAGATCGGGAAGGCACTTGTGCATCGATGCAAGCAACACGCCCTGGAATGCAATTTTCAGCGTCCGTGCTGCCGGGGTGATGATCCGATCCGCTGTACTGATTAAGGCCAGGGTGGCCATTGGCTCACATAACGAGCCGCTCAAGCTGAGCTCGCATCAGCGCCTTCACCAATGTGAAACTGTCGAAGATGTGCTGCCGACGATGGAGCCGCTTGAAGCAGCCAACCTGGCCACCTCTGCCGCGACTGCACATTTGTGTACTTTGTTGAGTCGAATGCAAATGTAACGCAGAGCACATATCGGACACCAATAATCCAGCAATGAACCTGACGTAAGCCGCTGGAGGGGACCAACAACTCGTAGCTGCGATAAGATTCACCGACACAAGTAGAGGACGGACGCTCGGTCCGTGCTCGTGTGTCTGGTGAACACGATGGTGGCCGACCCGGCTAGTACCGAAACAGACGGCACCACGTGCAGAGTCGGGGCACCCTGGGGCGGCGGTGGCGAAGTGGTTAGTGTTGAATTTTGGATACGATGTCCCGGGTTCAACACTCGGTCCGCTCGGACATTTCCCAATCCCGCGAGCCACCGGTGAAACAGTGTGAGCGGCGCCATTAGCGGTGTTGCAAAAGCGTCGTGGACCACCGAATATATATTTTGTTTAAAGTCCAGGACCAATTAGTGCTGATGCACCTGCAAAAGGACAGAGTCGGATATATGGATGACACTGGGACATGCCCTCTAAGGAAACAATGGGTACTGATCCCCATGGAGACAATACGGTCACTTACCAGAGACGTGAACCACATTTTTCTGCCATATCCGCCTGCACATGCCCCTCTCCAATGGAAAGGTGTACTGATCCCCATGGAGACCCCTACGGTCACTTGCCAGAGACGTGAACCACATTTTTCTGCCACATCTGCCTGCCACCTCTGTCGGCCACATATGTCTGCCACATCTTTCTGCCACATGCTCCTCTCCTTTTCGGCACAGAGAGGCGGCCCTTCAGGAAAACTCGAGTGCACCCTCCTTCCGTTCAACGAATTTGCCGGACAAACTGCCCATTCAGAAGAAAAGAAGGCCGGGAGAATGCTCGAATGCAGCCCCACCCTCCCCCACGCAGCACATTGGTCATCCCCCAAACTGCCGTTTCAGACGAAAAGGAGGCCGATATTATGCTCGAATGCACCCCTTCCGGAAACTCGACGAATTTCTCGGCCGAATGTTTCCCTCCGAGGAACAGACAGATGTGGCAGACAGATGTGGCTCACGTCTCGGGCAAGTGACCGTAGTTGTCTCCATGGCGACCAGTGCGCCGATCATTTGGCTTTTCACCTGCAAATAAGCCGATCAGCGTGCTCAGACGTGGCCGGCGATCATCGACACGACAGTTGTTAACACAACAGTTGCTAACACGGCAGTTGTCGACACGACAGTTGCTAACACGGCAGTTGTACACGACAGTTGTCGACACGACAGTTGTCGACACGACAGTTGTCGACACGACAGTTGTCGACACGACAGTTGTAACACGACAGTTGTTAACACGACAGTTGTCGTCACGACAGTTGTTAACACGACAGTTGTCGTCACGACAGTTGTTAACACGACAGTTGTCGTCACGACAGTTGTTAACACGGCAGTTGTTAACATGACAGTTGTTAACACGACAGTTGTTAACACGGCAGTTGTTAACGCGACAGTTGTCTAACGTTAATGCAATATTTCGCGCCATTTACCATCGTTTGGACAGCTTCCTTGATGAGGAATATATGCATATACACACACACACACACACATATATATATATATATATATATATATATATATATATATATATATCTTTATTAATTTATTTATCCTTTCAATTATATGCATCAATATTTAATATCATATTATATCTAGCAATACAAACAAATCAGATGTATACCAAATATTCACTTAGGACATCTTAGGCCGAATATATATTTTGTGTACAGTTCTTGGTGATTAATTGTCAAACTGCAATACCAAAAACAAAAAAGTTAATGTTGAGGAAAGTGAGCACCGGATGGAGGGCGCCATGACGTAGTCCAGCGCGTAGGGGGGGCAGTTTTAAGTCGTTATTTTAAGAAGCGTGTAATTGCGCATTGCTAGAGAAATAACATTTCCGAACTAAAATACAAGTGTATGTGGAATATTTCATCGCATTTCTATCTTCCCTTAAAAGGATATTGATAGCGCATACATATTCCGATGATGAATCACAGTTTTATGTTTATTAGGACCATTAGGAGAGGAATTAAAATATTGCCGCTGCATGGCTTTGATTCTTTTGGTTGGCGATGTTTTAACAATACCAAAGGCACATGAGCATACAGCCTCATAATCATGGGTTAAGTTACAGGTGTACTTTCTGAAATTCATCACAGGTATTCTCCTGCAGAGCAGCTCCAGTTTTGGGCCAGTTAATTGAAACCTACCTTCCGAACCTAATAAATCCCAACCTTGGTGCTATCTCTCTCCAGTCATGCCACTGTGGCTTGTCTTCAGTTTTGGTGTCAAATTGTTTTTGGTAGCGTGCCAGATTTGTCACAAACCCTTAATATAAATTAACCCCATCGTTCAACGCGTCTGCCAATAGGTGGCAACTCTTTCGCCTTGAACGGTCAATAACGTATGGTTCTATGGATTTCAAAATATAAATAGGAACCTCGAATTAGCACACAACCAAAATACTGCAACACAATTCCATACCGACAATTTCAGCAAATTGTTGATTGGGTGACGAGCCATCTTGACACCTCCCTTGATGATCCTCCTGTCAGCTGTCCCCATCTTGTGTACTTATACCCCATGCCATTTCCCTCTCGTGGTTCCAAGAATTCACCTAGCCATGTGGTCTGGAAATAAACCTCCGACACTGCAAACATATTCATCAATTACGATGAAGCTTAGTATGTGTCACATAGATCCAGGGGTTCGTCGCTTTCGGGCCACCAAATTGAGCGGTGTTTATTTGGAGGAAGATACAGCCACTGACGGAGTCGCTGTACGGCGTGGGGCGGAACCCGACGGAAACCGGCCACACGTCACAATGACAGGTGGCACACTGGCTGTGCACCGTGCAACATCGCGTGCAGTGCAGCGCACCAGTGTTGACCCGTCTGGCGTCCGGCTCGACCGTGCCTCGGGCCGCAGCTAGGGTCGGCCAGTGCCTCGGGCTAGAGCGACAGCAGCGTAAGGACTGGGGCTGCGCGACACTCGATAGAAGCCCGGCTTGAGCAGCAGTTCCATTGCGCCGACTGCTGTCACTTGGGTGCCGACTTGTCGCTGTGTGCTTATCGGTGCCAGCTTGTGGCCCAGCCACAACTGGCAGTGAACTGGCCTTACCTGGCACTGACCCCTGACCTGGCCTGAACTGGCACGGACGGTGTGGTCCCTGAACGGTCTCGAAGACGTCAAAGACGAGTTGTTCAAGTGCCACCGTTGGATTCTGGTGAGGAGTTTGAACTCGCAAGACATCGCGCGAACATCTCGCCAAAACGCTGGAGCGTCGTCTCAGCACATTCTAGTTTCCTCGCAACACGCTTGCTTGCTGACGAAAGGCCGAATAAAATTGTCGGAAAGGCTGGCGTCGCCCCTGGCAACAGTCTGCTGCAGGAGCTGCAGTGACACAGTTCTGGTCGGCAGTCGTCAGCGCCGCTTCACCTCGAGTCTCTGCTGCAGGAGCTGCAGTGACAGCGGTCTGGTCGGCAGTCGTCAGCGCCGCTCTACCTCCAGTCCGCTGACGTCACAGGAGCCTGACACGGTCTGCACCTCCTGAACAGGGAGTCCGCACCTTCGAACTACCACAGCGATCGCCTTCACAGCGCCACTGAGGTGACGTCACGAGGCGACTGAGGTCACGCCCGTCGGCCGCCGGCACGGACTGAGACGGCCGGCGCCCCGTACCTGACGTGAGGTGCAGCTCAGCCGAACCAGGCCTGGCGTCGCCCAGCAGCCACACCATGGCGTCGCCGGCAGCGAAGGCAGCGTCCGCACGTGAGGAGGACACGACGAAGGGCCGGTCCGCCGAGGACGGCTACTTCGAGGAGATCCTGGAGCGGTGCTGCGGCATGGGCCGGTGGCAGGTGCTGCAGGCCGTCTACATGTCCGTCACGTCCCTGCTGTTTCCCGCGCTGTCGCTCTCCATGGTGTTCGTGGGCGCCACGCCCGACTTCCGGTGTGCCAACGGCTTTGACGAGAGCGCAACGTTCGCCGACCTGCCGGCAAGCGTGCCGCGCTGCCACGCTGCCAACGCGACGGCGGCCTGCACGCGCTGGGCGTTCGACCGGTCCGTCTACGCGTCCACCGTGGTGACAGAGTGGCATCTGGTGTGCGACAGGAAGCCGCTGCTGTCCATGCTGCAGTCGTGGCTGATGATCGGCGGCATAGCCACCTCGGTGGTGACGGGCCAGCTGGCGGACAGGTTCGGCCGGAGGCCCGTCCTCCTGCCGTGCATGATGCTGCTGGTGGCCGCCATGTTCGCCTCCGCGTTCGCGCCGAGCTACGCGCTGTTCGCAGCGACGCGCTTCCTGATGGGCGCCGGCATCGTCGGCATGTTTAGCGGCCAATACCTGCTGATGATGGAGGCGGTGAGTGCGCGGTGGCGCGCCGTCGTTGGCGTCGTCTCCATCATGTTGTTCCCCGTGGGCACCTCCCTGCTGGCGGTCGCCTCGTACTTCATCCGGGACGGTCAGATGCTGCGGCTGGCCTACGCCTGCCCCTTCCTCCTGCTGCTGCTCAACTTCTGGCTGATGCCCGAGTCGCCCCGCTGGCTGGTGCATCACGGCCGGTTCGACGAGGCGTGCGCCGTGCTGCGCTCCGCCGCCCGCTGGAACGGCAGGACGATGCCGCCCGAGCAGGAGGTGCGTCAGCTGATGACCACGGCGCACTGTGACGTGCTGGCGCGCCGGGCGGAGCTGAAGGGCGACAGCGGCTTGCAGCGACTGCTGCAGCTGTTCCGCACGCCGCAGATGCGCCGCTACACACTCGTCTACATCGTGGTCTGCTTCATCACGGCCGGCGCGTTCTACGGCATCTCGTTCGACATGACGCAGCTGAGCAGCAGCCCGCACCTGGCCGGCGTGCTGTCCGGCGTGACCAGCATCCCCTCCTACTTTGTCACGCCGCTGCTGGACCGGTTGGGCCGGCGGTTGTCGCTGGTGCTGTTCTTCGTCGGCGCGGCCGCCTGCATGCTGCTGGTGCTGGCCAGCACCGACGAGACGCTGGGCCTGGTGCTGGGGCTGGCGGCCAAGCTGGGCGTCGGCGCCGCGTTCGCCACACTCGGCCCCTACATCACCGAGTGTTTCCCGACGCAGGCGCGAGGCCAGGCGTTCGGCGTGGTGCAGACGGCCATCCGGCTGGGCGCCACCGTGTCGCCGTTCGTGGTCGACCTGGTGAGCGAGCTGCACCCGGCGGCGCCGTCGGCCGTGTTTGGCGCCCTCTTGCTGGTGGCCGCCGGCGCGTGCCTTCTGCTGCCCGAGACGCTGGGCAGGCCGATGCCCGAGAGCGTCGCCGACGTGGAGGAAGCCGCCGTACGCAGACGGCGTGACGCCAAGCTTACATCTGGAATCTTTCGAATCTTTCGACATAGACAGGAAGTTTGATTCTTCATTCTTTCGATTCCTTCGTAAACCCCAATGTTTGGAATCTCAAATCCTTGGAATCTTTCGACTTAGTTGGCATGTTAGAATGCTAATTCTTCTGAATCACAAACTTCAATATTTTGAATCCTTCGACGAAGTTACAACTCTTAAATCTTGAATATTTTAAGCTTGCTCAAAACTCGACGCTAGGAAACTTTCATTTTTCAAATACGTCGAAAAAAATTGAGTCTTATAGATTTTGAATCTTGGAATTATAAGGATTCACGAGTTATAAATTCAAGTTGTTGACTTTTGGGATAACTATGTATCAGATTTTATGTATCTCTCGACCTTGAAAACACTAACGTAAGAAAATTGTTTCTCGAGATACAACTCAGTATATACCTAGCTGGGTTGAATAATTCGATGGAATTATAAAGAAGCAGATAGTTACAATGTCTGAAGAGGAAACAAAGTATATGGAATGTCGTAATCTACGATAAATGGCTGATGAGAATCTCACTTAGCTGCGCGGTCACAAGAGGCGTAGGAGCGACAGGACAAGTGTGTGTGGGGGGGGGGGGGGGCTTACAGCAGGGCGCCCACTTCCCCGGAGCACCTGGGCTGGTACCACCGACTGGTAACATTTTAGGGGGCTATGCAGTGTCCCTTGGTCGGGAACTTGTACTGAGGGGCGCCGGTTGTATTGTATCGAGGGGCGCCGCCGAAAGGGATGGGGGACTATGGTAGTCTATGGACTGAAAAGTTGTTCCCATGTTCCATCTGCCTCTGCTAAGATTGTCGGCAATAAGCAGACAAGTTTGAGGCACGCCTGGTTGATCTGGCGTAGTTAGATTCTAACACATATCTGAGCTGTCTTTGATTAAAGCAATTAATATTCGCCTGAGGAGAGCCAAGACGCATACTATTACTCACGTATATTTTGCATGGTCGCCTTTGGATTATATTATTCAAATCGGTGAAAAGCCAAGGAGTAGAAAATATATCAGTAGAAACGGCTGCCGTGGATCTGTAGCTTTCAAAATATCGTGCCGTACCGCTACGAATCTTTAGACATCGAAATACTGAAATAAAGGACAAAATACTTCAGCAAGCACGTGCACGCCCAACAACACACACGACGGCCATCTTGGAAGCAAGGTAATTGAAACAGGTAATTATCCGTCGATTTTAGGTCCGACACGACGTCACTGCTCTGGCTGGAGCGATCATGGATAGCCCATATTAGATTGGAAAATCAGACGCGCATCTTGCAAATGATTTGAAAGACTTACCACAATTTTGGAGAACTAGAGACATTTATCGGGATCGGCTTAGTGTTTATGCACGAAGTGTAATAAAATATAGATTCGAACGTCAATGTGCGCTTATGCACACAGCACTTCGTATTTGCCCACCCTAGCCAGAGCACTATCATTTCGAGCAATTAGGAGCGCATGGAGAAGGGGGGGGGTACGGGAGTAGTTTCCCGTGGCTAGCAGTAGCGAGGCCCACGAATATTTTAATTGCATTTAACAACTATGGAAGAAAATATCGGGACCTAGCTTAATCTAACCGAACCACGTCAACCCAACACTACCATAACCTGTCGTATCAGCGCATAGTCTATTCTACTCTGCCCGGACAATCCTAGCCTGCTGGAGTATATGATGATATGGGAGATTTCAGGAACGTGGTCGAGACAAGAAGTGTAGAATAGAAGCAAAGGAAATCAAAGGGGCAAATATCATCTAAGTCCCAGGAGCCAGTGAAAATAGGCAGGATACAAAATAGCTAAGCTCTATAGTGTCACTGTTTCGAATCTTTGGAGGGCACTTTCGCCTCAATGTTCATTATGATGTGCATGCCTGGTTGTCATATAACTCCCCCCCCCCCACGGTGTTGGAAGATTCCTGTGACCTCACCGGATTCCACTCCCATTTTGTGTGGCTGAATGTCGGCTTCCGCAGCTGTTCTTGTCATGCTTCAAGTGGTTTTCAAGCATTCCCATGGAATTGCAGGTTCGGACAGCTGAATAATATTGCATAATCAGCCACAATGGGCAATGTCGGGTGCTTTACGGTTCCCGACAGATGTACGACGAGACATAGTTGATCGACCAAGCTACCCTCAAACGACGTGTTCCGAATGAGTGAATACTTGGTGGGGAATTTGGACACACAAGTTGAGAATTCGAGCCCGGGAGTAATTGAAGTCATAAGACACCCACTAATGACAAATTGGGGATAAACGCAGGAGCTCCAGGGCCCTTCACAGGAATTGTATGCCATTTCGCATGCGCTCCGGCGGGAGGTCAAAGTGATCCCCTAATATGTTTCCAAAGCCGCCGCGCGTGCGCACGGTCGATATCTACTGGTACGTTTGACTCGAAAACATGAATGGTCACCGAGCCAGCCGACAAGGTCGCTTCAGCGGTTCTGAAAACTGCTGTTTTGGGAACAGCGTTCAAAGCAACGTCATAGCCAAGCTAAAGTTGCACCAGATGTTGGTATGTGGCTGAATTTACAACTGGCCAAGGAAAAGTGAGAAAGAAACAATTTGATGACGTGGGCCAGGGTGCAGCTTTGCATGCTATTGGGAGGACACTTGCCTCGCCCCCTAATGATTTCAACGTTTAACGTGGGACCCTATGTGGTATGCCCAAACCCGTTTGGAACCGCCCATTGCCTTCATGCATTGCGCGCTCCTAATAATTTCCAGAAACCCACAACTATGGACGTAGAGTTGTGTACTGAAGCCAGGATAAAGTCAATAATATGAGGATACAGCTGAGATTGATTGCTTTTTAGCATATTACTACCAAACCAACGCTTGTCAAAGTCCTATTGGTGCGCGCTTGCCGATGAAATTGTTGAAGACGAGCGGATCCGAACTGGCGACCGCAACACCCCCCCCCCCCCTCCCGCCAGCTGGTCAGGTCACTTGACCACATCACCGCCCCCCGCGTGCTGGTCAGGTCATTTGACCACGACACTGTCCCCCGCGGGCTGGTCAGGTCATTTGACCACGACACTGTCCCCCGTGGGCTGGTCTGGTCATTTGACCACAACACTGTCCCCCGCGGGCTGATCAAGTCATTTGGCCACAACACAGTCCCACCGCGGGCTGGTCGGATCACTTGACCACAACGCCGTCCCCCCCCCCGCAGGCTGGTCAGGTCACTTGGCCACAACACCGTCCCCCGCGGTCTGGTCAGGTCATTTGACCACAACACAGTCCCACCGCGGTCTGGTCAGGTCATTTGACCACGACACAGTCCCACCGCGGGCTGATCAGGTCATTTAGCCACTCGGCAACACTTACCATAGACCTCGAAGGTCAACCTGGAAAGCCCGAGGTATTTGTCAGTTGTCAAAACAAAAATGTCAAAATGTGCAAATGCAGAATAGCATTCTATGCAAAACTGATACCTACAAACTAGACCCATGCAAATATATTTTGAGATCCAGAATCAGCGAGCCTGAACGAAGAATCCGAAGATGGGACCGTTGCACTTCATTTGACAGTGCAGGTCATGACTTCATGAATTCAAACTTACACACACGATAGTTCTTAAGAAGGAAAGGAAGGGCAACAAGAACTTGAGGCCTCTCGCCACGTTTTGGTTTGGTAGTCTTTAGCGCAGGTTTGGTAGTTTCAAAACTTTTATACGAAAAGAAGCTTAGAAATAAAATCAATATGGTTTCCAGTTGAGACTTGAAATGTAGTCTTAGGACGAGTAAATGCTTTTTCATACGTACGGGTTTGTTTTTGCACAATTTTGAGGAATAAAATGGTGGTAATCGGGTCTGGATTTAGTTGAGATGATGCCAAACGAACGCCTCCAATACATCCTTTGCAATTGTCAAAAAGAACGCCTCAGTTCTAATGGGAATAGTAAATTACAACATGCAACAAACTCATACAAAATGGATCAATGGCGTAAAGCACGAAAATACATTTGGTATACAATTTTACTTGAATCGGCTGAGTTTTGTATTTGGTGCGCAAGATTTGCATCAACCGACGGCAGAACCGAACTTCACGATTTTATTCTTGTGAGTATGAAAACAGACACACAAATACAACATGTACATATATTTCCTGAGACTTACGCATGATTTCCCAATCAAATGGCATATTTCCTTTCCTTCCACAACTATGGTTCACGTCTAAATGTCCTTTTCAATATAACTCCCCTCACATCGCACACGACAGAGAATTATGGACGATGCGTGACGTGCGGCCACAAATTATCAGCCCAATCGTATCCATGACAACCGTGAGAGCATCACCAAGGCCCACAAATTATCAACCCAATCGTATCCATGACAACCATGAGAGCTTCACCAAGGCAACACCTACTCCCATATTTGTATTGTTCTAGCTTCATTAGCTTGCGATGCCTCTGGAGGAGCTGGAGTCGTTTCTTCTCCATTCGAGTGCCTTCCGATCGGCCATCCGCCCGAGCAGGTGCCCAGCGCGACGCGACGAGATGTATTAATGGCTGACGTCACAAATTAATTTTTTTTAAACGGCAAATATGCTCGGAGATCGAACAAACCTTCGCATCGCAGAACTTCGTACTCAAATTTTGGTGCTAACAGATAACAGATTCGTGCACACTGTTAAGTTTATCGTGGGTTTCGTAAACGTTTTATCAAAATAAACACCGTCATGAGCGGCATGCATATGTTTAGTTCCGTGAGTCTCCCGGCTCTATGTTAACTTGTACACTTCCAGTATGGTCGTCGAGCCAATTCGGAATAACCATAGTTGATCGCGGAATAAGGATTCTCCACCCATTTTTGTACAATCTATATCTGTAGCTTTGGAATGTTTTGTTCTGTTTCTTCAAGACAATTATTGAAATGTACGTCTTAATGCGGCCAGGTCTGTCGGACCAGGTCCTTACCTGACTTCGGTGCAAACCTGCTTTCGCTTGGCGATTCGAACCATAATCCTGTAGAATGACCGCCGCTTCTTGTGGTTTTTCGTCTGCCGCTTCCTAACGCTTTGTCGTAGGAACGTGAATCTCAGTGACATTTCCTAACTTTCTTTTTCTAATTCGCCCCAAGACTTCGCCTTACCACCCAGGCTTCTTGGGATTCTCCTTAGTATAATTTCCTGGCGACGCCTCTCATCAAACGCGACTGGTATCTGTATTATGTATAAATTACAAAATAATAGGTATTTGTGGCACTA
This sequence comes from Imbricaverruca yamaguchii, assembly GCA_034440575.1. Classification (NCBI taxonomy): domain Eukaryota; kingdom Metazoa; phylum Arthropoda; class Thecostraca; family Neoverrucidae; genus Imbricaverruca; species Imbricaverruca yamaguchii. Next base: position 333,628 of record JAOTOL010001326.1, read on the forward strand.
ATTGCAAAGAAGCCCGAACCAAAAGGAACAAATGGCGCCCATTACTGATTTGGCTCCTGGCTACGCCATGCGCTGTTTTTTATGCGCACGTTTGCTCATCGAACGATGCTTTAAATTCTTAAATATAAGTTATGCCCATCTATGTACAAGGCTTACGGCGCAAAATACAAACAGTCCCAAATGACTTCGTTCAGTGTCCCCTACTGCTTGCCTCCTCACCACGCTACTAGGATCTTTAGACATTTTGACATTCTATGGGTGTAGAATAGAGCGGTAGAGTTTGGTTGAGTTATCCAGTCTTAAAATCGGACCAATAGTTTCCCAGAACTTAATGGAGCGGAATCCGCCCCTCGCACTCCTCTCCAAATTCAGTGTCAGACGAGCCATGCCGTAATAGAGTTAGACGAACAGCCCTTAATTTTGTTCACATACGTTCTCATCAATCATCGGAAGACATGACACATTTCAAGGTCATATCTTGATTGGCTTAGGAGTTACCTCAGGAAGACATCAGGGGGAGGGAAATTGGCTCGCGCAGAGAGGATTATAGGGCCAAAATCTGCCATGCTCTGTGACAATTGGACATACGTGCGATATCCTCACCCACTGGCTGGCATGAGAAAATTCTTGTTTCCACTAAAATTATATTTTGGATGCGTTAGTCCTGGGTCTGTGCAGTGAACGTACGCTGACGCAGACTTAGAGAAAATGCTTAGAGAAAATTAAGCTTACCCTTAAAGCGTCAGCAAGTTATCGCGAACTTCAGTTACTAGGCTACCGAAACACAAACCTCTGACGGCTGCCATACACGAGACTAGGGTCGCTGAAGCTCAGCCGGTAGGGCGTTACGACTCCTGATCGCAAGGTCATGCGCTCGAATCCCACAAGCGGACAAGTAGCCGAGTCCACCCGGGGCCAGCCGTCACGAGAGGCTGGCAACGGAATACGATCCTGCAGTCGAAAGCGTCGCAAAAGAACCCAAGGCTCTTCCTTTGCATGCACGGACAATCTACCCCGACCGACCCGGTACGATCTTGTACTACTGGTGTCACAACTGGCTTGGCAGTCGGGCTGGGCGTCCTGACACCTGAACATCCTGGTTAGGCATAGGTGTGGTAGGAAACAGTGTACCTATGCAGGATATGCAGGTGCCAGGACGTCCAGCCTGGCTGCCAATCTGTTTGTGGCGCCAAGTATACCGCCGGAGGTGCCTTGACGAAGTTGCCACACCCGCTCTGATCCACCTCCTCAAGAGAGAACTGTCCCGGAAGGCAGCCGCAAGGCGAGGGTCACCTGTCAACGGCATTGTTTTCCGAGCGACAGCGCAGCTCCGCACTCGAGCTCGACGCTGAGGTCACGAGGTCACCTCCGCCTGCGTGACCTTCGCGGAGAGCGGCATGGCGGCGCGGGCCTCTGTAGTTGGTGGCCGGACGACCGGTGAGCACGTGAGCCGGACCTGGCCGCAGCGCGCCACGGCCTCTGACCGGCCACAGGTGACCGCGCCGTACCGCCTGACACCCCCGCGCACGTGTGTCTCGTCACGTGGTGTGACTGTCGGCTACGGGCGGCAGCTGCGGGCGGCAGCTGCGGGCGGCAGCTGCGGGCGGCAGCTGCGGGCGCGGCCGACACGAGGCGCCCAGCCGTGACGCCCAGCCGTGACGCCCAGCCGTGACGCCCGGCCGTGACGCCCAGCCGTGACGTCCAACCGTGACGCCCAGCCGTGACGCCCAGCCGTGACGCCCAGCCGTGACACCCAGCCGTGACGCCCAGCCGTGACACCCAGCCGTGACGCCCAGCCGTGACACCCAGCCGTGACGCCCAGCCGTGACGCCCAGCCGTGACGCCCAGCCGTGACGCCCAGCCGTGACGCCCAGCCGTGACGCCCAGCCGTGACGCCCAGCCGCCTTCCAATGACTCCGGCCGTGGCTCTGGTGAGATTCGAACGCGGCGCCAGCGCGGCATTCAACGATTTGGCTGCCATTTAGCCGCCTTAACCTGTCGTTTGCGAGAAGATCGTCTCACAAACAGAGCATGCAGTGCACCCGTCCTCTCCGATCCATTGACTCTGTCGATCCCAAAAGTCGTGGACTCCCCTCCGCCTTCTCTGTCCTTTCATCCCCTTGTACTTTGCAATTTGTACCGCACTTCTCGCCATTTGCACTACACTCCCCGCCATATGTACTCCACTCCGCACCATTTGAACATACTACACTCCCCGCCATATGTACTCCACTCCGCACCATTTGAACATACTACACTCCCCGCTATTTGTTCTACACTCCCCGCCACTTGTTCCACACTTCACGCCATTTACGCTACATTGTGTGCCATTTGTACATGCCGCACTCTCCGACATTTGTTCCACACTCCACGCCATGCATGCTACATTCCGTGCCATTTGTACATGCTATACTCTCCGCCATTATGTGTGGCCCACACATTGACCACACATAGTCCAAGCCCATCAGGGAAAACCCTCCGTGTTTAATGGGGTCTGCCTCACGAAAACTGTTTCGAAAAGCGCAGGGCACGGAAAGCTCGTTCACATCTCGCTAACTCTTCACGAGGAGCTTCCCAAGCGCCAGAAGTTGAGGGAATCTGGTAAATTCTGGATCCGGTTCGCATGTTGTGGGTTGTTCGGTGTCTCTGGAATCTCCACACGGGGCACCCCGTTCCTGCGTGCTGTTATGCTGAAGGGACCTGACATCTGTATATCAGGTCACTTAAGAAGCAAGAGCTGCGAGAGGCTTCTGAAATCTGCATCGGGATCTCCTTGCCGTGAATTGCAGGCCCCTCCCGAAATCTGCATAAAGTGTCGAAGTGGCTTCCAGCCGGGATTTTCTGCAATCTGTAGGGAAGGGCACACGTGCCGTTTTCAGGTGCACATTCTCCCCAGGCCTACATAAGTTCTGCCTACTCGGATTATCCTTCAAATCCTGACAGCCCGGCGTGAACTCCCACAGCTCGCCGGTCTCTGGCGGGTCCGCGCGCCGGAGACGACGCCTTGTTGACGTGCAGGCAGTGGACAGACTCCCTGAGGACATGCGCGGACGCTGGTGGAGTTTTCGGCACCCCAAAGCCAGTCTCCGCTGACGTGTACTCGTATACCTGATGGATGGATTGCCCACCCACAATGCATGAGAGGCTTTCCTTGGGGCGTGTGGAGGCTGGGGCCGGGTGCGCGATTATTCTTAAGCTATGGGGTTGATTGACTGGTCAGTCCCAGTATTAGCCCGAATGTGTCCGAGCTGCAATGCAATTTCCCACTCTCTGCAATGGAGAGAGAGAGAGGGAGAGAGAGAGAGAGAGAAAGAAAGAGAGAGAGAGAGAGAGAGAGGGAGAGAGAGAGAGAGAAAGAAAGAGAGAGAGTGAGAGAGGGAGAGAGGGAGAGAGAGGGAGGGAGAGTGAGGCAGAGGGAGAGGGAGAGGGAGAGGGAGAGGGAAAGGGAGAGAGGGAGGGAGGGATGAAGAGGGAGAGGGGGAAGAGATGCGCGCGCACCTGTCATGTTCATTCAACGACTAATCGCTGGGTCGTGGTCCGAAGATGACAAGCACAACACCCGGGCGGTATGATGGACAGCCCCTGGTACACAGATATTACAGTCTGCACTGTGTCACACAGTGCTATACCATTAACGTCAGCGACTCGTCCAAGAGGTTTTGAGTGGGAGCAGTGTCCATTGGCTGCTGCTGGGGGGGGGGGGCATCGTCACCGTCCAGCTAACTCGGGCTCCTGCAGTAATGCTAATGTAATGGGAAAGGTCACCACACTGCGCAGGTGCAGCCGCCACTGTTACATGCTGGACGAGTATCCGGTTGACGCCCTTGATTTATTATTTGTATAGTTATCGTCGCTACAATGTGCATCATGTGTGTCCATGCATGCATTCTAATTAAATTAATTGATGTAAATTAATACACATTTGCAGGGACCTGCAGACGATCGCAAGGGCCCATAGACGTTCACAAGGGCCCATAGACGGTCGTAAGAGTTAATGCACCTGTAAAGGCCCGTAAGCTCCGAAAGGCCGTATGCATTTGTGTGGGCCCGTAGACATTCATACGGATCAGCAACCAAAGAGTTCGTAGACGTTATTAGGAGCTCGATAACAGCCATAACAAGTGTTGTTTGCCTTTCCGTCGCCGCCGTGGCGATCTCGTAGAGGGTTACGTACGTGCCGCGCCAGGGGCCCGTCGGAGCCCTAGGAGTGGGCATCCGCCCCTGTTCCTTTGGCTATATCCTTGCGTCGGGACACCAAATTTTGTTAACCTGGAGGCCACTGATGATGTCACAGGTCAGGTCAAACACAGTATGCTGGAGTATCAGGTGGACCGTAGATGTATGCCTGAAGTTACAATGGCGATGTTTTTACTAAATGGTATTGAATGCCTCAAAAACTCAACTGGGAGCATTCCGACCAAAATGTTACGCTGCATCACGTGAGGAAATGTGAGGTAAAATGAGGTCATGTCCTGTGTGTGGAATGTTACGCACTATTATGGTGTTGAATTACATCTAAAGTAAGATAATAAACCTTAAATAATTATATCTAGCATTGTTAGCTGATAAATTACTATTTCCATTTCGATATCACTGATAGATTCCATCGAATTAGTAGTTCCCCAGTATGGCCATGGTCTATTGACATGACTTACGATAACCCAGATACCTTGAACAGATCATGTGTAACTGCAGCGCAAATGAACTCAACAATATCACTGACCATCCATGGATGACATAGTTTTTACACGATGAGAATCCCGTGATCGTCCAGGCACATGTTTCGGTATTATCATTTGACATAATCTAGGTTCGCCAGTGTGTCCGAAGTTTAACACGACATATATGAGTAACCGGTCTTAAAGTATGCCACATTTCACATCTCTAGCATTAGTGATTCCATTGCACTAGTGAAAAACCAAAAGGGGAAAATTACCTCTATCATTCACAGGTTAACACGTGAGTTAGAATGGGGGGCTACTTTCTCAGATTATCTGCATACATCTCCAAAACCAAGGAACTTAATGAGTTGATTTTTTGTTTTCCTTCGGATATGGACCCAGCTGAACGTCTCAATATAAACATTGGTCAGATATTTTGCAAGTTTTTTCCGCATTGAATCAAACGCACCACGCGAAATAGTGTGTGAAAAATGACGGTGAGGCATATTAAGCACATCCAAGCAACACCTATAAAACTGACGCCTCAACTATATAAAACACATTGGTGATGTCTAGCTGCACCATTTTCCCCACCAAACGTGTCCATCAGTTATGCCAATGACGCCAAACCGCACGGATAATGGTGGTATATTATTATTACCATCATTTTACCCCAACGAATTTGACGTAGTATAGTTCACGAAGAGAAAACCTTGATGCCCGCACCGTGTATGCCTCAGCGATCGGCGGTAACCAGACTGGCCCCCGCACAGCCCACACACTCCCAGGTCAACTCGACACAGCTCCCGCGCTTCCGACACCCCCGATCGCTGATTGGTCCATCCCGGACACGCCCCACCACGCCACGTATCCGGTCGGCCCTTCCCGGTCACGAGGTAGCCGCACTGGATGACTCATCTGCCGGCATACTGGGGCTAGTACCAGTGCCACGTCACATGCAATCTCACTACACGTAGGATCACGAAATTCCAACACAAAAGTGTTTTATGCAGCCTTCAGTTGCCCTACAGAATTACTGCACATAGCTGTCATATCTAAAATCGTATTCTGATTGGTTTTCTCTTTTCATCTCATACCCATCCTTTTTGAACATTTTGCGAACATCTCTTAGACTGATGCTGGATTTAGCTTGCGTATTGCCTGTCTGCAGCAGTTCTAAAAAATAATATGTTGCTCTAGAAGCTCATCATACTGGCGCATCCGCATGCCAGATGAGTTCCTCTGTGCTTTATTGCTCTTTCACACAGCTATCGATCAGCTGAGGCGGAACGGAAAATTCCAATTCTCATAAAATGAATCACAGTTTGTAAGATTGCAAATTGCAAAGTTTTATGACTGCGTGCCACATGTCTGCGAACTTTTTACCTCGGGCGATCCATTGTGAATGTATTCCCACTGAATAAATCCAGGAAAACAAAAGCTTACTGTCTTTTACTAGTTGTATAATACCAGGCCACTGAGCGGTCCACATAACCCACATATATATCTTCGCATTATGAGCACAAATGCAGACGTCCCAAGTGTGTTTATTTGTATTGGTCGTCCGCTCATCCCCACAACTTCTGGGTGGTCACAATCCGTAATGTTTAGTATGCAGACATACATACCTTTCGCCCTCTCCATATTATATTTTGCTTTCACTTCCACTCATTTACTCATCTAGTGGATAACCCATTAAGTCGGTATTCTGCTTGTGTGTAGAAGTCAACATTTTTTTAAAGATTGCAATTGCGATGAATGAAACGTTGTTTCGCACAGGCACTAGAACCCTAATGCTGGAGTTGAGAGCCCCTCGTGTAATTAGCGACATCTGGAAACGAATTCGAGCTGTATGCCGACGGCTCTGGTATGACTCTGGTATGGCTCTGGTATGCCGGGTAGCGTACGCCATTCATTGGCACGCATATATAGGGAAAGAACATGGATGCTTAGAGCGTGCTAAGGACATCCGTCTAGCTTTCTAATTCAAACAGGTACGTGGGACCACGAACTGATCGTGTAAATGCTGTAAGCTACGCTAACGGGAACTAAGAGACATTTGTCGCGGCCTCCGAGTTTTATCGGGTTGACTTGTAATTATGCATACACACTTGTATGCAGTTACCAATTGAAATCGAAGTAAAATGCATCCCGAAGGATATTTTATTGTTGCTTTTCGACGCACTGGTGTTATATTTTGGCTGTTGAATATTCAACATTTACAATTACTTGCATATTTTGGCCGTATTTTCCCTATCCAATTTCAAAGTAGTGAGGTACATCCGCGAATAAATATGGTTTTGTGTTTAGATTAGGTGGAATATTAGGCGGATCGTTTTGGGTTGGAATTTGGCGTTTTATTTTCTGGAATCCTTTTATCATACGATATTGTTCGTCTCATGATAAACTCGTATCATATAAGAAAAAAAAGTTCCACGAAAATTTTGGTTTCCGCATGAAGAGGGTAACCATTCTTCATAGCATTCACTCTTCTGGTGGTGCAAGTTGGATACCTTCCCCTACCTAAGTATAAAGGTGACCTCCATGAGGGCGAACGGAGTACAGCGCTTGGCCACTTATGAGGATTGGGAAACAGTGTTTGGCAAGTCACCATAGCGGGCTGTACATGTCTCGCTTTTACGCTTGGAGATAACACCATTACAATAGGGCTCTTTTATATATAAATATGTAAGGGGCGAATTCTGTCCCCTGAAATCTCGGAATTTATTGAGCAGAATTCAAACTGGAATGACTGAAACGAATTCTCCTGATCTAATCTATACTTTTAAAGACATGAATTTGCACATTTTTTCCAAGTGGAAAGTCAGTAAACCAAAAATGGGCGGCAATGGATACATATTATTTGAGGCTGTGTTTCAATTTTGTATGGGTCAAGTTGTGCGCAATTAGGTATTTGCATCACTCATGATCTAAAGGGTCATTTGATGTTCATATATGCACATATAAAACATTCAATGGAGTGGCCAGGAGTTAAGTCATTTGCTATTTGTTGTCGATCCTTCTTCGCTGTCGGTGCCACAAGTATGTACTATCTCGCTATTCTTACCAAATATCAATGACTACCGTGCGGTGTTGTCCAAGTGCGTTGTCATGAAGTAATGCTAGCGAGATCGTGAGAGGCCTTAATTAGAATAAAACCGCATATATTGACCATTAGAAAATGTCCTAGGTATGCCATTGAGGGAACAATACACGCTTACTTATTTGGTTTTTAGTGTAAAACCTGAATCGATATGTTTTTGTTGCGTCCCAGTTTGCATATTCAGACGCGCAATGCTTTTTGAGATATCCTACATATTCATCATCCAGGGATGTGCCCATGGTATCATATACAAATTGGTTTATTGGCTTTGACATCGCAGGATATACCGTGTGCATCATTAAATAATACCATACAGCCGATTTTAGTATTACTTAGCACTGGAGAACCAATACTTTTCCACCTAGCATGCCACACAGAAACTGTGATAGATGTATTCATCTACTCTCATCTCTGACAATTGACTTTGATCTGAAAATAGACACCCACATTCGTGATGGTGACGAATACTCAATTAAATTTGGTATTAGTGTCTTTCCACAGCAGCCGATACCACTCCAAGCTACATCCCTCGCTGGAAAATTTCCAAGGTAAACTGGACGAAGTTGCATGGACTTTCGCATTTACAGCACATCCCAGACATTTATCCTGCACAAAACATTAACTTGATTATCAACATCCTTTTATACGCAGCATCTACGTCAATTCCGATGACAAAGCCTTAAAAAGAACGAACACCAGAACAAACAAAAAAACGTCAGTCTGTTGGTGTTGTATAGAAATGGCCCGGGCAAGAACAGCGATAAAGAGAGCTTCTCGAAAATATTTACGTCGTCCCTGCGACAAAACATATTTTGCCGTCACCATGAACGTGCGAGATGACGCCGCATCATCTCTGATGATGCTGCGTGCCGCCGTTCATGGCCATCTTATTTACAAAACTCACATTAAAAGCATCTCTTAGATAAATTTGGAGACACATCCGTCATTCATTCGGAAGAACCCCATTTAGCTCATTCACGGCCCGGCCCTTAAACAGCAAAATTGCACGATTACAGAAACAAACACGGCAATCAACACTATAGCTCATCACATAACCCACAAGAGCTACGACAACAACTACACACCTGGCTTCATCGAAAATGCACAAAGCACTTTCCACACCAATTTCTCCCTATTTGATTCATATGATACTAAAAAGTACAATGCTTGCTTTCAACTTTCAGAACTGGAGAATGTCATGTCCTCAGCTAGTAGCACTTCCGCATGGTCCGTCAAATTACATGATTTTTCCACATTTACCTGACCATACCAAATATTGCATATTACACACATTTAATTCATGCTGGTCAAATTAGCGTGACATTAATTGTCATGCTTCCCAAAGCATGACATTAATCCCTTATCCTACCCATCCCAAAACCAGGCAAAGACCATAGTGACTCCAATAATTTTCGACCTGGCCCTCACCAGTTGCTTATTAAAAATTTCCGGGCGGACGGTAATTAAGAGGCTGAACTGACAGCTGGAAGCTGTAGTTCTCATCAGTCTGAATTATATGTGGTTTTCAGCAAGGACGCGGCGCAGTAGATCATCTTGCGTGAGACGAAACGAAATGTACGACCCTCAATATACCAGGAGGTGCTGAGTTTACTCAACATCAAAAAGTAGCGTTAGGGATTATGCTATATTACTCGAATGTACATGTACCATGTACATGTACATTACCATGTACAACCAAACGAAAGGAGTGGCTATGGGTAACCGATGTGCATCTCCTTTAGCGATTGCTTTTATGCACCGCCTTGAGTCGAGCTTCCTAGCGTCGTATGATTTGAAGCCAGCTCTCTACATGAGGTATATAGACGATATTTTTGGTGTTTGGACACATGGCTTGGCCTCTCTGCTCGACTTCTTTGCAGAAATTAACCAACAACACTCCAGCATCAAGTTCACCTTAGAACACACTGCTCATACCACTTCGATTCCTTTCCTTGATACGTTGTTTGTAGTTCAGGCTGATGGTAGCTTCACCACCGAACTGTACTTTAAACCAATGGCAGCCCCCATCATCTTGCACTATGATTCGGCCCACCCGATGGCCACTAAAAAGGCCGTTTTAACATCCTAAATGTGGAGAGCAGCACGAGTCTCCTCCGATACTATTTCGTGTGAGCGGAGCCTTGCGAAGATGACAACCCTTTTCCTGGAAAACGGATACCCAGCACATCGGGTACACTCCGCCGCTCGTGCTGTCCACCCTCACAACAGGAGTAGGATAAGTGGGCAACGTCGGCATCGAGCATGTAGCAATCCCAACTACGTCTACATGAAACTTCGTTTTGTCGATGACCAACTATGTCGACAGGTAAATGCAGCTATCCGTTCGTCTCATTTAAATCATGTTAGGGTACCCTGGACTAGCGGACCTACACTGCAATCTTACCTGGTCCGCTCAGCCCTGGAATTGTCGCCGTGCCCTGCTGGTAGACGAACATGCTACACCTGTAGTAACGGGCTCAAGGGTAGATGCACGCGGGAAAACGTAGTTTATAAAATAACGTGCAGCCGCTGTCTTGGAATATTTTATGTCGGAGAAACCAAGCGTAGCATCAGGGATAGGTACAATGAGCACTTGGGAGATGCCAGACTTCGGAGAGAATACACACCTTTGGGCGAACACATGATCGGCAAACATTCTAACATGGAACACAGCGACACTAACACAAACTTCAAAGTAGAAATTCTAGCCCCAGCCCCAGGGACAACGCTGATCTGAAGGTCCTCGAATCTCTACACATACGTAATCTGCGGCCGCAACTAAACACGCAAACGACGTCTTGGTATATCACATAAAATTACATAAACATAAATTATATTTTATGTATTACGCGTTACATTCGATATATGTCTATATATGTGCGTGCATGTATGTGTCGATATGTATATGGACCATCGGCCCGGGCTTCCTCAGAGTATTCTATCTTGACCTAGTTGATTTCTGTTTTGGGGTTGCTTGAAGTGTCTGCAGCTATGAGGTTTTCTGTGATTCACGTGTATTTTTGCACGCGTTTTTCCAGCGTTTTTTTCAATTGTTAACCTTGCCATTTTTTATATCACTCCTGATGATGGCCCCTGGCCGAAACGTTGAGTAATATAGCATAATCCCTAAAGCTACTTTTGGTGTTGAATAAACTCAGCACCTCCTGGTATATTGAGGGTCGTACATTTCGTTTCGTCTCACGCAATGTCTAAAACCCAGGAGCACCTAAGAGCCATTCTTCGTTGTATTAAACAGTAGATCATCTTATTCGATTAGAAACAGCCATTCACATCGGTTATAAGAAAACAAAAATACGAAACACGCAGTGGTAGGAAGCTCATGCAAATGCGATTTATGTTCATGCTTTCGTCCGATCTCCTATCTAAGCGATGCACTACGCAAATCGATACCATTAAAAGGGGGACTACGAAAAACATGGAGCGTGGTAAAATTCACGCGAGTCAAACTTATATTTGACCTTTACGTATTCTTAAATATTGAGTTTGAGTTCATAATCATTTTCACTACAGGCAGTTGCACGTAAATTGATCGATTCATCGAAGGATAAATAGGTGAATGATGTCAGTAGATATATTTTACACCGAGCATGGTGACCTCGCAGTCATGGCAGACGAGGAGACCGAGTTTATGCCAGCAAACCCGCAAAAACGCGGTGTGAAGACCGGAACACGGCGTGGATCATACAAACGTGTGCCAGCCGATGCTAGGAAGCGCATCTCAGACTGCTTCCGGGCTGGCGGTGACTGGAGGCTGGCCGCTACCGCCAAAGGTGTCGCCGTTTCTGCCGCTTACGGTTACATTCGCCGAGGGGATGTTGGCGGAGACGGTGTCGGGATGCCTCGGAAGCGGGGCGGTACAACGGTTCGCAAGGTGAACAACGAAATGGTCGAGAGGCTGGTGGGCTATGTGGAGACCAGTCCCCAGCTCACCCTGAAAGAGATGGCCAACAAGTTGCACGAGGAGACTGGTGTCCACCTGTCCACCAATACCATCCACAGGCAGTTACATGGCGAACTTTATACCGTTAAGAACGTTCTGCCACAGCCGGTAACGATGAACAGTGCGGAGAATAAAGAAAAAAGAGCGGGTTTTGTGAGAAAGGTAATGGAAGCAAACGGTGTTGGGAAGACGGTTCTCTATATGGACGAAACGAACAGCAACCTCTTCCCCCGGCGCACAGAAGGGCGGTCCCGTCGCGGGACACGCTGCGGCATCAAGACCACAACCAGCAAAGGAGCCAACGTGCCTGTCGTCGGTGCCATCAGCCAGACCGGTCTGGTGTACTGGGAGCGGCGGCGGAGATCGGTCCGGAAGGACGACTGCTGAGAGTGGCTTCGGCGAGCTCTCCGCCACCGCCACGATCCCATGGATCGCATCGCCGTGGTCCGCGATAACGCTCCAGTCCACACTGACCTGGAAACCGTCACAACAGAGCCGGAGTTCGAGGGCGTGCAGATCATCCGCACTGCTCCGTATAGCGCGCCTCTCAACCCCATCGAGGAGTGCTGGTCGGCCATGAAGGCGGCTATGAAGAGGACCATGGCGGCCAGCTTCCACGAGATGATGGCGACGGAGGCCGGACTGACCCAGACGGAACACCGACTTCGCTACCCTGAGCGACACATCGATACCGCCACGCCACGCATCACGTCCATCATGTGCATGCGCGCATGTAACCACGTGCAGAGGCATTTTGCTGGGTGCATGGCACTGCTGGATCTTGCGATAGGCGTGCGAACTGTCGGTATCTTGTGGTGTAGTGCGACATGTATTCAAGTGTATCGTTCGGTAGGCACTCCGCTGAATATTTGTCTTTGTGAAGACTACAAGCTCTGTCACTTGACTGTTTCACTTTGATTTTCATGTGTGGTTGGAGGAGGTATGTACCTAACAGTGTGCAATTGTACCATGTTGATCGTCACTTCCGAATATAGTCAATGCCGTTAAATTGGTATTCGGCTGTGCATGTTCTTATTGTGTTGAGAACCCGTTCACGTACCAGAATCACCCACCAACAGTCCTACAGTTCGAAACACATGCATTGCCGCAACATACATTATATTAGTATTAAATGAAAAGCGAACTGAACCCTTTATTAAAACAGTATCAACCACTTTTACGGAGAAGCTAATGAACACAAGAACAAACCCACGTTATACGTGTAATTGAAGACAAACGAATGACAAACATATGAATAAATCGTGCTGCTGTATGCACTCTCCAAAACTTCGCAATTCCTATTGCCACGTACGTTTTAATTTGGATTTCAACTATATTAATATGCATTTCATCTATTTTAAATTGGACTTCATTATTTTAATTTGGTTGTCAGGTGTTTTAAGTTGGTCGTCAATTGTTTTAATTTGAACTTGAATTGTTTTAATTTGAACTTGAATTGTTTTAATTTGAACTTGAATTGTTTTAATTTGAACTTGAATTGTTTTAAATTAGTCTTCAACTATTTTAATTTGGTCTGAAAAAGGTGTAGATTACCTGTTGAAAAATTGATCATGCAGACGACCTAGGCTTAATTGCTACGTTGAAGTGGAATCGTTCAATCGACACTGCAACATACGTTTGATGACTTTGTGTTGCAGGCTTTGTAATGCACAGCTCACCCTTGAAAGTGGAGTTCCTGACAGTGGTTTATGGTCCATGATTGCGCTTTGATTGCGATGCAAGCATTAATCGCAACGACGTGCGCTTAAGTCACCGGTAAGAATTCCTACTCACACATAGTCCAGATGCGTGAGCGCAGTACCGAATACGAGGGTAACTGTCATGTCTCGAGGGTAACTACCATGTCTCGAGGGTAACTGTCATGTCTCGAGGGTAACTGCCATGTCTCGAGGGTAACTGCCAGGTCTCGAGGGTAACTGCCATGTCTCGAGGGTAACTGTCATGTCTCGAGGGTAACTGTCATGTCTCGAGGGTAACTGCCATGTCTCGAGGGTAACTGCCATGTCTCGAGGGTAATTGTCATGTCTCGAGGGTAACTGCCATGTCTCGAGGGTAACTGCCATGTCTCGAGGGTAACTGTCATGTCTCGAGGGTAACTGCCATGTCTCGAGGGTAACTGCCATGTCTCGAGGGTAACTGTCATGTCTCGAGGGTAACTGCCATGTCTCGAGGGTAACTGTCATGTCTCGAGGGTAACTGTCATGTCTCGAGGGTAACTGCCATGTCTCGAGGGTAACTGCCATGTCTCAGCCATCGTCCGAGCGCGCGGTGCTAACGCAGAAGCGTGAACATCTTTTTCCTCTCACGAAAAACCAGCGTGCGTTAACGCGACCCAGTTCGGTGTAGGTAATGGGACACGCCTTGTCCACTTTGCGTCGCGCTTTTGTTTGTTTCAACGTGACGTCAAACTGTGACGTCACGAGTGGCGCCAGGAGAGGGGCCGAGCCATGCTGCCCCTCGCCAACATTGTTCATTGTCAGTGATCGATCATACGCATTGGCCAGGGATGGTGTCAGTGGTGTCAGTGGTTTCGCTGGTGTCAGTGGTGACTGTGTATCAGTGGTGTGAGTGGTGACGGTGGTGTCAGTGGTGTTAGTGGTGACGGTGGTGACGGTAGCATCAGTGGTGTGAGTGGTGTCGGTAGTAGCAGTGGTGTCAGTGGTGTCGGTAGTGTCAGTGGTACTGGTGGCATCAGTGGCATCAGTGGTATCAGTGGTGTCAGTGGTGACAGTGGTGTCAGTGGTGACAGTGGTACTGGTGGTATCAGTGGTATCAGTGGTGTCAGTGGTAATAGTGGTGTCAGTGGTGACAGTGGTATCAATGTTGTCAGTGGTGACAGCGGTGTCAGTGGTACTGGTGGTATCAGTGGTATCAATGGCAGCAATTGTATCAGTGGTACCAGTGGTGTCAGTGGTGACTGGTGACGGTAGTACCAGTAGTGTCAGTGTTGTCAGTAGTGTCAGTGTTGTCAGTGGTGTCAGTGTTGTCAGTGTTGTCAGTAGTGTCAGTGGTACTGGTGACATCACTGGTATCAGTGGTGCCAGTGGTGTCGGTGGTGTCAGTGGTATCAGTGGTATCAGTGGTGTCAGTGGTGTCAATGGTGTCAGTGGTGTCAGTGGTGTCAGTGGTGTCAGTGGTGTCAGTGGTGTGAGTGGTGTCAGTGGTGTGAGTGGTGTCAGTGGTGACAGTGGTGACAGTGGTGTCAGTGGTGTCAGTGGTGTCAGTGGTGTCAGTGGGTCAGTGGTGTCAGTGGTGACAGTGGTGTCAGTGGTGTCAGTGGTGTCAGTGGTGACAGTGGTGTCAGTGGTGTCAGTGGTGTCAGTGGTGACAGTGGTGTCAGTGGTGTCAGTGGTGACAGTGGTTCAGTGGTCAGTGGTGTCAGTGGTGTCAGTGGTGTCAGTGGTGTCAGTGGTGTCAGTGGTGTCAGTGGTGTCAGTGGTGACAGTGGTGTCAGTGGTGTCAGTGGTGTCAGTGGTGTCAGTGGTGTCAGTGGTGTCAGTGGTGTCAGTGGTGTCAGTGGTGTCAGTGGTGTCAGTGGTGTCAGTGGTGTCAGTGGTGTCAGTGGTGTCAGTGGTGACAGTGGTGTCAGTGGTGTCAGTGGTGACAGTGGTGGAATTGGCGTGACGATGGCCCACCCAGCTAACGCGCTGTATAGGCAATTAGCTGCTTCAAGGCTATGTTAGGTCAGTGACCCAACTTCACCTCAGAGGACCGGTTTCGGTTTCTGAGCCACGCTAGAGTTATTTCGGGTGTTGAAGCAGAAGCTATCGTTCATTTTTATCGTCGGTAGAAGAACACAGTGTTTTCGGGCACCATTATGTAGTTTCCATAATGCGGTTAACATCTTGAATTTGCCCGTCCCTTCATCTATGAGTCAAAATCTAATCAATCGCACATGACATATCCCTTGAAAATGGGGAATACTGCATTGCAGACCTCAAGCGCTTAAGAGTTTGGAAACATTCGACCATTAAACTGATATAGCATGTTAACCAATTATCTCACGTATATAAAACGGGTGCCAATCGTAACATGACATGTGCAACATACCGATTAAAACAAAGCTTCATACTCTCCGACTGGAAAGACCGGGGGGCGGTTCCACAACAAACTTCACACTGGAGAAGGTGCCAAGCTGCCTTGCACGAGCCAGGATTACATTGGTATCTCAGAATTTTGTTTGAGATCACGGCAAATTTTGGTCTATTTTGGGCAAATTTTCCTATTTTGTAATATACATGTTATTCTAACACAATGATTACCTTCGCATTGATGCAGAAGCATCAGAAGAATATCATTATCCATCTTGCATGACCCCTGTCTAGTGGCCTGAGGTCAGGTCACGATAAAGTGCGTAATGTGGGCTAAGCCCATTTAAACACTGCTGTTGATGGTTTATTTCGAGTTTTCTTGGCCTAAATGGCATCAAAGTGGTTTTGCAAGCCCTAAATGACCCCAATATGAAGCATCAGATGAATTTGAGGAGTCGATTTTTTTCTCAACACCGGTAATTTTGGTTATCAAAATTATGTAGAACTACAACGTAACACCATTTTCGGACCCCATGTCGAGTGCTGATAGATGGTATCCCATTCGTTTTCTTACAGCGCATATTTTGGAGGATGACCTTTGTGAACACTGCCCCTACCCCCACCTCACGAGACGGTATGCAAGCACCTGATGGGGTGTTGGCGTCGTTTTGAAACTGTGAAATCAGTATCCGAAAGTACTATTTTGTAATACCTAACGATATAAATGGATGTGAAATACAGTCGATACCCAAATTAACACCGCAGCGACTCATTAGCTGAAAGGGTTACATGAGTACAAGTTTGGCCAATTACCTCAAATCACCTAGTAAGAGCCCATGACCTAGGAAATCTTTAAGACATACGTTCATGCACAGGTTAGGTCAGTTATCCACCCACTTATACCACACCCAACGTTTTCCGATGTCTAGAAGCAACCGGATGGTAAGCCCAATGCTACATCAGAATATCAGACCCTGGTCTTCTTCTCTCATCGGACTTCTTCATTAAGCACGGCCATAAACTTCATAGGTTTGCTGAGGAAAGGAAAACTCCGAGGAGGTGGCACGCGACAGGCGCGCATCCGGGAATTTGCCAAGGGAGTCGCATGGACGTTCGCATTTCTCCATAATAAAGCCAGACAAATGAACAAGCAATGTGTATGAGGATGGGCTAGGAGCAGTACGCACCATGTGATCCAGCGCGCTGCCAGCAGGCGACCTTTGCTGGTCATCTGAGCGTCAGGTGCCTTTACGGGCACTGCGGCGCAATGAACTAATCTACTATTTGAAGTGTCGACAACACCTCCAATTTGGCCCGGCGGCGGCGGCGGCGGGCCGACGCCTCAGCTGGCGGCTCGTGAGTGGTGCAGCGTGAGAGGTTCGACGGGTCTGCCACTCGGAATTCGCGCAGTCAAATACTCGAATGCGTCTATTTCAGGGCAAATCCAGAGCGGTCCGCACAGCGTGACGCCTCCACAGCGGCCCGAAACGGTCTGCTGGACACTTAGCACTTGGCACTTACCCGGAACACCTCACACTGCTTCACTACTTTTTGTTAATAAGTTTAATCCAAGTTATTGCTGGGGCGGCTTTATGGACTAGGGTTATATTGCTATGCAAAGCTTGTTGCGTGAACCCTGGCCCCACCACCCGATCCATGAATCATATCATTCATGAATCCAGTCCAACGGCAGAATATTGACCAAAAGTTTAACGTGCCGTCAATGCACCGACACGGCCGCCCGGTAGCTGGTCCCCGGCCTTATCGGACCAGATGCCAACTGACCCTCCTAGCCGGGGGTTAAATGTGTAACTAAAAAACGCAAGCTGAAGAAAACATGATCACATGAATGCTGCATTGTATTAATTAATTCTTAATGTCTGTATTAATTATACGATGATAATACTATACTATTTACTAGAACATTATTTAACTACTTTGTTGTATGTTTAATTGCATATATAATTAAATTAATTAGATTAAGTAATAAAGTATGAATTAATGCCATTGATGATCAATATAATTCCTGTGATACGTGACTTGTTCAGAGCAGTCACTGGAGCGCGGTGCGGCCGAAATTTCCAGGAAGGCACAGAGCGTAGGTCGGAAGGGCGGCGCATTAGCTTGTTGAAAAATAGTTGTTGGAGGGCTCATGGGGGTTTCGAAGCGGTGTCAGGATGTGGATCGAAAGGCAAGCACCTTGGGTCTATCCAAGCCAGTGAGGCATTTGTCCAGGTGGAGTACAATCCAATAACAAATCAAAATGTCTGGATCAAAATGTACGCCGACTGGTAAAGAAACAAGTTGGCGTGCGAAATGCGCCGAGCATTTCTGGTTCGGCGTTGTGCAAATCTCCAAAATTTCTTGTTTGATCTCATGTAATGTTTGTGCTGAGGTTGTTTGCCGCCATGGCTGCACCTCCTATGTTGAGGTTGTTTGCCGCCATGACTGCACCTCCTATGTTGAGGTTGTTTGCCCCCATGACTGGGAGGGGCACCTCCTATGTTGAGGTTGTTTGCCCTGACTGCACCTCCTATGTTGAGGGCGGCACAACGTGGGTCGGAAAGTCGGAACCTTCAGCTTGTCAAAAGTTCCAAAGTAGTTGTTGAGGGGTGAGGGCGGGGCGGCGACGGTTTACAGCAAGAAGTTTGCCTTGGGGTCTTCTTCCGGCCTGGAAATGATTTCATCTGAGTATTCTTTTCGATATTTTTCCTGTGTGTCACGTGAAACAAGGCAACCTAAGTACTACATTTAGTTACGTGTTGTTGTGAATAAGCCTACGTTCGTTTTCAGGCACACCTTTAGTATTCACCAAGGGGAATGAAATCTAGGGATTGCAAATTGCGTCCGGCATCTTGCCTATGGTAAAAAAGCAATATTGCTCTGCCATAAGATTTGCTAGCCTTTTTGCCTTGTTCAGGGGTGTATGAGCAATTCTTCACTCACCTCCCGTCTATGAAAAATAAACATTAGTCGCACACCTCCGCAATCCTGCCTCGGCCGTCTTACTGTGAATTGTGCTGTTTTGAAGGACACTGTGCATGTCCGATATTACCCGCCACGTGTCCCGTATGTCCACAGACACTGCTGGCTGCTTGCTTGACCCTGTGTATGCTCGATATGACCAGGCACGTGTCCCGTATGTCCACAGATACTGCTCACTGTTTGCCTGACCCTGTGTATGATCGATATGACCTGACACGTGTCCCGTATGTCCACAGATACTGCTGGCTGCTTGCTTGACCCTGTGTATGCTCGATATGACCTGACACGTGTCCCGTATGTCCACAGATTCTGGCGGCTGTTTGCCTGACCCTGTGTATGCCCGATATGACCTGACACGTGTCCCGTATGTCCACAGATTCTGGCGGCTGTTTGCCTGACCCTGTGTATGCTCGATATGACCTGACACGTGTCCCGTATGTCCACAGATTCTGGCGGCTGTTTGCCTGACCCTGTGTATGCCCGATATGACCTGACACGTGTCCCGTATGTCCACAGATCTGCGGCTGTTTGCCTGACCCTGTGTATGCTCGATATGACCTGCGATGGCTGTTTGCCTGACCCTGTGTATGCCCGATATGACCTGACACGTGTCCCGTATGTCCACAGATGCTGGCGGCTGTTTGCCTGACCCTGTGTATGCTCGATATGACCTGACACGTGTCCCATATGTCCACAGATTCTGGCGGCTGTTTGCTTGACCCTGTGTATGCTCGATATGACCTGACACGTGTCCCGTATGTCCACAGATTCTGGCGGCTGTTTGCCTGACCCTGTGTATGCTCGATATGACCTGACACGTGTCCCGTATGTCCACAGATTCTGGCGGCTGTTTGCCTGACCCTGTGTATGCCCGCTGACCCTGTGTATGCCCGATATGACCTGACACGTGTCCCGTATGTCCACAGATACTGCTGGCTGTTTGCCTGACCCTGTGTATGCCCGATATGACCTGACACGTGTCGAGTCACAGATTCTGGCGGCTGTTTGCCTACCCTGTTACACGTGTCCCGTATGTCCACAGATACTGTGGCTTTTGCCTGACCCTGTGTATGCCCGATATGACCTGACACGTGTCCCGTATGTCCACAGATACTGCTGGCTGTTTGCCTGACCCTGTGTATGCCCGATATGACCTGACACGTGTCCCGTATGTCCACAGATTCTGGCGGCTGTTTGCCTGACCCTGTGTATGCCCGATATGACCTGACACGTGTCCCGTATGTCCACAGATTCTGGCGGCTGTTTGCCTGACCCTGGTGGTTCCAGTGACCCCGGACAGAGGCCACACGCGCGTCAGGCGACAAGACGACCTCCCGCCGCCGCCGGAAGTGAGCCCAAATGGCTTCCCGCCAGCACTGCTCACCACCAGGGGTCAGGGTTCACTGGTGCGTGACATTCGTGCGCGCGAGATCATGTCAGCCGTGACCTTTAGCCTATCGCTGTAGGCGATGCTTGTTTTTGTGTCCAGCGAGGTTTGGCGCGAGGTTGAGCAGGAGCTTCGAATCGAACGCCGTTGTCGTGCCACGCAGCCATCCACTCTGAAACATTCAGCTATGTTGCTGTGTGTGCGGATTAGTTATCGCAGAAACGGTTGGGGTCGATAGTCACACCTTGATTGCAGAAGAAAATTGGGTGCTTAAGTCCATTGTTTCCAGGAAACGTTTATGAATAGGCTCTGTGTTGGAAAAGAATACTAGGAGCCTGCCCGAACGGTCAAGAATAACAGCCGAGGGCATGATTGCGACTCAGTCCCAGTCTGCACAAACACAGGGTCAGACTGCAGGGTCAGGCTTCAGGGTCAGACTGCAGGGCCAGGCTGCAGGGTCAGGCTGCAGGGTCAGACTGCAGGGTCAGTCTGCAGGGTCAGGCTGCAGGGTCAGGCTGCAGGGTCAGGCTGCAGGGTCAGGCTGCAGGGTCAGGCTGCAGGGTCAGTCTGCAGGGTCAGGCTGCAGGGTCAGTCTGCAGGGTCAGGCTGCAGGGTCAGGCTGTAGGGTCAGGCTGCAGGGTCAGACTGCAGGGTCAGTCTGCAGGGTCAGGCTGCAGGGTCAGTCTGCAGGGTCAGGCTGCAGGGTCAGGCTGCAGGGTCAGTCTGCAGGGTCAGGCTGTAGGGTCAGGCTGCAGGGTCAGGCTGCAGGGTCAGGCTGTAGGGTCAGGCTGCAGAGTCAGTCTGCAGGGCCAGGCTGCAGGGTCAGGCTGCAGGGTCAGGCTGGTCTGTGCACGAATAGTGGACAAACATCTGTCCTCATTAAAATCTGCATCCTAATAGCGACATGGTGCAGACGATCGCGAGCTAGCGCCGCAAGTGCTGTCTGCCTAATAGCTCATTATCTGTGTCAGGAGATTGGAGAGATGCTGTTCTTCGGACAGCATCTCTCCAATCAGCACCTTGTTGCTAGGTGGCCAGAGGCGCCGAGCCTTCTCAGCCGGTCGAACTCCAAAGGCTGGGAAGTTTCACGTCTGCTTTGCGCCCGAGGTTGCCTCGGGTCGAAGGGTCGCCATTCCCGACCCGACCTGTCCCGACCCGACCCGACCCGACCTAGGCTCATGACTAATGATGCCCGGTCCAGGCTCATGACTGATGAGGCCCCGGCCCGCCCATGGCCCAGGGAATCTTGAATGTCAGGGCCCAGGCCCAAGCCCAGCCCACGAGCCCATTCAACTGCCCGACCCGATGCGAACACTGCCTCTTGCCATCACCTGCACAGGACTCAGTTTGTCCCGCTTATTTTCTTAGTGAAAAAAACAGGGGTGCATACCATGGCAGATGAATTGCTCATGTTTACATACTTATGGGAGGGAGACCGTATCGGAATGAGTTATATTTGGTTGCAGTGCAAGCTTGAGTAACTACGATGAATATATTTGCAAGAAAATGGAGGTTCCTCAGTATGTCAGTGGCACGCGCTCGTGTGGTTGGTGGGACGGTGCCATTTGTTGGCTATTATATTTGGCTTTATGGCTATTATACGTTCTGGGCTATTTTGTCCAGGTTCTTATTTTCTTAAGTTTGATTTTATACACGGTTTGATAAAAGACGATCCATTTTAATATTCTAAACATTTTCGCTTCATATTTACCGAACTGGCAACTTTGGTGCATTTCAACACAGTCTCAGATGCGCGGCCAACGAGAGGGGGGGCAATCTCACCCCCAAAGTCATTTCACCATGCTAAACAAGAAAGTTTTGTATTTGCGTCCGAAATGTTGGGCGCGCTTCGTGCCGAAAGTGGTTCCGATAAAATTAAATCTTTGTGTCGGTTGAGCCATCTGGGCGGTGAGGTTATGATCATCCTGGCCGCACCACTGCACAACCTAATCGATGCATCATTTCACGACGAGTGTTTTGGCACGTAGCTTTACATAATCAGAGACTTAAAGCAAGGTAAATCATTGGAACCCTTGCAGGCAACACGTTCTACGCTGCATTGATGTCGCCTGTGAGACGACGTTCGTTCGCTCACTTCTGTCGCCGACTCCCGCCGCCGAAAAAAATACTGCACGACCGGCAGTTCTGTACATCAACAAATCCGAGCCGACTTATTTCAATATCGGGATGAACATTCACGCAGGTTCGTGCTTGGTGGGATGGCATCAAAGATGCGTGCGCAACGCTTGAGAGCAGCAGGGCCGTACAGCGGAGACCAATAGATGAGAACAGTTGAGAACAGCAGGTGGTGGCGTGGCCATCTGACTGTATATTGCATGAGGTCGCACGTGACAACTGGGTGGTCGAGAGACCAACAGAACGAACCCACCTGTCTGCCTTTATCGACTGCTCGTCACAACAGCCACCAGTCCATTCACCAAGCTAGATGGGAATATTGGGGCGCGTTTCGACCGACGCGTCTCCGCCGCCGGTTCTAGATTGGCCCACCTCTGGCCCACCTCGACTGGGCGACAGTCGCACATGTCGCTTCGGTAACATGGCCAATCGGCAAGTGTTGTGATCGTTCGGCTAGATGCCCCAGCCGAAACAGAGAAAGCTGAGCTCTCACTCGCCGCGGTGGGAAAACAGGATGGCGTTCTTGTCTCTGGAATATAAATGAATTATGCTTCACCACGCATAGTTTCAATCTGTGTGGTTAAGCATGACCGATATTAAGCAGAGAAATAGTGTCACAATTTCGTTCTTACCGCGGTGCAGCTGATCTCTGGACTTGGATACTATCCTACTTGTGGGAGCTGTGAACTATTTTCCTCGGCACTGAAGTTGCACATATGCACTGTTTATGACAGCTGGGCCAGACAAAGGTTCCAATAGGACAGCACTAGCAGTAAATCGAGTCTCTTTTGAGCCGCACATCCTTCATTACAAGTGAAGGACTTCCTGGCACATTGATCACCAGCTCGACGTGAAGTTCGCCCGCAGCGTCGGTCCTGACCGCTTCATGCTGCAGCCTAGGACCACATTGATCCTAAACTCAATGTAAAACTTTCGAAATGAACACTAATTCCGGAAGCCATCATCCTGAATCCCGAAATTACGTCCTCAATCAGCTGCTGGGTGTTCTTTTTTCTCGTAAAAACACCATTTAGCTGAAACCGACCGCTTCAGGTACAATTTGAACAACAGGACACAGCGCCTGATAGTGACGGTGGTGGAACAACAGGATACATCATCTGCTGGTGACGGTGGTGGAACAACAGGACACATCACGTGACGGTGGTGGAACAACAGGATACATCACCTGCTGGTGACGGTGGTGGAACAACAGGACACATCACCTACTGGTGACGGTGGTGGAACAACAGGACACATCACCTGCTGGTGACGGTGGTGGAACAACAGGATGCATAATGGATTTAGTGATGCTGGAGTGACATGAGGCCAGGTTGCTTTATTGCTCCTGAAGTTGACCTTGAGCACTGATAATGGCGGGTACTATGCATAAAAGTACGCATTTCGTCTTCATAAAAACCGACGTGTTTACTCTAAAGTGGAACATTTCGAAACGAGAAATGTCAAGTGCATTTAATGCCGACATTTGATGCTCTCAATGGCCCATTCAAATACCTGTCGAAGCGCGGGGTTCCGGGCAAGGAAGTTCAGCCTCGATGAAAAGAGCAATTTCGCCGCGACTTCTATTTAGTGTGTTGGCGCGCCGACAGCTCGCTCCAGACGGTCGATGGGCGGTCGGTCGAGCTGCCGGGTAGTGCCAAGTCTCCCCCGGCAGGATGGGCACGGCACACGGCACTGGCGGCACCAGGGAGGGGGCAGGGGGTCGCCGCACAGGCGGCACCAGGCCTCTGCCGGGCCCACGGTGACGCACGACAGGCGACTTGGTACACGTCTGTAGTCTGAACTGTGTCGTCTCGAGCCAAAGTATAGCACGGACGGCTGGACCTTACCACCCAGCAGAACATTGTACCTCGAGACATTTCAACCTAGACATTTGCTGTAAAATCCAGTTCATTTCTACTAATGTGCATCGGAGCAGTTAACTTACCGTTGGGGTGGAGGGAGTCTCGTCTATTCACTTTTTCAAGAAGGCATTGTGGAAGAGTCTGCGTAGACTCCCTTGACTGCATCCAGATTAGGTCATCTTCTCTTTAGTGTTGACGGTGACGAACCTTGAGCGTAGCCGAGACACCGTGGCTAGCGTGACAAGCGTGCCGTCCGCCCTAACTACCGTAATAAAAATATAAATACCGTAATATAAATATATATATAAATATAATAAATACCGTAGTACAAAAAATACCATAATAAAAACCGTAATAGCTCCATTCCATCCAACATTGACTACTGCTGCCTCTGACAGCCTCACGCGCCAACATTTTGTATACCAATGGCACCCTCTGACAGGTCGCAGATGGCCCTGCGTGCATCATGCTGCGACCCAGGACGTCCGTAGTGCAGCCAAGTGTACCCCAATGGTGACCCTTTATAGCCCGAGTGCCCGCAGCGCGCACTACTGGCTCCATTCCGGATTATTGCTGGGCGGATTTATAGACCAGGATTATATTGCTAAGGAAAGCTTTTTGCGTGAACCCTGGCGCTGCCACCCGATCCATACATTCCAGTGCAACAGTAGTTTCGACCGAGAGTTTAACGTGCCGTCAATGCCCCGACACGGGGACCCCGGTAGCTCGTCTCGGACCTTATCTGGCCAGTTGTTGCTGTTGTTACATGTTAAGGTGAAATATCTACACAGACCAGAACATGATGGAACTGACGACCCATCTAAGCTTTTAGTCAGTGGTGTACTTCAGTGCATGACACGCTAAGGTTGATTATTAACCCGGCATGGACCGAAGAGGGAGGGTGACGGGAAATCTCCATCGGTTGAATATTCGCGATAACTTGAAAACGCATTGCGATATTTGCACAATTATAATACCTGTCCAATCAATTGTATTCCTGTTTCCAAAGTTAAAATGTCAAAGCCATCGTGATTGGTCAGGCGTGAGCGACGTCAGACCGACGTCATGTTTACCGATTTGAGACAAAAGCGCATCGGTGAGCACAAATTAACATATAAATATATGTTACATAAATTGACCTCACACAGAAGCGGCAATCCAAAGACAATTAATAGATAAGCTTCATGCGATGTCATTGTCTTGTTATAATCGTTCACTTTGAAATGACGGCATGTAAAAAATTGACAGAAAAAAGCACTCCAAAATGCGCCCTTCAGTAAATCTTGCCTGCGTCACGGCTCAGATTGGATGCAATTACCCGAGACTAGATGTCGCATGTGAGCTGTGCCGCACATTTTTGTTGTTTGCAGTTTGTATCTATTGTATGTTCGGTGCACACATATTGTGTGATTATATGTACCTACTTACATGTATATCCAGTAAAAGTAGAAAATACTGTTATCACCATCACTGTAGTTATTACAATATTGCATGTCCTAGATATGTTGAATTTCGTTTTGTTCATTCAAATCGTGCCACTAGTTTTCGAGCTATGTACTTTTGATCAGGTTGGCCTGATATGACCTTGAGCTTCCTGCCCCTCCCCCTTCACCTTATCCGTTGACATCTGCAAAGGTGCCCGCATGGCAATTGCCATTTGCACATGTGAACAAAATGCCAATTGGATAGTCCGGCTTTCCATTATAAACCATGATAGCGCTTCCATCCGCTTATTCACCACCAAGGTTATTCATTTGGCCTAGACATAACATGGATTATGAACAAACAACGGAATTTCACCTCGTCTCTGACAATCGAAATTACGGTTAAGCACTCCCACTTCACGTTTAGATAGTTCAAATAGGAGAGCACTGACCGATATTTCAGTTATTAGCTGAACTGGACTTGACCTTGACCTGCGACCTGGTGCGACATACTTGACATACTTGACTGCGACATACTTCTACCTCAGTATGCAGCATGCCTAATCAGTGCACAATGATTTCAAAATAAACCTTTGAATTCAATCAGATCGGGATAATCACATATTGAATGCTTTATATTCAATGCTTAATATTTGATTGATTTTGCCTGGACCTGTGACCTTAATATAGACTTAGACCATAATTGCATAAGTGATCGCACTCCACAGCCCTATCGATTGCCGTTTGAATTTGTAAAAATCTCCCCAGCCGTTCTTGAGATAAGCAGGGAGAAATATTTGTCAATGGTGCGCATCTGAGGAGACCGGCCAATACCGGCTCAAAGCGTGTGTGCTGGCGTTAGTAGGAATATATCTCTTTAAGATCTGTCTTGTCCATGCTCTCATATGTAATACAATTTTTATCAGGTAAATCTTATGTTCCCTGGGTTAAGCACTCATTGGTGCGGCTAATCAGCATGCACTCAAATGGCAACATTTGAGCAATGCTGCTCAACATTAGCAACATTGGGTGTTATTGTTGCGTGCAACATTGAGTGCTATTTTTCAAATTTAGTTCAAAATTGTGACCCATGCGCATAGCAAACTCCACAGATGCGGGCAATGTTCCTGGTCGCTAAGGGAGCTTCCCAAAGACGGCCGAATATGGCATGATGTATTTGCTAATGTGTTGTTTTGTCACGTATCGCCTTAAGCTTAGCGCTAAGTTCCTCAAGGCTAGATTGTGCTACATCAGGCCTGCACGGTGCTCCAACACCGCTGCTAACGAAACTCGACCGACGTTTTCGCAGGCCACGCGACCTGACCGTCTACAAGGGCAGACACGGCTTCCGCAGCGGCAGTTCCAGCAATCGAGCACGCAGCAGCGGCCTCAACAGCAGCCACAGCAGCGGCGTCAACAGCAGCCACAGCAGCGGCCTCCACAGCAGCCACAGCAGCGGCCTCCACAGCAGCCACAACAGCGACCTCCACAGCAGCCACAGCAGCGACCTCCACAGCAGCCACAACAGCGACTTCAACTGCAGCCACAACAGCGTCCTCCACAGCAGCCACAACAGCGACCTCCACAGCAGTCACAACAGCGACTTCAACAGCAGCCACAGCAGCGGCCTCAACAGCAGCCTCAACAGCGGCCTCCACAGCAGCCACAACAGCGACCTCCACAGCAGCCACAACAGCGACTTCAACTGCAGCCACAACAGCGTCCTCCACAGCAGCCACAACAGCGACCTCAACAGCAGCCACAGCAGCCACATCAATGCAGCACAGCAGCAGCCTCAACAGCAGCCACATCAGCGACCTCAACAGCAGCCTCAACAGCGGCTATCTCAACAGCAACTGCAACAGCGGCCTCCACAGCAGCCACAACAGCGACCTCCACAGCAGCCACAACAGCGACCTCAACTGCAGCCACAGCAGCGGCCTCAACAGCAGCCTCAACAGCGGCCTCCACAGCAGCCACAACAGCGACCTCAACAGCAGCCACAACAGCGACCTCAACAGCAGCCACAGCAGCGACCTCAACAGCAGCCACAGCAGCGGCCTCAACAGCAGCCACAGCAGCGGCCTCAACAGCAGCCACAGCAGCGACCTCAACAGCAACTGCAACAGCGGCCTCAACAGCAGCCTCCACTGCAGCGGCGTCAGCAACAGATACGACAGCGGCCTCAACAACAGCAACAGCAGCGGCCTCAACAGCATCCACAACAGCGTCCCCAACAGCAGATACAACAGCGGCCTCAACAGCAGCTACAACAGCGGCCTCAACAGCAGTCACAACAGCGACCACCACAGCAAGTGCAACAGCGTGTGTCACATCAACCACAACGGCAACCACAACGGCAACCACAACCGCAGGTGCAACAGCGGCAGGCGCCGGCACTTCCGCAGCGCCCAGTTCCATCCCAGTCCAGTACACAGCGTCTTCAGCAGTTCCCAGGAAGAGGAAGCCACCAGCCGGTCAGGCTCCAACGACAACAAACAACTAGACCTCAGCACCAGCCAGACTCATCCCAGCAGACGCCGCTGAGAACCCAACAGCGGCCAATCGGAATCCAACGGCGACAGCCTGTAACCCGCCGGCAACAGCCGACCAGAACCCAGCCGCAGCCAATCAGAGGCCAGCAGCAGCCGACCCCACCCCAGTCGCAGCCAATCAGAGGCCAGCAGCAGCCGATCCCACCCCAGTCGCAGCCAATCAGAGGCCAGCAGCAGTCAATCCCACCCCAGCCGCAGCCAATCAGAGACCAGCAGCAGCCAATCCCACCCCAGCAGCAGCGAATCAGAGGCCAGCAGTCAATCCCACCCCAGCCACAGCCAATCAGAGGACAGCAGCAGCCAATCCCACCCCAGCAGCAGCGAATCAGAGGCCAGCAGTCAATCCCACCCCAGCCACAGCCAATCAGAGGACAGCAGCCGAGCCCACCCCAACCGCAGCCAAGCATAATTCAACGACGGTTAATCATATCCCGAGAACAGCTAATCCAGCCTCAGCAACGGCCAATCCGAGCCGAAGAGCAGGCTGCCCTATCCCAACAGCAGCCGGCAAGGCTGGCGACACAGACGCCTCTGCCACAACAGCGCACAAACAGATCTCAACAGCAGGTTCCCGGAAAACAACCGGAAATCGGAAACCAGTCACGAGCGAGAAGACCCCGACAGCAATTGGTTCCACCACAACAGCGAATACCACCCCAACAATCGAGCGGAACTCAACAGCAACCAATTAGATTCCAACAACGACCATCAAGGCCTCGTCAGCAGCCAAGCAGGCTGCAACAACAACAGCGGCAACCAATCAGGCCGCAACAGCGGCCCGGGCAACGCATTCCCACGGCTAGAGACTCCACCTCACGTGGTTTTTCAGTGCCGGTTCACGCTGGAGTTCTGCCTCTACAGAGCGAGCTTCCCCCTGAGAGGCCCCTCTTCCCTCCCTTTAATACATCCTAGTAGTGGATGTTGACGTGAATATGGCATTTCGATGTTCTCGTCTTTTACTGGTGTCACCTGATCAGGGCTCCACCGTAGGCGGTGATTTTATGCAAGCAATCGTTATTTGATTTTAAAAAATGCCTGGGGAGGTGTTCCAAATGCGTAAGTAAGCAGTGCTCTTTCAATGATATCGATTGGAGCTTTAGGCATATTCCCAAAGCTACTGGGAATTACAGATAAGAGATGTTACCTACAATAAAATGAATATTTCGTCGACTGGGCTCTTCAGTTCATTTACTTTCGAACGACTGAGCATTGAGTAAGAATTGTCATGGTAAGCATTCGCCATTATTCGTATCCGTCTATTTCAGAACCGTATACGACATATCTGATGTACTGTAATAGTTTGAACCACTGATGCGGATCGTTTTCATTTTATGGTCATCTGCATGTGGTTAGTGCCCGTATGATCCAACGTTCATATATCACGCTTGTGAGGTATCATTTCTGTTTAATATTAACTTCAGTAGTACCATAGATCACCTTGTCGTCTTTAATTTGTACTGCTGCCTCGATTGACATGTAGGCGTGAGTATCGCCGTGTGCCCTTCCGACGCGACAAGGCTGATTCACACATGATGCTTGGATATGTGTCTGATAATTATTTGTTATATGATGTAAATTTACAAGCGAGGCAGACGACCTGCGAGCCGTCCATAAATGATGATGATGATAGTTGGGGTTTTTAGGCGCATCGACCTGTGTAGGTCATTTAGCGCCCATACGTACCCGGACAATGGTAATGAGTATTGAAGTTCGTCTAAATCGTTTAGAATATGAATATTGTCATATGTGATCCGCGTGTGGATGATGTCGAATTGTGAGAGAGCGTGATGAACGGACACTTCGGGGGCATTAGCTCACATGCTCTGGTTCTTTGACCGCGAGATCCCGCTGGCTTCTGTGACCCATGGGCGCATATGGGGGTGGAACAGAGCATGCGTGTGATGCCGTTAAGGGAAGCACACTGTGCGTCCGTCGAGTTTGGCGCCGGACAATGTGGTATTGCAAAACACTGCACGATCACGAGTCCGCCTCCGCCCGCTGCACGTCCGACCGCGGAGCTGTACAGCGGTTCGGGGGAACGTACGGACAGATTTGGCGTGCCGTTAGTCCCGTGGCTGAAAGGGTAGGGCCGGCTAGGTTATATAGACGGCCACGGAACGTGCCCAACGTGGCAGCGATCCCTGCCCACCCGTGGACACATTAGCCTGGTCGCACGTCTACGGCGAATACGGTCCGGCGCGGCATCGACTTAAGGTTAGGCAGATCGGTCAAAGACACCAGAGCACTTGTATAAGCCATCGGGGCAAGTAGAATGAGCCCCCGTCGTAGAATGAGCCTCCGAACGAGAAACGCTGCCAATAATGGCTAGGCCATCTATGATCGGCAGTGAGAGTTTTACACATTCGGCCAACATACCATAAAAATAGAGCAATCGTCTGTCGATATGTGTTTTTGTGCTGCTGACGGTGGGGGAGCAAAATTTAGGAAGCCAGCAATTCATTAATCAATAAGGAGAGAATGAATGGGGTGAGCGAATGTGAAGGGAATGAGGAGAATTAATGTGTGTAGGTAGCTTTTATGACCAGCAGAAGCCGCTTGGGGTAAAACACAGGCACCTATATCGTGCGGTACATTGCACAAAATTATGCTAATATTAGCATCCAAAAGCTCCCAATTCAGGACAGGTCATTCTACCCAAGGACAAACCTCATTCTCATTAATTCTCTAATACAAAGTATTTATTCTAATTTGGCTAACACTCACTTACCTACATGATGTTCTCAAAACTTTGACCTCGCACACATATCATTTCGTGTTAGGGACGGTAGCTCAAACAGCACGAAGTCGGCTGGGGTCTGAGGAATGTATGATGGAGGTGGCGGGTAAACACAACACAAGACATTCCCGACATAGGCACGATCAACAAAGGAGTGATTTAGCTCAGTATTAATTAGTCCAGTCTATGTCTAGAGTCAAGCCACCTTCAGCCCTGTTAAAATGCAGTCTTAGTTAAGATCGAGCCCTAAATAAATCAGATCAGTTTCTGGGTTTTCACTGGGTTTCCACTGGGTTCAAAGCTGGGTTTCCACTACCCTTCACCCCCCCCCCCCAGCACACCCCCACGAACCCCGACTCCAAAATCCACCACACCCCATCGACGGCAGAGCTACCACCCATGCAAATCCACGAATGCAGTTCGTAGTGCCAAAGCGAATGTAGTGCCAGTATGAAAATGCAGTGTTCCTGTGCCGGACTTGAATTTCCCCAGAGCTATGACCTGGCAACCAGGCGTCAACAGAATAGGGGGACACCTGGCTCGGTATTCAAACAAGCCATGGACAATTTCAGGATTATAATTTCGTATCAGATCAGAGCAGTGTACAACACCTTTCGAGAAGTTTTTGTCCCGTGTGGCTCAACTAAAATAGGTATCGCGACATCACGCCTCCTGCCTTGCTCTCGTACGCTGTATTTAAATTCAGTTAAGACAATGGTCTTTCTTGCATTCTCAGTACTACGAAATTCCATTTCAACTGCTCCATCCCTCAGCTTTTCCCCACTGGGCTACGTCATCAACCAGGTCGCATCCGCGCTTCCGTTCAAATGATGAGAGTGCACGTAGTCTTTTCAATAGTTTAAATAGTTCAATAGTTCACGTAGTCGGCGGACTTGAGGATCAGCACTCGTGGCGATGACAGCCTAGACTCTGAACTAGTTTCTGAGTGTTGACGATGCGAAGCGGTGGTAAAGACCACGAGGCGGGGCAGGGAAGCTGAAAGCGATGGGCCTCTACAGGTGTAGGCTCACTTGTTACGGCTTACGGTACGCAAGCTGGTGTTCTAGTTCTTTGCGAAAGGTCCAGGCAAGATTTCCTTGTTGGAAATTGCCATAGAGTGCGATTGTTTTCGGCTCCTCGTGGCGCCCCACCACACAGCCTCTGGTGCCCCCCCGCTACAAGGGGAGGGGGCGCCTATTCCCGCCGACGGGAGGACGCCAGGCGCCCGAGGAGTTGTACGGGGCAGGTAACACCTTCTCCCAGTGAAGGTGTTACCTGCCCTTGTGACCACTCCGATAAATCTGTGCGGACCGGTAGAAGCTGGGTTACCTGCCAGTGACATGGTGGGGTTGTTAGCAGAGTTGTATGAAGGACATGAAAAGGAGCGTTGGCATAGGATAGATACTGAAATGGGAAGACAGGGACGGACGATGGGGACTACGAGATCCCCCGGAAATACCTGCGTTCTTCCACACCCCTAATCGAGGCGGCTGTATTAGCCCAAGGGAGCACTATTTCCCCAACCAGCCGAGCAGCGATGGCTGACCCACTGCTGGAATAGTTAGTTGTGAAGGAAAAAAGGTCATCGATTGATGGTATTTGTTAGTTGTGGAAGAAACCAAAGGTGATCGATTGCGTTGACCGCTGAAGTCTTCCAGGAGGTCCTATTTCACATAATTACACAGTAAAGTAGACAATGTCAAGGCTAATCTCCATGCACGAGGTGTTTTACCTAATATTTGCGTTTCATATGTATGCCCTGAGAAATTACAATGCCAAAGCAAAATGACATTGTAAGTCACCTATATGGGTCACCTATAGCGCATGTAGGGCGAGTTGTATCTAATTACGCCACTTGGAACGGTTTGCGCAAATGCACGCGGACATCATAGGACAACCTTTATTGTTAAATACGCGTTCTATGTAGCCTAGACAATTCTGCAATGTTCATACCACAGCTTGATGGATGTGTCCCATTCTTTTATTTGAACACATGACGAGTTTTCGCTTAGGTGGGTGCATTCTGCGCTAAGCGCATCCCCCTCATAACTTTGTCGCCACCGTATCGGCCATAATTAAGCTGCTGGCTCCTTCAGTAGATCACCGGGCTTCAAAACGATCTCCAGCCGTGATGACGATGCTAGCGAAATGATGATAAACGTGCCTGCCACCGGTCCTCTCGGGATTGGCTCGTTAATCTTCGTCCTATCAGCTATGACGTCACCTGCCAACAGCACTCAATCGTTAAAGTGCGAGGTAATAATTAGCAATGTTTGACA
Organism: Imbricaverruca yamaguchii; assembly: GCA_034440575.1. Taxonomy (NCBI): domain Eukaryota; kingdom Metazoa; phylum Arthropoda; class Thecostraca; family Neoverrucidae; genus Imbricaverruca; species Imbricaverruca yamaguchii. The sequence goes on from JAOTOL010001326.1 coordinate 366,770, forward strand.
TAGATTGCGAGCCACGCATCTCGCAGCCACATATATATAGATCTCAGTCGCAAATAAATGGTACAATATCCCATACAAGGGTGCGTCGCTGCCGACGATCTGACCGACTGATCATAGCTGCCCTGAGCTGACCACCGCTGCCCGATCTGACCATCGCTACCCGATCTGACCATCGCTGCCCGATCTGACCATCGCTGCCCCGATCTGACCCTCGCTGCCCGATCTGACCATCGCTGCCCGATCTGACCATCGCTTCCCTGATCTGACCAGTGCTGCCCCGATCTGACTGACTGACCATAGCTGCCCTGATCTGACCATCACTACCCCGATCTGACCATCGCTGCCCCAGATCTGACCATCGCTTCCCGATCTGACCAGTGCTGCCCCGATCTGACCGACTGACCATAGCTGCCCTGATCTGACCATCGCTGCCCGATCTGACCATCACTACCCCGATCTGACCATCGCTGCCCCGAACTGACCGACTGACTATCGTTGCCCCGATTTGACCATCACTACCCCGACCTGACCATCGCTGCCCCGATCTGACCATCGCTGCCCCGATCTGACCATCACTACCCCGACCTGACCATCGCTGCCCCGATCTGACCATCGCTGCCCGATCTGACCATCGCTAGCCCGATCTGACCGACATTGCCACCAGCCTCTTAACCTTGACGGGCATTCAAGCTCAATATGACTGGTGGGCTTCCAAATGTGAAACGCCAGTTGCCTGGAGTTCGTCTACAAATAACTGAAAGCGCAATGCCATGGTGTTTTTGACACTCGAGATAGCTTCACAAAACGATGAGATTACATATTACGCAATATGGTTAAAAAAGGAGCAATTGACGGTTGTGAACAAAAAAAAAACCCAAAAAACAAAAAAACAATCGCATACATTATAGATACAATATATCCCCTTTGTACATAATCGCGCATATACGTATCAACCGCCACACGGCTAATGCAAAACGCAGGTCAGGTGACGCCAGGTTATATGTGGAGACAGCTCGTGAGTTAGTAAGAAGAAGCTGAAGGAGCCCAAGATGCTCCAGCATTTCGATCTGTGCACAGCTCTCATTGATTCGTTCAGTTCTCGTTCGCGACGAGGTCGACTATTCACCTCGGCTCCCCAGTAGCTCGCACGCGCACGAACAGGTCCGATTCCGTGTATTCTTCCCCGCTGACATACACGTAGAACATGACAGCACCCAGACCCGACACCCGGCACATCAAAACGGCCACAGTGCACTCTGCACGTGCACGCACACACACACACACATCGCTCACACGTACACGTGAAACACATGGTACTCGCGGTCTGATATGGTTCGGGCGGGTCGGCGGGCATGGAGGGCGCTACTGTCACGTGATTCGGACACGGAACTACGGGAAACAATACTCCAGTCACGTGACACACGCATGTTGGGCGCCTTCACGACGCGCTCAGCTGCCGGGCCGCGTCGAGTCACCAGCCTGCCACGCCAGCTAGTCGCCGGTGCACGCGCGGAAATCCCGCCGGCTGTGGGATTCGAACCCACGACCTTGCGAACAGGCGTGCCACGCCATGCCGACTCTGGGCTACCGTGACCCTTTACACACGCACCAGCACACCTCCTGCGTGCGCTTCGTTCGTGCACGGGCTGAGCATACCCTGCTTGTTCTGTCGGACCATTGTACGAGACGAAGGACAAACGGAGTGACACGAATTCCTCTCGGATGGGAACAGGAACCGAGACCAGCGTGTCGTCCTGCAAGCGCGACGGCCAGACCGGCAGGCGCTCATATGACCCCAACTGTCCAGACATGCGCGCAGCCGCCGGCCACGATGTACGGTATGCTTATCTCAAGTGGCTACACTGGCGAAACGTGAACAACTGGCCAGGTGCACTATAGATGAAGCACCAATCCTCGAATATAGTGCACGATTGCACATTCCCAAGATGAGCATTGCATGCGAATGCAAGGAAGAAATCAGAATTTATCATTATTTTTTACTTCTATGGACGTTATAAGAAAACAAAGCAGACGGACGTCACTTGTGGTACGCTTGGATTTGCACAGCTTCAACGGAGCGCTCGTGAAAACTGCTTTTTTATTTGAAATATGAGTATCCCAGTACTGCATCCCAGCACGTTCGACACCAGACAGACGGCCATCCGACACCCAATGATGAACATCGTATGGTAAGTGGCACTCCAACGGTGGCCTCTGAAGCCTGCCGCACCTTTCAGCTCGCACCACTCTAGGGCACAGTGAAAATCTACGCGTCTACACACAATTACTACAACCTCAATACGTACGCTGGGAATAGCAGTTATCAGCAGAAGTCGTACACCACATCTGCGAGAAATATTATCGTCCCAAAGGAGGAATGCACTGAAAGTCTGATCGCTATTCCACCTGGAAACCTTGAAGGATGTTTTCAGTTTCACGAATCACTGGCATGCCGACGACATCCACACTTACCCAGCCTGGCGCAGGGCTCAATGCACAGTTCGTGCTCTTCAGAATATAGTCGCATGTTGCCGTAGATATAAATGTTGCGCAAGATGGAGGTTCGAAATTGTAATTCAATCTGGTCTTTCAGCCTCATTATCTATTTTGGCATGTTTTGACAAATCATTCCATCAGTTTGAATGGCAGAAAATGGTACAAATAGACCACAGACTCGCACAAACAGATTTATCATAACTTTAGATGAATTACTGACTACCGTGCAGAAGTAGAAAAATATCCATACGAAGATGTGAAAACGTACTGATCATATTCTTCCCCGCCACCATTCTGCAATGCAGGGAAACACAATGTAATAGAGTGACGCGTAGTCAAGTCATTCAGATAAGTGAGTAAGAGGGACTAGGGAGGGTAGACGGAGAGATAGAGGGGAGATGGGGAGCGACAGAAGAAGAGAGATGGGACGGAGGAAAGGAACGACGCCAGCATAAGCAAATCTGGTATGGCCTATGTGAGCAAACCTAACACAACTTCTCCTAAAGCATACTATGAACCAAACTAGTCACGACCCGCTTGAATTAAAAACCTGACATGGGCCAGCATCGAGTCTACAAACAGTTGATGCCTTCCTAAATCCCGACATAACAGCGAACGCACTCAGTGTGCTATGGAGTATCGTGCCCGGTACACAACAAATGCACCTATGCAGAACAATGCGGGTACATATACTGCGACCTCAGCACGCGTCCATTCATAACGGGGACCTGACAGCGCGTCAGTTCCAGATGATGACGCACTGGCTTCCAGTCGTCCCGCTTGTTCGGCAACGTCTGCCCAAGTCCCGCGTCAGCAGGCGGACTTTCGAACGGCTTCTCGCGCGTTCAGCCTAGCTGCCGCCCAGTCTGGTGCCAGCTGATTAACGTGAATTCATCCTGCCTCTCACGTCCCGCAAACTTCTCCACATGGTGAATAGCCATCCAGCGAAGCTACTGTCCGATAGTGGTCTCCTTTGACCAGCGCCGGTCACCTACGGGCTCCAAACATTAACCTCTTTGGTTTGATGACGCACTTTGTGACAAGGTCGTCTTCAAGGTCATGAGGACTGCGCCGTCCAGTCGATGGCCAATGCTATTGCATTGAACTTCCGCTAGTTGCGCCAATTGCTCTTCGTCTCGTTGTAAATGTTCCTATGACGTCACTAGCACTCAAATATGGACATTGTCTCAAATTAATGGGGGGGGGGGAGACCAAACAGTTTATCTTAAATTTCATCTCGTGTATGTGATCGTGCATTAAGCGCGTAGAGAACCACCGAATAAGCGTCTCGTGTACACCCGAGTACGTCTTACGTATGGCTATATACGCCTAATGGTTACGGATGGAAATGATTGGAATGGAGAAGGGGGAAGAGGGGCTCGAACTCCTCCCCAATACATGGAAAGTTTGACCCATGCCGCTGTCTCCGGTGCTCTCCATGACATGTCCGCCAGTATAAGAGCAGCTGTTCCTCGTCTTTGTTCTCCATGACGTCGTGTCCGCTAGTAGACTAGCAGCTGCTCCTCTTCCTCGCTCTCCATGACATCATGTCCGCTATATAATAGCAGCTGCTCTTCGTCCATGCTCTCCATGACGTGGTGTCCGCTAGTAGAAGAGCAGCTGCTCCTCGTCCTCGCTCTCCATGACGTCGTCGTCCGGCTCGTTCATGAACTCGTCCTCGTCGTCCGATACGGTCCAGTGGTCAGACTCCTCCTTGTGGTACTCGAGCGTGATGCGTGTGTGGAACACGTCCTCGCACACCGAACACCTGAGGAACGCCACATACACACCGCTTAGTGTGCTTAAACACAGAACTGGACCATCGTACCACCCACGAACTGGACCATCACTACTACCTACGAACTGGTCCATCACTATCACACACGGACTGGTCCATCACTATCACACACGGACTGGTCCATCGCTACCACCCACGAACTGGACCATCACTACTACCTACGAACTGGTCCATCACTATCACACACGGACTGGTCCATCACTATCACACACGGACTGGTCCATCACTATCACACACGGACTGGTCCATCACTATCACACACGGACTGGTCCATCACTATCACACACGGACTGGTCCATCGCTACCACCCACGGGTTGGTCAGTCTTCAGGCCATTTTAGCACTCGGCAGCACAGACCACAGCCACACTCGCTCCGGGAACACGCCAGGAGTCGCGCGGGACAGCACATCGCGGCAGAACAGGACAGAGAACAGAACAGAGAACAGAACAGAGAACAGAACAGAGAACAGAACAGAAAATAAAACAGAGAACAGAACAGGGAACATGTCACAGTCGAAACTGCGGTGGTACCAGCACCGAGAGACAATCTCTCTATCCCTTTCTTTCTATCTCTCTCTCTCTCTCTCTCTCTCTCTCTCTCTCTCTCTCTCTCTCTCTCTCTCTCTCTCTCTCTCTCTCTCTCTCTCTCTCTCTCTCTCTCTCTCTCTCTCTCTCTCTCTCTCTCTCTCTCTCTCTCTAGAGAGAGAGATGGAGGGGATGAGTAGTCTAGGGATAAGTTGCTCGTCTCACAGTCGAAAGGTTGTGAGTTCGAGTCTCACCTGCTACTCTTCGCCCGCGACCAATCGGCGTGAGATATTGGCGACGCTACATGACTTAACGGTCGCTGTGTCATAAAACCAATAACCAACCAAGAGAGAGAGAGAGGGGGGGAGAGAGAGAAAGAGAGGGGGCAGGGAGACAGGGAGATAGGGGGCAGGGGGACGGGGCAGGGGGACAGGGGGACAGAGGGACGTCAGAGAAGACGACGACAGAACATTCCCAACACATTGACGGGAGAGTGCAGCGTACCGTACGACGCCCGTGGACAAAAGTGCACCAAAAGTTGGGGACATGCAGACAAGCGTGCAGCGTGCCACGACACCCGTGAGAACAGCGCGCCGAAAGTCGGCAGCACATGCCGCCGAAACAACATGGAACGCGCGGGAGAACGGCGCGTCTCGCCCCGGCGCGCTGACAAGGCCGGCCCGACACATCGCAACTTCAGCACCTGACCGCCGGCAAATGCCTGGTGGAGAGCACGAATCGCGTTACGGATCCGTTACGGATCCGTTCGGCCGGCCGCCGCCGTATCGGCGGATCGGTCAGCAGCTGAGTGCGGCCGCGACTGGCAGCCGGTCGGATCATTTATTTATTTACTTATTTATTTCACAATACATGCCCTCCACGTGCAGTGGCTGTTACGGAGAGTCTGGGTCTAACTCACAGATATTTATAAAGAAAGGATAGATTTGTGGTCAATGGTGGGATCAGATGCGCAACAAACATTCGTACGCCAACATAATCCATATCACTTTTCGCACTACATACAGCATACTTCCAACACGAGCTATACACGAGTGGCTTGTAGAAGTGATAGGAGAGCAATGGCCTAAAGGTGACTTCATAGTGTACACATATCCATGGTGTAAGTTTTTTGTGACTATTGTTGTTCGTGGAGATACGCTAGTGCATGTTTCTTGAAGTTAGACAGCCTGGATGTCTTTGTTTCAGTAGGAAGTTTGTTGTAGTGGAAGACAGACGAGTAGAGAAATCTCCTGCCACCAGCCTCTCTGTGTATGGCTAGAAGGTGCAGGTTGTCGTTTGCACGTGTGTGACGGTTTCGCAGGGTAGAGTTTGCAGTGATTTGACCGACAATGTGCTTAGGCTCACCCGTCAGAATGATCTTGTGGAGCAAAGTGAGACTGTGAAATAGATACAGATCAGCTGCAGTGAGGAGACCCAACTCGTTTCTGACATCAGAAATATGACCAAATTTCCGTAGACCTGATACGACTCTAGTGGCGAAGTTAATGAATGATCTTGTCTAGTCTGTGGATGTTTGCTGACGACCCGTTATTGTAAACAGATATGCAGTATCGGATATTGGATATAACTAGGCTAATGACTATAGTGAAGAGGGTACTGGTCGGCAGATAGTGACGCAGATGGCTCAGGGCCGGAAGAAACCCAGTGCACTTGCGGACCACAACAGCTACATGGGAATCCCACGACCGATCAAATGTCACCACAAGGTTCTTTCACGAATGGCTCTTATCTATCACGGTGTCCCTAAACACACTCGCATCGGGGTAATATTCCACAGATTTTGACGCGATCCGAGAGTAAGAAGCTGAGTTTTAGTCGGGTTCACCTTCAGGCCATTATCCAGGACGTAGTCGTAGAGTTGGCTCAGGCATGTCTCCATCTGACTTATCAGATTTGGGAGATCAGATTTCCGACCGGAGATGAGGACCTGGTTGTCGTCTGCGAACTGGGTGACATGCGCTACCGGGACGTGCAAACTGAGGTCGTTCGAAAAGATGCAATAGAGAAGTGTACCTAATGATGAGCCTTGAAAGACACCTATGCTGTTTGGGAGAAAGGAGGATAGATGCCTGCTTCCGTGTTGATCTGAGACGTTAACGGCCTGCATGTGACCTCCCAGATAAGCTTTAAACCAGTCGGTATCGATTCCATGGAGTTCAAGTTTTGTGAGCAGTTTGGTGTAATCTATTACATCGAAACATTTACTGAGGTCCAGAATGCAGAGGAGAGCTACTTCCGAACGGTCCATTGCTGCTAGTAATTCGTCCGTGACTGAGATAAGGGCGGTTTCCGTAGAGTGGCGTGGTCTGAAACCGTGCTGAGTTTGGGCCAGTAGGTGATTTGAGTTTAGGTAGTGATAGTTGTTTCTGCACTACCCTCTCAATGGTCTTGGCGATAACCGGAACCAGTGAGATGGGTCTAAAATTAGAGAGATCCGAAGGATCTCCTGATTTGTGAATGGGAGGTACTATTGACTGTTTCCAAGTGGAGGGGACATCAGCTGTAGTCAGGCATGTGTTTATAATGTCGAGCAGCACTTCGCCGATAAAAAGAGCAGAAATTTGATAACCTTAATACAGATCCCGTCTGGTCCGCACGCACTTGTGCTTCTCATATTATGACGATTTTGGCTAGCTGTTCAAGAGATATGGGTGATACTTTATAGGAGCTGGTAGAGACGCGAAACCATGCCGAGACCACGACACCACCAGCAGACGCTAGAACGCTCGCGCACGACGGCAGCGCGCCTTCACCTCCAACGTGCCGTGGAGGTGAATTGTAGTACATTTGTATCACCGCAAATGTTGGATAGGGATGGCGAGAGCGTGTTTAGGTACGTTTTACCCGCAGTCATAGGCGTAATGCTATAATTGTCAACAATTTTTGGTGGACGTTTCGACCCGTTCATGAACTCGTGGTGCCCAGGTTGCGGTATTAAGCAAAACGGCTAGCATTGCAATGAAATCATCTCAAATAAACTGTTCTGAGCATCAATGACCTATCAGCCGCCTGACATGAAGGTGGAACGTCATAGTGGTATGTACGGTGCCATTAGACGAAGGTCTTCGCCGTCATAAACCTGACTAATCAGGCTTACGAATTTGACATTGACGAACCTGAAACGTCAGATCACCAAAGAGGAAGAGGTTGTGTTGCGATAGTTCCGCACAAACCCCGTACACGATATTTGTCTTACATTTTGATTCGAGCACTGAAGATGGGTACACTACACTGCATTGAGGTGGCCTGGAAACTGGCGGTCAGATTTAGCAGCAAGGACTTATTCAAATACCGGGTAGACATAATGACGATCGATAGAGGAGAGCTGCTTAAACTTCCGACAACTTCTCGTCAGACGTGAGGAGAAATTGGGGAAAAGCTTCTGCCGCCTCCCACATTCCACCAGTCCGAGTAAAAACACCATTAGGGATTTCGCTCACCATCCTCATTCGTCGGCAACTCCTCGTCTTCGTCTGATCAAATGGCCACCGAATGCCAACCTGCGCTACGGGCCATGGGCTTTCGCACCCGTCCTCAGTGGCGCCGACTCGGACGTCGGCAGCGGCGAGTGGAGTAGGGCTAAGGTGCTCGTCCCCCAACCGAAGGGTGGTGGGTTCGAGTCCTGCCTGCCGCTGGTCTTCGTCGGCGGACAGTTGGGGCGAGCGCTTGGCGACGCCATGTGATCCGAAACAGGTGACGCGCCGTACAACGAATAGCCACTCGAATGGATCGAGAAGCAGAAGGCGATATCTTGGCACGTTGCTTCGTGGGGTATTGTGGTTGTGGAGCATTAACAAATATGACGGCTTAGCGATAGTTTGAGAAAATAATGGCTGGTGGCGACAGAATATTGGGAATTAGTTTGAATTCAATCGAGTTTTTCTTCGGAGAGCGAACGTTGTGGCCACACCTTTTCGTCCCTCTGGCCGGTGACCTTTACCTTGCATTCACGCACACACACGACATGCAAAGCTATGTACCTGGCAGTTTCATTTTGGCACCGTTGCGGGACGGTTTTGAGCACTCGCTTGCTGTCAGATTCCCCGCCGTAGCTCGTTGTGGAGACGGTGGGGGATATCCCAATGTACTGGACTGAGTGAGCAGAAGGCTCCTCCAGTGACAAATACTGCCAACCCACCCTTGTGCATAATGTCCTATGGTAATACAGAGCTGTATCAATACGGCAGTTCTTATGCTACCCAATGGCAACAAAACTATTGATAAGGCTAGTGTGGCAGCTGTGCCGCGTTGGCAGGTCGGCGTTCTCCGTCACAGACAGTGGGCGTGTCGCCAGGCTGTCGGGGTGCTCTCGGCCACAGACAGGGGGCGTGTCACCAGACAGTCGGGACGCTCCCCGTCACAGACAGGGGGGTCGCCAGGCTGTCGGGGCGCTCTCTGTCACAGACAGGGGGCGTGTCGCCAGGCTGTCGGGGCGCTCTCTGTCACAGACAGGGGGTCGCCAGGCTGTCGGGGCGCTCTCTGTCACAGACAGGGGGTCGCCAGGCTATCGGGGCGCTCTCCGCCACAGACAGGGGGCGTGTCGCCAGGCTGTCGGGGCGCTCTCTGTCACAGACAGGGGGTCGCCAGACTGTCGGGGCGCTCTCCGTCACAGACAGGGGGGTCGCCAGGCTGTCGGGGCGCTCTCCGCCACAGACAGGGGGTCGCCAGGCTGTCGGGGCGCTCTCCGCCACAGACAGGGGGCGTGTCGCCAGGCTGTCGGGGCGCTCTCCGTCACAGACAGGGGGTCGCCAGGCTGTCGGGGCGCTCTCCGCCACAGACAGGGGGGGTCGCCAGGCTGTCGGGGCGCTCTCTGTCACAGACAGGGGGTCGCCAGGCTGTCGGCTGCGGGGCGCTCTGTGGGCTCGTCACAGACAGGGGGTCGCCAGGCTGTCGGGGCGCTCTCCGCCACAGACAGGGGGGGTCGCCAGTCTGTCGGGACGCTCCCCGTCACAGACAGGGGGTGTCGCCAGGCTGTCGGGGCGCTCCGCCACAGACAGGGGGGTCGCCAGGCTGTCGGGGCGCTCTCCGCCACAGACAGGGGGCGTGTCGCCAGACTGTCGGCACACACGGAAAAGCGGATATCTGCCGACTGGTGGTGACCAGCTACACGAGGCGACGTCCTGCCGTCGGCGTGTGCCTCCCACTCGAAGGGCGTGTTTGACGAGCGGACCATGCGCGTGATCCCGACCCCGCGGGTGCTGGATGGTCGGCGCTAATCGCCCGGCACGGCGAACACTCCTCATCTGCTGTCGTCTGCCGAGTGGGAGGCGGCCGAGGAGAAGTCTACACGCGGTCAGACCGACACCTGCCGGTCCACGTCCACGTCACGGGCCTGCCGCACGTGGCGTGGACGCATCAGCTGACATCACCACCGAGGTGGTGTGCGCATCACAATAAATACCACCAGCGCCAGACGCTTGTCGAGGCCGCATAACCAGCCGGAGGAGCGTGGGCAAGAGGCAAAAGTGCACTGTAGTCGAATATCCGTGTGTGCAGTCATAGGCGCATGACTTTCACAGTGTTCAGGAAGTCAGGAGGACGGCCCGGATCTAAAGCTCCGGGCTAATGTCAGGCGGTCAGCCCCGAGCTAAAGCGATTTCGGATGCAATGCATTCGCCAAATTGCATCACTGAAGGCAGAAAAGAAAAGCACCGTCCCTCCCTGGAAATGAACCCGAGACGCCGAAATACATGCCAAAGACTGTGTCCCGTCGTCGTCCGGGATGGACGACAGAGCCGGCTGCTGCGGTGCCATGTGCGCTGCACGCTGCCTGTGCCGGTGGAAGCCGTCTCAGACCCCTTCCTTTGAACAAAGACTGAGCAGACTTCACGAAAGGCATTGTGATGAAAGCTGGACAAATATCAAAATGAAAAGAGCACGTCCGTCTCTCAGTGATAAGACCGCGACTTCACATGCTGTACTGCACCGTGAAGCGCCGATGGAGGGAACCCGCCGGCGGAAACTCTCCGTTAACCTCGCTCTTTGAACGATGATTAAGAACACTTCATTGTTGGATACTATTGCAAGAAATGAGTATTCAAAGCGGACATCAGACTATTTGTGAAGAAACCCGAACGCGAAACTCATTCACCAAAACGACACCGAGGCTGGAGAAGCGTGGCGGCCGGGCCGAACCGAGCTGTTCATATCAACTTGCGTACATACCATATGCACGGGATTATGGACATCTGGGCTTCACTGCCGGTCGAAATCGGTGCTTAGATGGATCACAGGTCGCCATCTGTGTCCGGTGAACTATCGCTCACCTGGTCAATCTCGGTGCAAGTTCTCAACGAATGGGAAGACACAATAGAAGTAATATATATATAGAGTACAAACTATGGGTGCCGGCATGTTCTTGGGCACACACAATGATACGCCTGCATGTTCACGCACATGCACAGGCACACATTCATCCAAATTGTGAAGATTCTGGTTATTTTGTCTCTGTAAACTTTCAGTAAATAGCTATTTCCTCTGGAGCCGACGCGGGGTGTACGTTTTATATACGCGTGAGAACGGACCGTGTAAAAAAGGGCTCCAACAGTTGTGCCGCAATAAATCAGATGATGATGCCGATTGTGATAATGTGATGATGGCGATGATGATAGTGATGATGATGATGGTGATGATAGCAATTCGGGGCAGTTAGGGCATACAAAGCACTGGGATCACCTGTACATCACTGCAGAATCATACATGCCGCCCCGGTAGCTCAGGTGGTTAGAGCCCTGACCTGCACTGGCCTCCCCTGTCCCGGCAACGCAGGGTTCAAGTCGCTTCGCGCGCTCGCATTTAGCCCCCGGTCTGGAGTGTCAGTGGGGAGCTGGCCCGATAAGGCCAGAGACGAGCTACCGGGCGGCCGTGTCGGTGCATCAACAGCACGTAAAACTTTCGGTCTAAATTCTGCCGTTGAACTAGAATTCATGGATCGGGTGGTGGAGCCAGGGTTCACGCAACAAGCTCTGCTAAGCAATAGAACCCTGGTTCCTAAAGCCACCCAGCAACAACTCGGATTAAATTTACTTTATTAAGAAGAAAAAAAGAAGGCAGTTACCGTGTCCGGGAACTTGACAATCTATGCAGGAATTAATATCCCGCAGAAGTTTGTTTCGTCCTTCAACACAGCTTCGACTCCCTGTGTTGATGCCCGAGATATATGACTGCATCGAAGCGCGTTAGTTCACCGACTTTTGACCCTTCATCCATTGCCATTGTTATGATGGAACTGTTGCCGAAACACTATTGCTTTTTTCTAATTCCGTCATTGTTGAGTGTAACATTTGGTGACGTTCCGACGTCACAGCTGGTGGTGACGTCTTGGTCTGCCTACCCGCTCTCCCTCCCCTCTACGATATGTCAGTTGAAGGACACTGTCGGCAGCCGGCACTACACCCACTGCACATGCGGGGTACACGGCACACGAGACGTCAGGACCAGCTGGCACTACACCCACTGCACATGCGGGGTACACGGCACATGAGACGTCAGGACACTGGCGCGGCACTAACCCACTGCACATGCGAGGTACACGGACACGAGACGTCAGGACACTGTCGGCAGCCGGCACTACACCCACTGCACATGCGGGGTACACGGCACACGAGACGTCAGGACACTGTCGGCAGCCGGCACTACACCCACTGCACATGCGGGGTACACGGCACACGAGACGTCAGGACACTGTCGGCAGCCGGCACTACACCCACTGCACATGGGGGTGGCACACGGACGTCAGGACACTGTCGGCAGCCGGCACTACACCCACTGCACATGCGGGGTACACGGCACACGAGACGTCAGGACACTGTCGGCAGCCGGCACTACACCCACTGCACATGCGGGGTACACGGCACACGAGACGTCAGGACACTGTCGGCAGCCGGCACTACACCCACTGTACATGCGGGGTACACGGCACACGAGACGTCAGGACACTGTCGGCAGCCGGCACTACACCCACTGCACATGCGGGGTACACGGCACACGAGACGTCAGGACACTGTCGGCAGCCGGCACTACACCCACTGCACATGCGGGGTCACGGCACACGAGACGTCAGGGCACTGTCGGCAGCCGGCACTACACCCACTGCACATGCGGGGTACACGGCACACGAGACGTCAGGAGGAGGAACACATGCGAGGGCGGCAAGACGTAGGGCACTGTCGGCAGCCGGCACTACACCCACTGCACATGGGAGGACACGAGACGTGGACTGTCGGCAGCCGGCACACACCCACTGCACATGGGGTGCGGCACACGAGACGTCAGGCACTGTCGGCAGCCGGCACTACACCCACTGCACATGCGGGGTACACGGCACACGAGACGTCAGGACACTGTCGGCAGCCGGCACTACACCCACTGCACATGCGGGGTACACGGCACACGAGACGTCAGGACACTGTCGGCAGCCGGCACTACACCCACTGCACACGTGGGGTACACGGCACACGAGACGTCAGGACACTGTCGGCAGCCGGCACTACACCCACTGCACATGCGGGGTACACGGCACACGAGACGTCAGGACACTGTCGGCAGCCGGCACTACACCACTGCACATGCGGGGTACACGGCACACGAGACGTCAGGACACTGTCGGCAGCCGACACTACACCCACTGCACACGTGGGGTACACGGCACACGAGACGTCAGGACACTGTCGGCAGCCGGCACTACACCCACTGCACATGCGGGGTACACGGCACACGAGACGTCAGGACACTGTCGGCAGGGCCGCCGGGGGTACGCACCGGACGTCGCACTGCGACTCACCCACTGCTGCGGGGTACGGCCACGAGAGTCGACACTGTCGGCAGCCGGCACTACACCCACTGCACATGCGGGTACACGGCACACGAGACGTCAGGACACTGTCGGCAGCCGGCACTACACCCACTGCACACGTGGGGTACACGGCACACGAGACGTCAGGACACTGTTGGCAGCCGGCACTACACCCACTGCACATGCGGGGTACACGGCACACGAGACGTCAGGACACTGTCGGCAGCCGGCACTACACCCACTGCACATGCGAGGTACACGGCACACGAGACGTCAGGACACTGTCGGCAGCCGGCACTACACCCACTGCACATGCGAGGTACACGGCACACGAGACGTCAGGACACTGTCGGCAGCCGGCACTACACCCACTGCACATGCGGGGTACACGGCACACGAGACGTCAGGACACTGTCGGCAGCCGGCACGGCACCCACGGCACATGCGAGGTACACGGCACACGCGTGCTCCCCATGCCCGAGGCGCACGCCACAGTCCGTCCACTCGAGGCTCGGCTGCCAGTACGGGGGCGCCGCACCACCCACCCGTAGTGTCTCTTCTTCTTCTGGTGGTACCGAAGATGCTTCCTCGTGAGGAAGGTCAGATCGCACACGATGCAGGTGCGGTCGTCCTCTGCAACAGAGAACATGTCGCGGGTCAGTACGCACTTGGCATCATGCAACATAAGTGTGCAACATCGAGCGATGCAGGTACGATCGTACTCTGTAACATAACACGTCCATGTGTGTGCATGTGATGATCAGCATATGCCCCAAATCAATATGCAATTGGCACCAGGCAGCATAGTTGCCACACCAGTCCTGAACATTTCACACTCGGCCATATATTTGTATTGGTGACCGTGCAAATCGATCATTTCGTAGGCTACGTTAACCGAAATACAAGCTGTTGTCCAAGCAAATGAGAAACATTGCTTTGCTGAGGAACACAAAGGGAGGAATTTATGTCAATGTTAAATATGTCTCAAAGGCACTATACATCAGGCTGGGCCACGCACGCCCGGAAGCACGTGGCAATTATTGGCTGTTGTCTGTTGTTGGTGGCGGTTGTTGTCTGTTGTTGGTGGCGGTTGTTGTCTGTTGTTGGTGGCGGTTGTTGTCTGTGGTTGGTGGCGGCTGTTGTCTGTTGTTGGTGGCGGTTGTTGTCTGTGGTTGGTGGCGGTTGTTGTTGTTGTTGGTGGCGGTTGTTGTTGTGGTTGGTGAGACAGAGAGAGAGAGAGAGAGAGAGAGAGAGAGAGAGAGAGAGAGAGAGAGAGAGAGAGAGAGAGAGAGAGAGAGACAGAGAGACAGAGAGACAGAGAGACAGAGAGACAGAGAGACAGAGAGACAGAGAGACAGAGAGAGACAGAGAGACAGAGAGAGACAGAGAGAGAGAGAGACAGAGAGACAAGAGAGACAGAGAGACAGAGAGACAGAGAGACAGAGAGAGAGAGAGAGACAGAGAGAGAGAGAGAGAGAGAGAGAGAGAGAGAGAGAGAGAGATCGGACTAGAGCTTGTCAAGTGGTTCGTGTGCCCATCCGACACAGCAGCCGCATATTTTTCCCGTTCTGAACGTGACGCATGCGGTACATGAGTGCACATCGGGCCGCGAAGTTTCTGAGACATACGCATTTCGCAACGGCCGACAGCATTGAAGCCGGCCGTCAACTGCGACTGCAGTCTTTTCCACACCGTTTGATCCTTCAGCTGGCGGTGATGAGCTGCCAAATCCAGACGGCACACATGGCGAGATGTCAAAGGGCCGATCCAGGCATGTAATGGCCTGCGGCGGTGCGGCTGCCGTCTAAGGCGGCGGCTGTCATACGTGGGCGGGGACTTCAAACATGAGGTGCCCTCAGCCGTAGACAAAGAACATAGCCGAGCTGCTGGGGCAGATGGAGGGCTGACACTGGCCGGCCGGCTGGAGGTGACGCACGATGCGGGTATAGATGGAGCCTGGAGGTGACGCACGATGCGGGTATAGATGGAGCCTGGAGGTGACGCACGATGCGGGCACAGATGGAGCCTGGAGGTGACGCACGATGCGGGTATAGATGGAGCCTGGAGGTGACGCACGATGCGGGTATAGATGGAGCCTGGAGGTGACGCACGATGCGGGTATAGATGGAGCCTGGAGGTGACGCACGATGCGGGTATAGATGGAGCCTGGAGGTGACATGCATAGATGCGGGTATAGATGGAGCCTGGAGGTGACGCACGATGCGGGTATAGCTGGAGTCTGGAGGTGACGCACGATGCGGGTATAGATGGAGTCTGGAGGTGACGCACGATGCGGGTATAGCTGGAGTCTGGAGGTGACGCACGATGCGGGTATAGATGGAGCCTGGAGGTGACGCACGATGCGGGTATAGATGGAGCCTGGAGGTGACGACGATGCGGGTATAGATGGAGTGGGGGTGACGACGATGGGGATAGACGATGGGGCACAGATGGAGCCTGGAGGTGACGCACGATGCGGGTATAGATGGAGCCTGGAGGTGACGCACGATGCGGGTATAGATGGAGCCTGGAGGTGACGCACGATGCGGGTATAGATGGAGCCTGGAGGTGACGCACGATGCGGGTATAGATGGAGCCTGGAGGTGACGCACGATGCGGGTATAGATGGAGCCTGGAGGTGACGCACGATGCGGGTATAGCTGGAGTCTGGAGGTGACGCACGATGCGGGTATAGATGGAGCCTGGAGGTGACGCACGATGCGGGTATAGATGGAGTCTGGAGGTGATGCACGATGCGGGTATAGAGATGGAGCCTGGAGGTGACGCACGATGGGGTATAGATGGAGTCTGGAGGTGACGCACGATGAGGGCACAGATGGAGCCTGGAGGTGACGCACGATGCGGGTATAGATGGAGTCTGGAGGTGACGCACGATGCGGGTATAGCTGGAGTCTGGAGGTGACGCACGATGCGGGTATAGATGGAGCCTGGAGGTGACGCACGATGCGGGTATAGCTGGAGTCTGGAGGTGACGCACGATGAGGGCACAGATGGAGTCTGGAGGTGACGCACGATGCGATGCGGGTATAGATGGAGGAGACACTGGCCGGTTGGAGATACCATACGATGTCCGGCGCACTTTCAGACCACGGACGGTATATGGCGCAATATTAACACAAATAACCTTTCGTTGGTTACCCTTCGCTTATGATAAATCGACGAACACATAAAAAGACGCGAGATATGAGACCAATTTTGCTACATCTCACGCAGATGAGAGACTGTTCTCGATGTGATGTTTATTTATTGAACAGGGAACCAGGCACAACATTCGACATTGCAGTCGTTTATCATAGTCGGTACATATACATATCATATCATATACATGTATACATATCTCACGGACATTACTTTGCTCAGCCGCGCACCTTCGCACATCCATCAGAGGAAATGATGTTTACCTCGAAGTCCGATTAGATCATGCCAAATGATTGGGTTGGATCGGGGCTTATGGGCGCGGCGACTACCAAGGCCATTTTGCGCGAATGAACTTGCCATAGATATTGCAGATCTCATCAATGTCCTTCCAAGCTTCAATGCTCATTCAATCTTCGCTAGAAATGATGTGATAAAGAGCAGGAGGCATGCGGGTGGGCAATTCCTGCAGCAGTGAGAATGAGAAGCGCTCCGTGCCAAGTGTGTCGGTCACCCTCCCGCATCAATTTAGCTCCGTCACCGCCTCAGATGCATCCGGCCTTCAGAACTGAACAGGATCGGCCCCTGCTGTCATGCTGACAAAGCTTTCTGATGCATCCGAGAGTCGATATCGCTGTTCGACCACTTCCCTGCGGGCCCAATGCTTCGTTGTGAACATGGACCACTCATTACACCGAAAGAAGTAACGGGAAGTCTCAAAGCTACTTAGCTAATCGGAAGTATTAAAGTTATTACTTAAACTAGCATTAGGTGAGAAAGTTGGTACTTAAAGTTGGTTATTGACAAATACAGCGTACGGTTAGTAGCGATCGATAAAATTATTTCATATTCATTTTCAACCGAAATTCAACTTAATTGGATGATTTCGGAAAAAACCGATCGCTTAGAATCACGGGATCTGGAGTACAAGTTCGTATGTCCCTGTGACGAAATCAGCATTCATCTCAGATGCACTTAAGGTAACATGGACGAGGTTCCATGTACAATTGTTCGAAGAAATGCGCACCAACTATGCCACTGAGAAAATAAAGAGAAGCCGAAAATCTTGCGCAATAGGGGACACTAGATAAACAAAGTATAGGCCAACATCACTCACGGAGCAATACGAGTGCAGTAGCTGAGGCGAGCCCCAGGACGAGGGCGAAGGGAGAACAGGCTCAGGCTCAGGCTCAGGCTGTTCACACCTCAGTCCCTGTGGAAACTAGCTATTGGCGCAATACAGAATATAAAGGAATATATAAATATTTGTATAAATATAAAGGAAAATACTCGCGCTCCGGGTGAAGCACCTCGCGCACCCACATATGGCAGCGCGTATAAAACAAGACCAGGAAAGCGTAGCCACAGAGATGAGAAATAGCAACTACGCCGGCAAGTAAATAAACGTATAGAGAAGAAAAGGAGGAATATGCAAAAATAGCATACGCTTATACACGAAAGTAAATCGACCACACTAATTACGCTGGATAGCCAGAGACAAACAATGACACAAACAAAACCTAATTTCAAGTTGATAGTTTGGTATTGTTTCAGAAGTGTTTTGCCCTCTCGTTCTACAGTGTAGGATCCCCAAGACAAGTCGTAAATTTCCGTAATTGTTGGTAAGAAGATGCTCGTATTAACATTAGTCTTTTCATTAAAGCTACAACTTTTTGTGTTCATAGCCGCCTTAAATGATATTTGCGTTTGGTCAAAATCTGACGAGACCCTATGCGAGTTGCTAGCGAGGTGTTATGCGATTTGTCTGCAATAATTTCGGCATATTATATTGCATATTAAAGACAACCTGATATTTTTGACGATGATAATTTGGTAAGCAGTGTTCTGGCGCTCAGCAATGGTTTCATCAACATGACCTATAGTCAAGGGTGCTGTTTTATATACTTTTGAGAAGGCAAGTGTCACTCCCCAATCTATTTTGGCCTGAGCATTGCTTGTATTGTGTCCCCTCCAATAATTTTCAGACATCAACGCCCGAGCTTCTAAATACTAAATGATAAATTACCAAATGCATAATGTGTTTACTACCATAGCCCAAAAGAACCACAAGTTAGTGTTTTTTTAAACCATAATTTTCCTTTCCACATCCAGGAGCATATCGTTGAGAAGTCGGTTATCCCCTATCGGAGGAAATCACCCCATTGCCAGCCACACGCTGTGCACCTGAGAAGTCCGCCTGCCTTTTGTGAGAGTCACCGCGTCCTGACCCTTGCACCACAGCTACTGTAGCGGCCCGATCGGAAAGTGTCGTGTGTGATCAGGGTTTTAGGCGCATCGACCATAATATATCATTTAGCGCCCATAACAGAACAGACAACTACTTAGTCAGCGCCACGTCTCAGTGTGGTGATTGGGTGACTGGTTTTTACTGATCTGAATATATTATCAAAAATCCCATTTCCCTAACGTAGCGCCACACTACCGGAAGGTGTCGAACGCGCCTACCAGCCATAGCTCCAGCAACGAGGCACAGCCAGCTGGTCTTCTCCGCCAGGTGGCCTCGTCACGTCACGTCTCCTTCACGTGAGTGGCCTCGTCACGTCACGTCTCCTTCACGTGAGTGGCCTCGTCACGTCACGTCTCCTTCACGTGAGTGGCCTCGTCACGTCACGTCTCCTTCACGTGAGTGGCCTCGTCACGCCACGTCTCCTTCACGTGAGTGGCCTCGTCACGCCGTCCTTCCGTGTGGCTCGTACGCACGTCTCCTTCACGTAGTGGCCTCGTCCCCTTCCTTTGGCCTGTACGTCACGTTCTTACGTGGTGGCCTCTCACGTCACGTCTCCGTCACGTGAGTGGCCTCGTCGTCACGTCTCCTCACGTGAGTGGCCTCGTCACGTCACGTTCTCTATGGCCTGTACGTCTCCTCGTGTGGCCTCGTCACGTCACGCTCTGTGGCTCGTCCTCACGTCTCCTTCACGTGAGTGGCCTGCACGTCACGTTTGGCTCGTCACGTCTCCTTCACGTGAGTGGCCTCGTAACGTCACGTCTCCTTCACGTGGGTGGCCTCGTCACGTCACGTCTCCTTCACGTGGGTGGCCTCGTAAGTGGCCTCGTCACGTCACGTCCCCTTCACGTGGAGTGGCCTCGTCACGTCACGTCCCCGTCACGTGAGTGGCCTCGTCACGCCACGTCTCCTTCACGTGAGTGGCCTCGTCACGTCACGTCTCCTTCACGTGAGTGGCCTCGTCACGTCACGTCTCCTTCACGTGAGTGGCCTCGTCACGTCACGTCTCCTTCACGTGAGTGGCCTCGTCACGCCACGTCTCCTTCACGTGAGTGGCCTCGTCACGCCACGTCTCCTTCACGTGAGTGGCTTCGTCAGCGCCGGATCATGGCACGGCCGCTCCGACGTGTTCCGCGAGCTTCTCAGGAGGTGGGGAGAGTTCCACTGCCTCCGACGTCCGAACGGTACGTGCCTGAGTCGCACTGGTGGCGCGGGCTCACCTCCAATATTATCGGTCCAATGAACGCATGGGATCCGAACTCCGGACCACGACACCGCAATCATCCGGTCATTGACCATTCGGCCCCACACAACACCAATGTTGTGACAACGACAAACACACGACACACAACGAACAACACCAATTATTCGTCTGCAATTCGCCTTGCCACAAACATGAGTGATGTCCGACAACAATGACGTAACTCACACCTGGCACGCAAGTTTGGTGACGCACCACCCATCCTTTTTGGTGATATCCAGATATGTGTGATGCCCTACGGCAATGACATAACTCACACCCGGCATGGGGGGATGACGACGAAATCCCTACAAAATCCATACACAAGTGTCATAGCGTACTCCAAATGATTGTCATCGTCAATGACGTTAAACTATGATAATCCTATGATATCTGATGATGAAATGAGGATAAAGAAGGGCTGTAATCTCGACTAATGCAATCTATGACTTGCAATCAACCACCTGTCACAGTTCGTTAGCTTGCATACTCATTCCTTCATTTCACAGAGCAGGTAAATCAATAACAAAATGGCATTTAAATGTCGTCGCACTTTGAAACAGATAGTCGAAAACATTGCACAAACCAAATTCGTAAGGGAGGGTCACATATGCAACCGTGCCAACTGATCACAAAATCAAAACGGTGCGGCAAAACTCGACGCAGGTACACCATTGGCGCGGTACTGGCGTACTCCGTGTGTCTCCTCCCTGCTCCGTGGTTCACCAGTCGCTCCATCAGATGTCGCCGGGAGGCCTCTCCGTCCGCCCACAGCTGTCCACTACGGTGCGCGCAGAGGCGCATTCAGGTGTTTTGCAAGAGGAGGCGCAGGGGGGGGGGGGGAATACATGAACCCAATGGGCAGACCCGAATTGATTGGGGAACACACTACATAGCGTTCCATGCTAAAGCTTGAAATTATTGGTGGGGACAAAGCTAACACTGATGTGACACTTGTCCCCTAGAAAGTATATAAAGCCCTACCTGGCCGTCAACTCGTGCCCTGCAGGACGGCCGTGCGGATTCAGGGATGGTCGGCGGATTCAGGGACATGTCCCCATGTAATTTGAAACCTACGCCCCTCCGGGAAGGCTCGAGTGCTTCCCTTCATACTTTTCAGCTAGAAGCACCCCTTCAGTGTGCTCAAGTACACGCTCCGTCCCCTGCTCAATATATTTTCGGCGGAAGGCCCCTTCAGGTATTTTCGCAGGGTGCACCTCCTAAGAAATGGCACCCCGAGACAGATATCCCTCTCCCATAACAATTTCTGGATCCGAATATGATTAGGATATAGGGTGAACACGCAGTATACATATGCTGTGAACTACAAACATTATCAGCGTTACTTCGTTAGCATTTATCGAGCATCCGGAGTCATAATTCCATGTGATACGCATACCGCATACCGCACACATTTGGCAAAACGATGATAAAAATTAGACCCCAAAAGCACAATTACAATATTTCACGAGGTGTTTCGCCGGGTTTTTTTTCTCTTCATCATGAACCCAGCATGGTTTTGCACTACATTTTTTAAATCAAAATATAACCACAACTTTTCATTTTACATTTCATTTCCGGGCCAAAATGCATGGGAGCGGGCGGCGCACTCGACCTTTTGCCCATACACCGCTGCCCCAGGCGGGACCGGCCGGAATAGGAAGCGGAGTGTGCGACGGGCGGCGAGTGGGTGGTGGTGGTGGGAGGGGGGATTTTTAGGCGTACCGGACCATAAAGGTCATTTGTGCCACCTTCAAAGGACCACGCAACATGTCTGTCTAAAAAAGCGAGTGTTTGCGATGAAGGTGCAGGCAAGTGGTCATTTACGTTAAGGGAATTTTACGCTATAGTTTGTGTGACATTTTAGTTGCTGGGTTGGGGACTTCTCCCTAATGTCTAAATGATTTTAATTTTACTTTACTCCTTCACAAAATAACTTGTAGTTTGGGTGGTGGTGGGGTGTTTTGACAGTGGGGAGAAGTTGATTTTGCCAGGGTGCCGGCCTACTCTTATCGAAGAGCACCGAGGGATCTTTACCGTACGAACAAGGAGGTAATTGTCCACACCGCCTATCACGCCGGCCGCCGCGTGTTAGTTGTTAGTGGCGGGTTAGTCTAAGGCAGGGTTGTCAGTTGGGTTAGTACGGTGTTTTGCAATTCGACTTTTCTCCGTCCGCTGTTCATCTGGGTAGCCATTTATGCTATGAGTTGCAAGGCAAATCGGCTCATCTACATCCGATGGCTCCTCTGGGTAGTCGTTTTACGCTATGCTGCTAAAAAGTGTTTATGTTTTCCTAAAACAAGTCGGCTCATCTACTTCCGACGACACCACTAGATAACCATTCATTTCTAATTGGGAAGCAAATCGGCTCATGTACGTCCGACGCCATGTGGGATGGCTACGTATTTCTTACGAGTATCTATCGGTCATGTATTGCGAGTTGATGTGAGAGTTGGTGGTGTGGTGCTTACAGTGCTCCTGCTAGTTTTGTGACATACAGATATTCAAATAGCAATTGAAGGAGTTCTGGGTGTTTGTCACCGAGAAGCGATGGAAGCAATAGGGTGATGCCTTGGCAGAATGCCTTAAGTGGTTGTCGTTGAGAGCTAAAGCTACTGTCGATCAGGATGTGGCCTATGCTTAACGTGGTGTTGCAGGTGTCGCAGTGGTCACCCTCTAGTCGAGGCTGTGCTAGCTTTGTGCAACCAGTTCTAAGTCTAGTGAGGATGACCTCTTTTTGTCGGTGAGATTGATTTGATTGGGCGGCGAGTCGGCCGTCTAGTTATATGTAGAGGTCAATGGGGAGAACACAGCATCGATTAGGAAAAGTGACATTTACTTCAATGTGCCAGGCACATACCTAGATTTGTAGTATTTCAAGAAAGGATGCCATAATCTCACCTTTCCACGAAGGAGTGACCACTAATATGGCATGTCACAGTGCCCCACATGCATTCACGATAAAAAACGTAACCCAAGTGAATGCAATCTTTCATCGAGAAAACGCAAGTGTTCGACTCAGGCGGGAGTCCCGTTGGCCCGGACGCCGTATCCTAGGATAGCCGGTCCCTCCCGACTCAGCTTTTGCTGTTCTTCCCACTTTCAATCGGTGACCCGTCCATGAATATTGTACGCACTGGCCAGACCGGCAGCATCAAGATATAAATTCAGCTTTTCCTTTCACCAGAAATATACACGTTCTCAGACTTTCCATTCAGATGTAGTGAACACAAATACATCCACAGACAAAATCCGTTCGATGTAGAAAGCAACCAAAAACAAACCTCTCTGATTAAAATACACATGAGCATGGCTGTTCGCGAGCCCTGGGAAAGGAACTGGTATGAATCGCTATGCTAGTTGCATGGTCACTCATAATGCAGCAGCATCACCTCCAGGGTTCTTCTAGATGTCTAGATATTACAAACATCTCGATCACCTTAAGGAACTATGCACATATATTAGCATCGACTTACAAAGCTACAACTTCAACGTGTCATTCTCACAAATCGAGATATTAAGTGCATAATGGACTATTCGTCATCAATATACCATGAACAAAATCGTACGTTGGTTTCAAGCCGTAAAGGTACTCTCACCAGCTGTATCTTGTGCGAGCTGAACATTTAGTTGCTGCTTGCTCTTTGATGGTCTTTATTTACCACACCAAAACATATCATGCACGAACAGAGACATAAAACTTTCGAGCGGATTGTGTTGCATCACATTTCTACTCATGTACCCGCTAGACATGCGCATATTTATCGATATTACCTTTCCTGATGGTAAAGTTTATCCATTTTCCCCACGCGTCCGGTGTCATCCCGAGAAAACGAATCTCCGTGGTCGATTGGTTGTGTCTTTTTTTTTTGCCAGCACAAGCAATTCGTTTCAGCCTGACATTGAGTTTATTACATCACAGAGTTCATTAGTCTCCGAGCCTTCGAATAAATTCCAGCAGGTAACTATTTACTACCGCTGTAATTCAAATTTACGCTCGACATCAAGGGGCTTTAGCTTTAGGCAATCCACCAGTGTGTGTGTGTGTGTGTGTGTGTGTGTGTGTGTGTGTGTGTGTGTGTGTGTGTGTGTGTGTGTGTGTGTGTGTGTGTGTGTGCGTGCGTGCGTGCGTGCGTGCGTGCGTGCGTGCGTGCGTGCGTGCGTGCGTGCGTGCGTGCGTGTGTGTGTGCGTGCGTGCGTGCGTGCGTGCGTGCGTGCGTGCGTGCGTGCGTGCGTGCGTGCGTGCGTGCGCGCGCGCGTGTGTGTGGTGGCCGAGCATGCTGATCAGATCGCTGGAAACCGTCCGCGCCACGCTCGCCCCGTCTCACCGTCGTCCGTCAGACTGAAGTCGTCAGTGTCGCCGGTGACGTCATCCGGCGTGGTGACGTCGTCGCGGCCGGCGGTCACGTGCTGCGCCGCCGGCGTTTGACCGGCCGCGGCCGGCGTCAGGTCGGCGAGCGCGATCCCCGTGCGGCCGTCGTCGTCGCTGGTGCCCAGCTTGTCGTAGCCGTGCGACGAGCTGTGCACGATCTCTGCCGCAGAAGAGACAGACAGGCCGGTGTAAGTGACGTCACTGGGAGCCGGGCGTGACTCTCCGGGAGGAAGGGAGAACTGAGCGAGACAGGCCGGTGTAAGTGACGTCACTGGGAGCCGGGCGTGACTCTCCGGGCGGGAGGGAGAACTGAGCGAGACCAGTCGGTGACGTCACCGGGGAAGGCATTGCTCTTCGGGCGGGAGGGAGGGGCAGGCGACAGATCCGTCACTGGGAGAAGGGCGTTGCTCTCCGACAGAGGGGCGGGGGACAGGCGACAGATCCGTCACTGGGAGAAGGGCGTTGCTCTCGGCCGGGAGCGAGAACCAGGCGACAGACCAGTCAGTGACATCACTGGGGGAAGGGTGTGACCCCCAGATACACACGATACCCGCGGCGTGTGACTGGATCCAGCACAACTGCTGTTCGCATGTGCAGGCCTTTCCCGGGTCACCGGTTCGGGTGACGGCCATCGGCACCGCTGGGGCACTGGGACACCACTGAGACACTGGAGCACCGCTGGGGCACTGGGGCACCGCTGGGGCACTGGGGCACCGCTGGGACACCGCTGGGGCAGTGTGGCACCGCTGGGGCACTGGGACACCACTGAGACACTGGAGCACCGCTGGGGCACTGGGGCACCACTGGGGAACTGGGGCACCGCTGGGGCACTGGGGAGCTGGGGAACCGCTGGGGCACTGGGCGCCACGCCCGCCGCAATGACGAGCCTCAACTGAACACCATCACATCACATCAGACATTCGTCCAGCATGCTAACTGCGGCGCTGCCGCCTCAGCCGCTCAGGGCCACACACGTGGGCGGCGCCTTCGCCCTGGACACACCACCGCCACTGATTCGAATCAGTCCCACTCCCACACCGCGCGCCAACGCAGGTCACCTGGGGAGCTGGAGACCCGACAGGTGTTACTGTGTGCGCACTTTGCCAGTGGGCCGGCCCACGTGAGCCTGACACGGGCTCTGTCGCTGAACTACTGGTCTCGTCATCAGCCGGAACAGGGGCGCAACCTCGCAGCATCTGATGTGGAGAGGTGGGGCAGATTACAGTTTGAGGTTAGACGTGGAGTAGCGTTGTATTTATGCGTGGAATCCTCGATTTGGAGGGGAAAACTAGGGGCATTGCAGGTCCGCGAGGACAATTATTATCGGCTTCGGACATCAAGAAGTTCTTCTTTGTTTGTACCTTCCACGCAATTCTGGACGTACTTATGAAACAGCAATGCACTAACAGGAATTTTGAGGACATTTTAGGAGGAACAATTTATTCAAGAAAACTTGTCATAATTTCCTGGAGATGATAAAGTTCTGAATGGAAAACATCCGGAATAAGTCTGTGCCTACAACCATGATGGTGATGATGATGATGATGGGACGTGACATGAACAATCTTGGTTATGAATAGCTGCTATTCTTTATTTAATTTTTTCCTTCACAAAACGCTTAGGAAAAGCTGTAAAACTATAATATAGGCATTCATATTAATTGCTATTACGTTTGACAATAGATAATATGGGATGTTTCAGTCAAATCACCACTCTCAGAGGAGAAGGCGTCTCTCCGGCACACCCTCACCCCCACTCAGAATTTTCAGTTGCAGTTGCTCATCCAGAGACTTTGTGTCCCCCATGCAAATTTCTGGATCACTGTCGAGTGCGAGAGAAATTCAAATTATTCATCAACAAATCAACAAAGCAAACAACCGCAACGATGAACACGGAGAGGAGAAGCCAAAGTGTTCACTGGTAGTGGTTTCAGTGCAGCTCGGAGACGGCTACTGTCAGTGGTGTCGGTTTCAGTTTGATTCGGAATCCAACTCCAGGCTAATTCAGTCGACACGAATCCCAATGATTTCTCATTACAAAAGCCAGTGTTGCGAGGATAGTGCAGCTCACGCTTGAGTTCCTCAATCTCTGGTGCGTTCCGTCCACCTCACAGTGAACACACATTAACTCCCAAGAACCCCGTGAGGGGGGGGGGGTCGGGTATGGGTTTCTGTTCTGATGTGGCGTGAACAGTCTGCAAGGCCACGTGCCATGGTTTGTATTCTTACACGACGTCGACAATCTATAGGGCCCCGTGTCGTGGTTTGTGTTCTGACACGACGCCGACAGTCTATAGGGCCCCGTGTCGTGGTTTGTGTTCTGACACGACGCCGACAGTCTGTATAGCCCCGTGTCGTGGTTTGTGTTCTGACACGACGCCGACAGTCTATAGGGCCCCGTGTCGTGGTTTGTGTTCTGACACGACGCCGACAGTCTGTAGAGCCCCGTGTCGTGGTTTGTGTTCTGACACGACGCCGACAGTCTATAGGGCCCCGTGTCGTGGTTTGTGTTCTGACACGACGCCGACAGTCTGTAGAGCCCCGTGTCGTGGTTTGTGTTCTGACACGACGCCGACAGTCTGTAGAGCCCCGTGTCGTGGTTTGTGTTCTGACACGACGCCGACAGTCTGTAGAGCCCCGTGTCGTGGTTTGTGTTCTGACACGACGCCGACAGTCTGTAGAGCCCCGTGTCGTGGTTTGTGTTCTGACACGACGCCGACAGTCTGTAGAGCCCCGTGTCGTGGTTTGTGTCGCGGCATGAGGCATTTGTCACCGTATCTCGCCGCAGCCGGCCGGCCATCTCGCTGCAGCCGAAATGGCCATCCCAGAACGGACAGGCCTGTCGTGAAGACAAACGACAGCCATGTCCGACACGGTCGGCACCACCACGGGCCGGTCGCAGGCCCAGCGACAGCGTGCGCGTTGTAAGGTCAACCCTTTTTGGAGGGCGGGGGATCAGCAATTGATGTTTGCGAATTTTATGCAACAAGGAGTATTAATATCATAGAAAGCAGGCTCATTAAAGCCTCATTCGTTGAAATCAGCCTTGGAATTGAAAACAAAAAGGAATCCATAATAAGTTGTCAAATATACTGTCCCTCATGTTCCTCCCACAGTGATTTCCATAGCATGTTGGATAAGTTACTAGACAGCCAAGAAAACAAGGGAAAACTTACTATCATAACATATTTCAACTACAACTTACTGAAGATCATAAATGATGGAAATAGCAAAGCCATTCTACACTTGCTCACCTCATATGAATTTTGGCCTACTATAACAAAAGCCACTCGTGTACATAGTGCTGGAAAGGCATTTCTCGACAATATACTTTTAATGTTCTCTCCTATATCTGCCCTTCTGGGATATTGCTCAAGGATTCATCTGATCACCTTCCCATTTTTGTGATTTTAACCTTTGAAAAAATAACTCAACAAACGGTAAAAGAACGGCATTTGAACATAAGAAAATGGGTAAACTAAATGATTAACTGGTATTGGCACTGCACAATTTTGACAACACTAATGAAAACATTGCATGTTCTCAGTTGATCAAAGCATATATAGATGGCATGACGCTTCGGACTAAAACACTTAACACACCAGGAGTGCCCCCATAAAGCTATGGATTACCTCAGGAATATTGTGTTCCATAAACAATTGTACAAGAAGTAAAAAAAAAATAAAACAAAATGAATTAGGATACAAACAGTATAGAAACATTTCAGCTCATATTTTTATACACGCAAAAGGCCGATTTCATCAAACAGCACTATATCACAATGAACGGGATGGACAAAAAACATGGAAGATCCTAAATGAACTGATCAATAAGAAAATAACCTGGATCAAAACTTCCTGATGCATTAGTAGATGAAGATGGCAATGAATATGGAAGGAATTGTGTACAAATGCATTTAACAATTTCTATGTCTTTATTGAAGAAAGGCTAGAACAAAAAATAGCATCGACAAAAAGTGTCAACTGAATATATAGCTGAACCTACCTGTGCAAAGTTTTCTGATAATATAAATATCAATGAAACTCAAGTAGAATAAATTATTAAGAACTTGAAGTCTGTTGGAGGCGGCATAGATGGAATCAACACAAAAATTTTAATGCTTACATATCAAAGTATATTGAAACTGATCATCCATCTACTTAATATTTGTTTACATAGTGGAATATATATTCATACATACATACACGACATAATTTGAATTCAATGTTTAAGGCACTGTCAATGCCACTACGCAATTACCCAGCTGCAGATCCACTCGGGTCAGTTGCCATGCTCGTCTTGTGCCGCATCGTGTCACGTGACAGACATCACTCGTCACTGGTCACACCACTCCTCATATCACTCCTCATGTGACTTTGTCATGTCGCATCACGTGCGCTTAACCCTCTCGAGGGATTATGAGATTCTGAGAGGTGTTCTCACACTTAAAATTGGTATAATAGGGTGTGGACTCCATTATGTCTATGCTACCATGAATGATGGAGATAAGTAATTTGCCATGTTGGATGCCAGCACCGAGAATACCCAGCCATCGCACTGCAACTATTGGATATCTGTGTGCTGTGCCCTTACGTTCTATCCCATACTAGTCACACCACGATGCATCTGGCGGTAATTTACATGCTTCAATAATCAAAATATATGAATATAAATGTTGAAGTGTATAGCTACTAGGACCAGGTCCATATGTAATACATGGCCATACAATATCAAAGCAAGGAACTTGTTGCGAATTGCAATTCTTACACTGATTGCGATACATTATTGTCTTCAGCCATTATAATTTTATACTATAGGCAGTTTTAATGAAGTCGATGTTAAATATGTAAACAGTCAAAAACACAGCGAAACTCTAGTAGGAATGCATTTTGGTACTGGCAGGCACATTATCTGCCTTATGGTCTTTTGATAGCATAACTAAAGGTGTGAATATTCATACATCTGTTGCACTACATCAATTCATGAATTAGTTGCATTGTTGTCATGTCAAAGTGCATGACTTTAACAAACAAAAATAAGTGTAGCGATACGACATCTGCAGATTTTACTTAGTTATACATTGCAGGTATAGATCAGTAGCAGCACATTGAACATCTTTAAAAACAGCATAGACAATCATTATAAGAATAGAGGGCTTGCTTTTCAGTATTACAGGGAGGGCTGATTGACAGATTTGGTGGGCAAATTTGATTGGTTCAGTTTACAGAGTGCAACCAAGAAGGGCCCTTGTGGCTCATAGTTGCACTAATCTTTTATGTCTTTTATGTCTTTATGTAGGAAGTTTTTTCTTCACATATTCAAATTTGTGCATTCTAGTTTTTAGGAAGTTGAAATGTCTGAAAAGTGAGTGAGCCAGCTACCATCGTTCCCCCCCCCCACACACACTTTGAAAAGTGGGTGGGCCATGGGCCACTTGCCACACCCCTGTTCCTACGCCTATGGTCGCCACTCACCCGCGCCAAATGGTCGCCGGGAGCCTGAACCTGGCGCCACACGCAGCGCTCGGACACAGGGCGAACGCGTCCGCCACACAACCACCGGCACGCCGGACGCGATTTTCAGCGACATTTCACCGGACAGCCACGCCGCTGTCAGGCCATCGCGCCATCCAGGGACCTGTCAACTCCTCTACACTCATCGCGGGAAATTGCACATCGACACGAGGTTCACGAAACCGGACGGTCTATTTCGTCACTCTTACAACACAAATGTTCGGTGCGATTATCACAAACCAACTGCACGCTCCGCCGATCGCCCCACTTTAGCCGGCGACCGAACGGCGCCTGGTGCAGCACAGCCGCCCACTCGATTATTGAAAGCTGGCGAGACCGTAGCTGCGGCACTCCCGTCACGCCCGCCATCAAACAGCAGATCGCCGCCGTCATTAGTCAGCTGATTCTGCCACCAGTCTATATCAGGCAGCAGCGGCACCGCCCGCCCACCACCAGACCATCAGATTGCAGTTGCGATCAGACCACCAGATTGCCCCGTTAACCCGTCGGCCGATTGACAGCGGCTTTTAATTTGGGTAAATGCTCTGAGGCACGTGACCGGCATCCACAGGCACCACCCTCCCAGCGGAGCTAAATGTTTAGAGGTTCGCGGAAGGTGCGCTCAGTTAGTTAGAGTAACTGCGTTGCTACAGTTAGTTGGAACGCAGCCACGTTGACATATGTTCGAAGTGGCGTGGATGGCCGAGTGGTTAAGGTGTCGGTCTATGGGTACCAAAGGTCCCGGGTTCGACTCTAGCGCTACTCAGGACATTTCCCAATCCCGCGGCCCACCGGAGAAACAGTGTGGGCGGCGCCATTAGCCGTGAATGTGCATAAAGTGTGTCGTGAACCAACCAATAAACAAACAAGACAAATGTTCGAAGATTGATCCGTCCGTCCGTCCGTTTCACGCACGTCCGTTCTTTTGTCAAACAATCAAGAGAGCGACTAGTTAACTCTTGCCATGAACAATTAACCCACGTGGGTCAGACTCCCGCTACGCTACCATACAGAGATTCGGCGACTGTGCGGAGAGGGGAGGGCAGGTCGGAGGTCGGAGGCGGGTGGAGGTGGGGGTGGGGGTGGGGTTGCGGGGACAGGCCGCGAATTGGAGAGGACGAACAGATGGCTTGGTTCGGCGGAAAAACGGGAAAAACGGCCTCCAAGCGGTCGTTAGCTGGAAACGAGGCAGGTGGGGTCTGCCAGATGTGGAGTTGGGCAGCGACGCATGATTCTATTACAGCAGAGTTATGAGCACCCAGCCACGACGCACTGGCATCTGGAAAGATACGCGGAAATGTGTAGAACGACTGATATAGGCGCAAGGTTGTGCACCATCAAGGTGCATTTTTTCAGATGCACTTTTAATAACGCTACTGATGCTGTAGTAAAATTTTATGCGGATAAATATTGAGTGGTGCATTTCATCAACATCATGATGCAATGATCCTTTCGTTTGGCGGGAGGTGCGTCTGACATGTCCTGTGAATACCCGACAATTTCACCATCCCGAAGGTCAGCGCATAGGGACAAATAGCCTGCGAATGAACCATTCCTTTTCATGCGCGAATCCATCAAGACTGTCTCTCTCTCTCTCTCTCTCTCTCTCTCTCTCACTCTCTCTCTCTCTCTCTCTCTCTCTCTCTCTCTCTCTCTCTCTCTCTCTCTCTCTCTCTCTCTCTCTCTCTCTCTCTCTCTCTCTCGCTCTCTTGGGTGGGTTGGCTGTACAGAAAAATGCGACTCGATTTAACAAGAGCTTGCAGCAAAACTGACACCGATCATGGGCGGATCACGGAATTTTGATCGGAGGCAGTTGTTCTGGAGGGGCAACGCTTCTATGGTGGGTGGGTGGATGGATGGGAGGACGGGGGGACGTGCCTCTAGTTCCCCCTCCCGAATCCGCCACTGAGAGCCATCTGTTCTGACTGTCCGCCCCGTCGCCGATTGTCGCGCCAGACAGACTGGAGGTGGCACATCGTACAAGTGGACGGGCGGTGGTCGACTGATACTGCTGATAGGACTACGTGTAGAAATGACCAGTGCTCATTGCGGCATCCAACAAATGAGCAGACTAAATCCCAGCGAGTCATTATTGATTACATGTACGTTGGTGATAGCGATACGCTTCAAGCGTTTTCAATTTTTGAAATTTTTTTTCGGTGGGGGGAGGCTACTACTACTAGGCGAGTGTACTAAACCCCTCCGCACCAATACCACCCCAACCAAAATTTCATCAGACTTTACATCAGAGAAAGAAATTACATGAATCGTCATTTTTTTCTTTCACGATCGGTGAACATAATTCCTAAATGGTAAGCATTGGGGACGGGCGAAGCCAAAGCTATGGTGGGGGCGAGTCCAGGGTTGGGGAAGGGGCGCAGCTTCACAAAAGAAAAAAAAAGGCCTCCCTCTATAAACATTTGATGTTTCCTTATTCCCCCCCCCCCCTTCCCCCCCCCACAACCAAAAAAAAAAAATTTTCAACACAAACAATAATGAAAAAAATTCTTTTTTAATTTAAAAATACCTAATGGCGGAGCCACGAGAAAAAAGAAAGAACACTCTGGGCACAAGTCTTTCTGGTCACGGCCAAGGATTTTGAAAAGATCAGCCCAAGAGAATCGCCGAAGGGTGATCCGATAGTTGGGAGATGGAATATGTCGGCTCCAACAGCTTCTGTGCTACAGTCGGAATTTACAAGCACAAAACTTCGAGAAATTGAAATAATGGCAGAAATCAACGGAGTTTTCAAATGGGCGGATTTTGCATGGCCCCGGCCACGGGTGTGCCGCATTCAGGAGTATTTTGACTGCAGCCCTGTTAGTACTTCTAATCTTTTCCCTCCCCGAGGAAAGGTCAGGGGCGGAGTTTCCTATACGTTTGGTGATGCCTGGACCGCACCATCGTTGCATTCTTTACCTCATGGACCAATTTGATTTTTACTTCCCCTTGTAAACTGACTTGGGACGAGCCAGCTTCCAAAATGTCCAACTGCCATCATTAGGACAAGTTGCAGCGTAGCAACACCAAACTCGGAACATACTGTTATTTGATGAAGTCCAGAAAATCTGCTTTCTCGAAATTTGGATTAACGTCAAGGTTACTGAACTGAGGCCGGATCAAATTTCGTCTTCTTATCTAGTGAGGTACACCAGTAAGAATAGTGCACCAGTAAGGAGACGAATACATTCTTATTCGTCTTTTTACTGGCGTACCTTTAATGCAGAAAATGATAAAAGTGTGACATGAACATTCTATTTTGGAGTATCTTATAAGGTAAATGGCGTAGGGCCAGGTCAAATATAATGTATATTCTACACTGTCGTTTTACGACGAATGCTGCTGTTCTTTGTGAAGTCATATTTGAATTATATTTTAGAGGCACCAATGTCGTGCTACATGACATGCGGTGGCCAAATAATGACCTGAGATGACCTGACCTGACCTGACTTCGTGTGTCCGGCCCATATTTGCTTCTTTTCTGTGGTCGATATAATGAGACGCAAAATGTCGGACAACATGAATAAATGGGAGACATAGAAGGAGTTTTCAGATAAGCGCGAGGGGCAGAAATAATGCCACCGTGGTGCCGCATTGAGAAACATTTCTGTCCGCGCCGCAGTCAGTACCTGTAATGTTTTCCTTCGACGAGGAAAGGTTGGTCTCGCTGCTGACAGAATATGTTTTCCTGGTGGCATCGATGTCCATCGATCGAAATGTGCATCAAGAGTAGCTGTGTCTCAAGTAGATTCAACGACTGCGACGAATTAGGAACTATTAATACATGGGTGACATGGGTACCTGTGGTAAAGTGACCGGTGGGATGCGGGAAAGTAATGGTGACTAATGCACCGAAAGATGTTGCAGGGCCGAAAGGAAAGGTGTTGCAAGACCATAGCTAAAAACAAAAGAAGCTCAACTGTGCTAACTGGGCACCAGAAAGAAGAAATAACCAGCAGTCATAGAATACTTCGAAGTGGCATACTTAAGAAGGCTGCTTTGCTTTTTGTGTCACGAACACCATTTGTGTTATGGTGTAGATGGCTGAGGTCACTTCATCTGTATTCGTGCATTGCAATGTAGGTGCGTGCAAAAATGTGCAATGCATGAATATATACACACACACACACACACACACACACTATATATATATATATATATATATATATATATATATATATATATATATATATATATACATATGTAAGTATATATACAACACATATAATGACATACCCTATTAATTAGATAATAACAATGATAATAACACAATAGTGATAATAATGATAAGGTTAGACCAGCGAGCGCCCATCGGAAGCGGCCAATAGTTCCAGTCATGCCGTGGTACAGGGCTCCACCTAGGTTAGCCATGGTCAGTCATAGCCGTGAACTGGCCTGCGCAAGCGAGATACACTTTTCACGTGTTGTAAATTACATGGTGACAAACCACCGCTGGACTCCCTGCACCCGACTCGATCGCAACGCCTCCCTGGCGATATTCACAGAGTGGACAGTCACCTCCCGTACCGGAGAGACCAGCCACTGTTAGGTCATCTCAAAACACACACGTAGACACACCGTGAATGGAAAACGGGCGGGATGGACAGCTTTGATGTGGAATTAGCCGAAATCCGCTTCAGGTATAACCTTGTCCATATGGCCTCAGCCGCCGAGATGTTCCCACCTGCGCCGGTCTGAACTGGTTCGTAACCTCATACGCAGAGCGGTTCCCACATGCGCCGGTCTGAACTTGTCCACAGGGTCTCAGCCGCCGAGATGTTCCTACCTGCTCCGGTCTGAACTGGTTCATAACCCCCCATACGCAGGGCGGTTCCCACATACACCGGTCTGAACCGGTTGATAATCCCTCCATACGCAGAGCGGTTCCCACATACACCGGTCTGAACTGGTTCATAACCCCTCATGCGTAGAGCGGTTCCCACCTGTGCCCGTCTGAGCTGGTTCTCAGCGCCCGGCTGCGTGCGCTGAGACACACTGTTCCGTGCCAAACAACACCCCCACCGTCGGCGCAAGTGGTCCCCGGGGAGCGGTGGGCCCGGCTGCAGTGGGGAGGGGCAGGAACGGATGCCAGCAAAACTGAAGCAATGTGTCCAGGATGTGTGTAAACAGCGTGCTAAACAACAGTAGTGACCGAGCCCAGGAAATGAGCTTCAAGCTGGTGGTAATGGTGACGGTTGTTGCCGTTGTTGTTGCCGTTGTTGTTTTTGTGGTGTTGATGGTGGTGGTGGTGGTGGTGGTGGTGGTGGTGGTGGTGGTGGTGGTGGTGGTGGTGGTGGTGTGGTGGTGTTGGTGGTGGTGGTGCTGATGGTTGCGGTGGTGGTGGTGGTGGTGGTGGTGGTGGTGGTGGTGGTGGTGGTGGTGGTGGTGGTGGTGGTGTTGATGGTGGTGGTGGTGGTGGTGGTGGTGGTGGTGGTTACGGTGGTGTTGATGGTGGTGGTGGTTGCGGTGGTGTTGATGGTGGTGGTGTTGATGGTTGCGGTGGTGGTGTTGATGGTGGTGGTGGTGGTGGTGGTTGCGGTGGTGTTGATGGTGGTGGTGGTTGCGGTGGTGTTGATGGTGGTGGTGGTGGTGGTGTTGGGTGGTGGTGGTGGTGGTGGTGGTGGTGGTGGTGGTGGTGGTGGTGGTGGTGGTGATGGTGGTGGTGGTGTTGATGGTGGTGGTGGTGACGGTGGTGGTGGTGATGGTTGCGGTGGTGGTGGTGGTGGTGGTGGTGGTGGTGGTGGTGGTGGTGGTGGTGGTGGTGGTGGTGGTGGTGGTGGTGGTGGTGGTGGTGGTGGTATCATCTCATTGCTGAGATGTCGACTCCTTTGGGGTCATTTTAATCACTTTGGTACCTCGTAGTATAACTTATTAGGTGACATAGTCCTTCTACTTCAGGAAAACATCTCGCCAAACAAAGTCCCCCAAACCCTACAAGATTCTTGCTTTTGGGTGCCACCGTTAATGAAATTGAACAACTGTTGCCCTAATGACAAGATGCCCCACCCCCTCCAATTCAGGTGGACCTCATCACACAGCACGGTTAAGTTGCTCCTCCGACAACACCGCTTTATTTCTGCTTGCAGCGATGAATTCAACGTCTACAACAAAGTGAAAACACAAAGCGTATTGAAATATTACACAGGATTTGTTTAGGTAGTTTCTTAGTTACTTGACTACTTGGTTGGTTAGCTGGTCAGCTATTCCGTCAGTCAGTCAATCAGTCAATCCACCAGTCAATCAGTCAGTCAGTCAGTCAGCCAACCAAGCAGTCAGGCAGTTAGTCAGTCAGTCAATCAGTCAGTCTGCCAGTCAGAATCAGTCGGTCGGTCAGTCAGTCAGTCAGTCAGTCAGTCAGTCAGTTAATCAATCAGTATGTCAGTCAGTCAGAATCTCAGTCACTCTGCCAGTCAGCTAGTTAGTCAGTCGGTTATTCTACTTAGTCCATAATTAGTTACTTGCGGAGTTCGTGGAATCAAATATTAACGGCTTGCACGTATGCTTTCAACAGTGGCATACACTTGGTGCGGCGTGTTTCGCCGGAATCACGGCATGGTGCCGGGCCGGCGCACCAAAATATACAACCAAAACATACAACCAAAACATACAACCAAACATACAACCAAAACATACAACCAAAACATACAACCAAAACATACAACCAAAACACACAACCAAAACACACAACCAAAACACACAACCAAAACACACAACCAAAACATACAACCAAAACATACAACCAAAACATACAACCAAAACATACAACCAAAACATACAACCAAAACATACAACCAAAACATACAACCAAAACATACAACTAAAACACACAGCCAAAACACACAACCAAAACATACAACCAAAACATACAACCAAAACACACAACCAAAACATACAACCAAAACATACAACCAAAACACACAACGAAAACATACAACCAAAACATACAACCAAAACATACAACCAAAACATACAACCAAAACATACAACCAAAACATACAACGAAAACATACAACCAAAACATACAACCAAACATACAACCAAAATATACAACCAAAACATACAACAAAAACATACAATCAAAACATACAACCAAAACATACAACCAAAACATACAACCAAAACATACAACCAAAACATACAACCAAAACATACAACCAAAACATACAACGAAAACATACAACGAAAACATACAACGAAAACATACAACGAAAACATACAACCAAAACATACAACCAAACATACAACCAAAACATATAACCAAAACATACAACCAAAACACACAACCAAAACACACAACCAAAACATACAACCAAAACATACAACCAAACATACAACCAAAACATACAACCAAAACATACAACCAAAACATACAACCAAAACATACAACCAAAACATACAACCAAAACATACAACCAAAACATACAACCAAAACATACAACCAAAACATACAACCAAAACATACAACCAAAACATACAACCAAAACATACAACCAAAACATACAACCAAAACATACAACCAAAACATACAACCAAAACATACACTCGCCGGAATGAGAGGTTCATATCTGTTTATGTCACATTCGTCCCCACCATATCGGTCAGCATGTCACCACTCATCTGTCACCATCACAGCATTCATCGTCACATCAAACGCATAGTAAAATCACTATCCAACACCACGCCACACATGCACCCCCTCACAGTACCTAGCACCACGTCACACACGTAAGCCCTCACTGTACCCAGCACCACGTCACACACGTACCCCCTCACAGTACCCAGCACCACGTCACACACGTATCCCCTCACAGTACCCAGCACCGCGTCACACATGTACCCCCTCACTGTACCTAGCACCACGTCACACACGTATCCCCTCGCAGTACCCAGCACCACATAGCACCACATTACACACGAATGTATCTCCATCACATCACTCACCTGCTGCAATCGCACCATTCATCACCACATCAAACACATCCCCATACACTACTCAGCATATCACGCCACCGTCGTATCCATCCTCACCAAGCCACTGATCGCCACATCACACACCACTCACCAAGCCACTGATCACCCATCGCCACCATTCCCAAGCCACTATCGCCATCGCACACCATTCACCAGCCACTATGCCACATCGCACACCATTCACCAAGCCACTGATCGCCACATCCACGCCACTCACCAAGCCACTGATCCCATGCACACCTTCCAGCCACTGATCGCCACATCGCACACCACTCACCAAGCCACTGATCACCACATCACACACCACTCACCAAGCCACTGATCACCACATCACACACCACTCACCAAGCCACTGATCACCACATCACACACCATTCACCAAGCCACTGATCACCACATCACACACCATTCACCAAGCCACTGATCGCCACATCACACACGTACTTCAATCACACCGTTGAACGCCACATCAAACACATGTCCCAATCACACCAGGGCATCAACATGCCCTCCCCCTCCTTCCCTCCCTCCTCACAATTCGACAGATCGTGCCGACTCCGATGATCAGGGACGGCCGGTATATCGTCGGCGCGGTGGTCGGCTGAAGTGCCGCTGGCGCCGCGCGCCACCGCACGCCGGCGGCACCCTTTGTTCTGGAGCGCACGGGCGCTCTTTTTACCGGCGAGTGACATCGACGGGGACGGGGTGACCGGGTCAAGGCCGGCCGGTGCGTCGCCGGACAAAGGAAGCGGCGCGCTCAAAGGCGGCCGGCGGTCGCGTCTCCCGGTAAACGGCCGCCAACTGTGCCAGCTGCTGCCACGGGCCTTGACGGGCCCGGGCGCGGCGCGTCGGCCGCCAGGTTTTGGCGCCAAGCTGGCGATGGAAGTGATGCCGCGCTTTGTCGACTGGGATGAGCAGCGCTGACTGAAGGTGGTAGTTTGGCTGCATCGCCGATTGTTTGCTTTCTACTTAGGAGGTGGTGGACCGAATTTTGCAGAAGGTTCTGCCAGCCAGCGCTCGCAAACGAACGAACATTAGCTGCAATGAGTGGTACCGCTCCTTTCCGTTGGAGTGTGGGTTAATTGCTGATTAGTTCCCGATGTGAGCTGTTCAAATTTGACTTGGTACAAATGAGTTGATGCAAATTCAAATTGATACATCGCTAATACTCTTTACAGGGAAGTTGGATGAGAAGTTTTTCCAAATTCACAACTGGCGGTGAGTTTCCACACATGATTGATTAACGTTGGCTCCAGCCAGCAGGAGTGTCGATAATAATCTAGAAACAGGACACAAGACGGGGAGCTACCCCAACCCCGCTTGCTTATGAGCTACCATTAGCATTAAACACATTTGAATGGGTGATATGGAAAAACAGACTCCTTTTTTCATATTGGTCTTGCGACGCATGAGGTCTTTTTAGTAGCATAGCATCAGTAATCCCTCACCACAAATGATCGCGGGTGAAGCACACTTCGAAATTTGTTTAAAACCAATCATTTGTACTATTCCCCAACTCCAAAATGGGCCCTGGACATCGGACCGTTTGATTCACTGACGACGTTATATACCTAATGTGGAGTCGAGGTACCGGAACTGGTTCCTGGGGCATGAAAAGATGGGATCGAGGTGTCATCAATGCACAAGCTTAAACGAGACTGTAGATACTGACTGTAGATAAATCGACAAACTTAAACGAAAACGAAGTCACTATTATTGCGTACCCGAATTGTGACATCCCAGAAGGAAATAAATAGTAACTGTGAAATGCTTAACGATCTCACAGAATATAGCAAGTACACAACCTGTTTTTGTGCTTCCATGTATGCCTTCATTAATATAATTAATATGCAATGGCGGAACCAGGAATTTTAATGTGGGGGAGGCAGTCGTCTGGAGGGGCTAGTTCGAAAGTCATTTGAGGGCCGCCTTCCGCTGAAATTTTGCTCAGCGGGGGATGGGAGGGGATGCACTCTACCATACTGCAGGAGAGTGCACTCGAGTATTTTCTTCTCTGGAGGGTGACACTTTTCATCTAAAGTGGGCACTTATTCATCTGAAAGGGGTGCCTATTTGCAAAAAATATGTTTGACGGTGTGAACTCGACTATACAGAGACGGATGCCTTTCTCCCGATCAAAGGGGCAGCACTTTTCCATGGGTGTGGGGGTGTGGGTGTTGTGAGGGAGCACAGGCTGCCTCTCTGTATCCATCCATGATAGAATGTCCCCTGGGATGCTGTTGCACAGTTTGTTGCTTGCGTTTGTATCCTAAGCAAGAGTTCATTACGTGAGGATAATGGTACGCCAAGCTCAGTCCATCCCTGCGTCAGTCGCATCCCACCAACCCACACTGCCCCGGTACAGACTGCCGCAGTTCGTAGAATCTCGGCCACAGACCGCCACATTCTATCTCGGCACTGGCTCCCGCACTCTGTCTCGGCACTGGTTCCCACACTCTGTCTCGGCACTGGCTCCCACACTCTGTCTCGGCACTGGCTCCCACACTCTGTCTCGGCACTGGCTCCCACACTCTGTCTCGGCACTGGCTCCCACACTCTGTCTCGGCACTGGTTCCCACACTCTGTCTCGGGACGGCTCCCACACTCTGTCTCGGCACTGGCTCCCACACTCTGTCTCGGCACTGGCTCCCACACTCTGTCTCGGCACGGGCTCCCACACTCTGTCTCGGCACTGGCTCCCACACTCTATCTCGGCACTGGCTCCCACACTCTGTCTCGGCACTGGTTCCCATACTCTATCTCGGGACGGGCTCCCACACTCTGTCTCGGCACTGGCTCCCACACTCTGTCTCGGCACTGGCTCCCACACTCTATCTCGGGACGGGCTCCCACACTCTATCTCTGGACGGGCTCCCATACTCTATCTCGGGACGGGCTCCCACACTATCTCAGGACAGGCTCTCATGCTCTATCTCAGGACGGGCCCCATATTCCATCTCAGGACGGGCTCCCACACTCTATGTCGGCACGGACTCCCACACTCTGTCTCGGCACTGGCTCCCACACTCTGTCTCGGCACTGGTTCCCACACTCTGTCTCGCCACTGGCTCCCGCACTCTGTCTCGGCACTGGTTCCCACACTCTGTCTCGCCACTGGCTCCCGCACTCTGTCTCGGCACTGGTTCCCACACTCTGTCTCGGCACTGGCTCCCACACTCTGTCTCGGCACTGGCTCCCACACTCTGTCTCGGCACTGGCTCCCACATTCTGTCTCGGCACTGGCTCCCACACTCTGTCTCGGCACCGGCTCCCACACTCTGTCTCGCACTGGCTCCCGCACTCTGTCTCGGCACTGGCTCCAGCACTCTGTCTCGGCACTGGCTCCCACACTCTGTCTCGGCACTGGCTCCCACACTCTGTCTCGGACTGGCTCCCACACTCTGTCTCGGACGGCTCCCACACTCTATCTCGGGACGGGCTCCCACACTATCTCAGGACAGGCTCTCATGCTCTATCTCAGGACGGGTCCCATATTCCATCTCAGGACGGGCTCCCACACTCTATGTCGGCACGGACTCCCACACT
The DNA here is from genome assembly GCA_034440575.1 of Imbricaverruca yamaguchii. Classification (NCBI taxonomy): domain Eukaryota; kingdom Metazoa; phylum Arthropoda; class Thecostraca; family Neoverrucidae; genus Imbricaverruca; species Imbricaverruca yamaguchii. The sequence goes on from JAOTOL010001326.1 coordinate 408,446, forward strand.
CTGTCTCGGCACTAGCTCCCACACTCTATCTCAGGACGGGCTCCCACGCTCTATCTCGGAACGGGCCCAAATTCCATCTCAGACGGGCTCCCATACTCTATTTCGGGACAGGCTCCCACACTCTATCGGCACGGGCCCCACACTCTATTCCGCCTGGCTCGCTCCTCCGGCCCTACGGACACCTCGCATCTTCATCGGACCCGGCCCTCCCTACCTCTCTCCACCTATGTCGGCGTGGACTTTCACGTGCCTGGCTCGGCCTAGTCTGTACCCAGTCGGAACCACGGCCCGCATGGACACCGTACCTGGCTCTGCCAGCACCGCTGGATTAAATCTGCCAACGACACGCCACCGCTCCAACTCCGTGATAGCAATTAATGATCCCGCATAGTTGGGCTAGTGATGCCAAACCAGTGATGACTCGCCGCCCGGCCGGCGGTACGTGGCTGCGACTGACGGATTCGGAGAGTGGCGACGATTGGCATCACTTGCAGGCCGCACCGGATGCTGCGCTGGCCCAGCACTCTTGGGCCGGCCGGTCCGCCCAGCGACGGATTCATCAGGCTAATTTAATTACGTCAACGGCGTCACGGCTACCAGACAGCGGCGGCCGATCCGAGGATGTCCCGGGATCTCCGCCCCGGGACATGGCTCCGCCCCGACCCACACGGAGAGGCGGCGCCCCTTTGTCTGGAAAAGGCGTCACTTCAGGATGACCGAGTGTATCCCATCACTTGACCTTTTTCAGCCGAGGTCCCCTCCCCAGGGATAATCGAGTGCACCCCGTTGGAATTCTCCCAATCAGTGGCACCCCTCCAAACCAACGTTACCTCCTCCTCCTCCTGCCCATCGCCATTCCTCGATCCGCCCCTGCGCGACAGCGAACCGAATCGCCGCGGCGATGGGCGTGCAGCTCTCGTGCGGCGAGACGACGGGCCATCGTGAGAAAATTGCCGACCGGCTGCGAGAGTAGCCGGCTAGTGAAGCCGTGCAGCACGCCGCAGACTGCCGGCGGCCGCCCGGTCAAACCAAAACTGTCGCAGGGATCGGCGCACACAGCCAACACCCGGCCAAGTGAAGCCGTGCAGCACGCCGCAGACTGCCGGCGGCCGCCCGGTCAAACCAAAACTGTCGCAGGATCGGCGCACACAGCCAACACCCGGCCAAGTGAAGCCGTGCAGCACGCCGCAGACTGCCGGGGCGCCTCCGGTCAAACCAAAACTGTCGCAGGATCGGCGCACACAGCCAACACCCGGCCAAGTGAAGCCGTGCAGCACGCCGCAGACTGCCGGCGGCCGCCCGGTCAAACCAAAACTGTCGCAGGGATCGGCGCACACAGCCAACACCCGACCGTGACCGGCCCGCCTGGAACCGCCTCACATCATTGGGAAAGGCTATCATCAACGTGTCCGCCGGCCCATTCAGACCGACCGCTGACCAGGTGTACATCTTCCCACGTGACATGCTGTAATCTGGGTCCGCCAGAGCCAGTGGAGACGGCCGCACTGACATAGCAGCTTCACAGTGCAGCTTTGGTCCCGAATATCTTGAGTACGCTGTTGAATGGCCGATAATTACATCTGCCGCCTCGGCTGGATATACGGCGTGGTTGTGCTACATCCGTCCGTCAGAAGGGTCTAAAAACAGACACCATCTCACCGACACGGTTTGACCGACACCATCTCGCCGACATGGACGATCTCGGCAACCGCTGGTTCGATCTTAATGAAACCTTCACGAAACGAACGGCCGTGTGCCGGAGGCGTGCGGTTTGGACTTTCGTGACCTTGGGGTTTTATTAAGATCGAACCAGTGGTTGCCGAGATCGGTCATGTCGGCGAGCCAAGAATTGTGTTTTTGTGCGATATGGTGACCTTTGACCTGACCCAAGATCACGAAAATCCAAACCGCTCGCCTCCGTCACACTGCCGTTCGTTTGGTGAAGGTTTCATTGGAATCGACCCAGCGGTTACCGATATCAGTCATGTGGGTGAACCAAAAACTGTTTTTTTTCTGCGACTTGGTGACCTTTGACCTGACCCAAGGTCACGAAAGTCCAAACTGCACGCCTCCTGCACACGGCCGTTCGTTTGTTGAAGGTTTCATAAAGCTCGAACCAGCTTGCTTAGCGTTACGCCCATGGACGTTGCATGGGAAGAATGGACTAAAAAGCGATCGCGTCCCCCTTCATGTGCGAAATCCGTGGTGCCGCTGATGGCGTTGTACCAGATGCCACACATAGTCGGCCAGTGCGGATAACTGGAGACTCCCCCATTCGAGGGGGCCGAGTAGTCGAGGGGGTAAGTTGCCTGCCTCACAATCGAAAAATTGTGGGTTCGAGCCTCATATGTCGCTACTCTTCGCCCGCAACCAATCGGCGTGAGACGTTGGCGACGCTACATGACTCAACGGTGGTGTCGTAAAACCAATAACCACCACCATCCCAGATTTGCAGTGGCCCATCCCCACTCTTTCCTACGCTTGTGCGTGCATTCAAGGTGATCGAATGGAGGGACTCCAACGAGGCTGCGAACTCCCCCTGGGATGGAGCGCTGCGAAAGATGAAGACATTTCAGAAGTAATGCGTCCTCTCTACTATGTTTTTGGTGGAACTGACGACCGCTTCGCGGGCGAACCGGAGCTGGGACGACCCAAACATGTGAGAGAAACGTGTCATCCTAGTTAGTCAAATGAACATGTCACATGGCCCCGTCAGTAAGCCAAGTGTACATCACATGGTCCCGTCATTCAGTCAAGTGTACACCACATGGTCCCGTCATTCAGTCAAGTGTACATCACATGGTCCCGTCAGTAAGCCAAGTGTACATCACATGGTCCCGTCATTCAGTCAAGTGTACATCACATGGTCCCGTCATCCAGTCAAGTGTACATCACATGGTCCCGTCATTCAGTCAAGTGTACATCACATGGTCCCGTCATTCAGTCAAGTGTACATCACATGGTCCCGTCATTCAGTCAAGTGTACATCACATGGTCCCGTCATTCAGTCAAGTGTACATCACATGGTCCCGTCATCCAGTCAAGTGTACACCACATGGTCCCGTCATCCAGTCAAGTGTACACCACATGGTCCCGTCATCAAGTCAAGTGCACACCACATGGTCCCGTCATCCAGTCAAGTGTACATCACATGGTCCCGTCATTCAGTCAAGTGTACATCACATGGTCCCGTCATTCAGTCAATTGTACATCACATGGTACTGTCATTCAGTCAAGTGTACACCACATGGCCCCGTCATTCAGTCAAGTGTACATCACATGGACCCGTCATTCAGTCAAGTGTACATCACATGGTCCCGTCATTCAGTCAAGTGTACATCACATGGTCCTGTCATTCAGTCAAGTGTAGGCCACATGGCTCGGCCGGTGAACTGCGAGTTGCATAATGACTTCACACACCGCATACACACATGCGCAATGGAACAGCTCAACCTCGCAAAGCGTGTGGCATATATGTATATGTTTTTAAAGCGCTGCTGTCAGCGTTGGCTCGTCATATGAGTTTGTTCCGGCGAGACACGACCGCAGAGCCATCAAGACTGCGTCCTTGCTCGCCGAGCTCAACACCAGCAGCTTGCCCAAGGACCCGCACGCAAACATAGCCAGCCTAACGCTAATCGGAGCGAGCCCAGGGAATGTGACAGTGTACGGCGGCCTAGTCTAACACCGCAACTTGCTGTACTGCGGGATAGCATACCCACCTGGATCATCGAGCCCTTGCTATGTCGTACCCACGGCTCAAGATCCTGGATGGGTCGGGGGAGGGGGGGGGGGGATGGTCTGGACCCCCAGGTTTGGCACCCTGCTAATGCTAAGTTTCCATTTTCCATGTTCGATCTGAAAATATGTCTTGACAACCAGGACTTGGAGCTGCCTGGCTCCGTGAGAGACCTTCAGCCCTGATTCTATTTACGTGCGCCTGCACTTCGCCAGCGCCAATTCACCGACTTACGGCCGGCTTACGCGTGGCGCAGCATCCTGGCGTACTTCTGGTGCGTGCTTCGGCCATGTATGCGAGTCACCGATGGGCTCTGACGTCACACTCTAGGCCGCCAACGTCATACCAGCTGGATGCTCGATTGCGCCATGAACGGTGCCGGTTGTTGTTTGCTGCGCCACAGGCGACACGACACAGTACCGGCTGACCTCCAGCTAAGGCACTACTCAGAAATGGCCGGGTCGAAAATTCCAGCAACACCATCTGAGATCCGCAGAAAAGCTCACAGCTGTACATGCCTACCGTCAGCCTGACAGCCGCCACATACACACTGGCTAGATCAGGACCTCTTAATTTATTAGCTGAGAGCGAGGGGCAGGGGCGGAAGAGGGTCGCTCCAGGACGAGGGTCTGGCAGTAGCCGACGGAAGTCCTGCATTTGCCAAAGGGCGTGGTCTCTCAGTCTAAGATCCTTAGTAGAGACCCTGGTCTAAGTAGGCACAAAATGAACGTTGAGCAACATTTTCTGTTCCAATTCTCATGACAAAAAGAAGAGCAAGTTTGGGTTTAGGGGCGCGTCGACTAAGAAGAGCAAGTCACTTACCTACATTCTCTTTCGTGCTCTCGGTAATAAAATGCGTATATATTATCCAGAACCGTGGCTATGTAGACGGGAACCATGTTTACAGCGATTCCCAGTCAGACAGACTGCATCTGCTCCCCAACTGTCTGTGGTGGACGTCACCGACGCCGAGCACAGTCCCGTCCCGTCAGTGATGTCACTGGTGACGTCACACTGAGTGACGTGAGCAGATCGGGTGGTGACGTCGGCGCCGGCCGTGGGTGCGGCAGGGCGAGCGACTCGCGCCTGGACGGCCGCCAGTACCTTGCCGCGGGTAAACAGACCATTAGTCGATGGCAAGGCTCGATTGGATGCGGTCGGCAGGTATTTCCCCAGAGTCTACCTGCCTTCGTCGTCACGGTGTGCTACAGGGACGGCTCCAGGAGCGCTCATGGGGAGGTGCGGGAGGTGCATGCTTTCTCGGTGGGGATCTTGGCAACAAATCCACTGACCGGAGGGGGGATGCTCTCGAACCTTGCTCATGGGGAGCCTTTCAAGACTGAAGGGGCGCCACCTTTCCGTGGGGATGCCCCACATGCTCACAGCACCCCTATCTCCGCCTCTGTTATGCTGGCTTATCACACTCAACTAGGCACCGACCAACAACTGGAGCAGCGATCGTCAGGTCAGCAGTACCGACTGACTGGGGCTCGTCAGCAGTACTGACTGACTGGGGCTCGTCAGCAGTACCGACTGACTGGAACTCGTCAGCAGTACCGACTGGGGCTCGTCAGCAGTACCGACTGGCTTCCAAGTACGCGCTCAGAGTACTGACTGGGGCTCGTCAGCAGTACCGACTGACTGGGGCTCGTCAGCAGTACCGACTGACTGGGGCTCGTCAGCAGTACCGACTGACTGGGGCTCGTCAGCAGTACCGACTGACTGGGGCTCGTCAGCAGTACCGACTGACTGGGGCTCGTCAGCAGTACCGACTGACTGGGGCTCGTCAGCAGTACTGACTGGGGCTCGTCAGCAGTACTGACTGACTGGGGCTCGTCAGCAGTACCGACTGCACCAGCTGTTAATGCCTGCAGGTAACACGTTCACGTACATCAATAGAAGCGTGGCCCAGCATACAGTGTTGGTGGGGCGATTGAAAGGAATACACAAGAGAGCACTAGGGAATTATTTTCTTCCATCTTCCTCATGCAATTATAATTATTTTAATTAACGTCTAACGGAAAAACATCATTGGTACTTTGCTTCACCAGTGGCAGTTTCGAGTGCAATCTTCGCGAACATTTGCACTTGAGAAGGGTGTGTCGGTTCATCTCGGGTGCTACCTTGTGGTCTTGCTTCACGCGAATGCACCACGGATGAGTCACGGATGCTACTACACACGACCAGCAGAAATGCCCGGCTCGCGAGGACACCATGGGCCTCCGTCCCCATCCCGCTCCCAGCGTCCGCCGAGTAACAGCGATACGATGTGCCATCGTCCGATTCATGGGATCAATTGTCCCAGTCTTTACATGTTATGGTGGGTTTTGATGTGTCACAATGGGCTTTTGTGTTGCATAGCTTTGATGAGGAGCACGGACCTATTTGCATCCAAGACTGACATGCTAATATTTTATCCGAACTATCAAGAAATATCATTGTTCCAACATACTTCGACAGGCAGAGGCACAAACCAGAATGCACCATACTTGACGGGTGGATGCCACATGATGCACGACACCCGGTGAGCCGGGCGTCCATCAACCAGATGTGCTTTCTGCCCCCATCAATATGTTCGTGAATCATAAATGGATGCATCGTTGTCCTCCTGGGGCACATTAGCTGGACGCAATGCCAGATGCATGGATGGCGCTTTAGTGTTATCGGGCGGTGCTTGAGCACCATCTAAGGAATGCTCAGCCACCTACGTGTGACTGAGCATTGCCTAGCTTATTTATATATATATATATATATATATATATATATATATATATATATATATATATATATATATATATATATAAATTGGTGCCTATGGACATGTGTGGTAAGACATAACACCTAGCAACCGCGAGACCATGCGAAAGCACCATCTGAAAGTCTCGAGAGAAAAAATTGGAAAGCTACACTAGTGGTCAGATGCATTATATGGTCTTTACTAAAGCTACCAGGAGTACATATACCGAAATTGAGATGAAATTCATGGGAACTCAAAACTAATTGGAGGAGCAGGCATGGCCGGCCCATTGAAGCTCAGGCAAGTCAGTTCAGTAGCCAGACAAACTAGAGTGACGGTCACAAACCAGCAGTCACCATCCAGTCAAAACCCAAACTAAGATGATAAATCAAAGCTCGTGCATGCACACAAGGCGTCTCCTACTCCGCGAAAATATACCGCGGACAGCTTAGTAGCTGCACTCATATCATTGCCAATCATACATTTCTTCCAGGACCGATTCTGCAAGTGGAACGAAATACAATTTGGGAGAGCATGATGCTCCAGGTGCGGCAAATCCATCCACAGTGTTAGATACTTCCCAGCTGAGAATCAGCTTGGCGAGACGATCAAAAGGGCGCAGCGGCTCTAATTATCGAAATCAGTAAATGCTTGTTAAGCTAATCCAAGTCCAACTACTTAGAAATATATGTGCACTAGATACCCAATGCAACCAAAACACCCAAGGTACCACCAACTGCTGCAATGAAAGGCGTCAGTCAGGCGATAAATCGCAAAACGTTGTCACGTCTCAACTTCAAATAATATTTCAACACAATGTCCTGCCCTTCCTTAGTTAGTTATTCGAGTTTAAGGGCGCTTCGACCAAAACGTGATCATTTAGCGCCCATAACTTCCAGTTGAGCATCAGTTAGTTAAGCAGGCAGGTGTTACGGGTGTGTGTAGATGGCTTGAAAACCGATCGCTTTCAGAAAGCGGAATATGCTGCCAGAATGAACAAGGTCCGAGTCATCGGCTAGCACATCACGATATGTGTTGAGCCGTGTATTATTTCCATAGAACAACCCTCGCTCTGTTGAGAACTGCTCGCACGAGAAAAGCACATGACGCACGGTCAGGTTTCCCCCGAACAGCAGGGACAGGTCCTGCCCTTCCTAATATCACGTTGCGTACGTTGCGTACGTGGCGTACCAGGATTGCCAGTTGCATTCCTTCTGCATTCCTTCTGGTGTCGAAGAATACATGTCGTGGACGTGGCAGGCGACCGCCGAGCGGATCACGTGGCGGTGAAATACCTGTGCAAGAGGTACTTCTCGAGGGGGGGTCCCCTCAACCAAGCTGCGCAAAGAAGTGTTAGCGTTCAGTCGTCCTAAAACTTGGCGTCGTGGCGGTCCCAACCAGAAGCATCCTACCAAAACATGATGCATAGTAGGCGGGCCAGAGCAGTGTGGGCACAAATGTTGGGCACCGCCAGTCAGTATGTAGCCGTGCGTCGCGAAGATGCAACCTATCATCGATCGGGGGAGTGTTACTTCTTCCCGTCGTTGGGCTATGTGTGAAGAACGCCGCTGTCGTTTGTGTCTGCTTCAAAATCCTCAGCTTACTGCACTTCTAGTTACAGGTTGGTATCCATTCTGACCGAAAACGTGACAACGTAGTAGGATATAGATATTTTGGGTGGAGCCGTAGGTGAACTACACGGTCATTGATGATAGCGTGCTTGGCATTTATGTTGAGTGTTCGACCAAGGGTAGCCTTTTAATGCGGGGACACTGCGATTACCTTCAGTCCAAATAACAGTTGGGACTGCATCCGCTCCTCCAGTATCTCGCCCCGTCTCTCCGGTCAGATCCTCACACCCCGTCTCGGGGGGGGGGGGTCGTCGATAGGCCTCCCTCTAATCTTCAAACTAAGCTTTGCATGAAAACGAAAGAGGTGTCATCGGAAGTACTCGACGAGTAGGGCCCGACACCATCCCCCAAAATTAAACGCCCAAAAAAGTGACGCAACTAGGTTTAATGCGTCATGTTTTTGGCTCTGGGGAGTTCACTTTGGGGAATATTTGAGGAAAAATTTATTTGGAATCAGAAAGGGACAGTGATATCGACCAGGACCATAAAATGTTTGGCCACCGAAAAGTCAAAATTCATTTATTTTTGAACTTTTAAAATTTTGAATTTTCAAGTTTTATTTAATTGTCCTTGTCTAATGGGTAGAGCGGACCGAAACACGTTGTTCGAAATCAACTTGCACCCATAAAATATGCTTACTTTAGCCAGAATCTTCGATTTAACTCTAATGGGCAAATATGCAAAACTAATATGTAACCAAAAGCAGACAAAATGACAAATTCCTCTGATGCGTTTTGTTGCGTTCCTAAAGATAAGCAAACGCTGAAAGCTTCATTAAAATATCAGTAGCCGCTAAAACGTGACGACTGGTTGAACGTTTTTGGAGGAGACCTCACTCGACCTAGACTAACTCGTTGACCCTAGATGGCCTGAATTCAAAATTGTAACACAACATGCCAAATTGATGTGGGAAAAGGTATGCGAAGTTTTGGCGCTCTGCCGTGCGCCGTTTCTTTCCTTATCGATGGAAAACTTTATGGGACCGTTGAAGACCACTCCCCACCTCCGAGACGGCGCGAGGTATCCAAAGGTGACGACCCGACGCGAGCTGCATGCTCTGGAATGGGTCGTTGCTACGCCAACTGCTGCAACCTCCAGCACATGCTGCAGAAACTGCTGAAAAGCACACCACCGCAAGCCCAAGTAGTGCCCACCATTTAGGTGAAGGAGTGTAGGAATAGCACCACTCTTACAACCTAGAGCAATCTTAATGCATTTGTGTCAAAATTCCCCCTGTAAGCCGAGATCAAATGCGAAACGGCTGACTGTAGGTCCACATGTTAATTACGCAGCTATTTGCCCGATCTAAATGTTGGTTGCTCAGCTGACTGTGCGATCTAAAAAATAATCTTCCACTTCGGTCGACACCTCGTGACATATATATATATATATATATATATATATTTGATGGTGTTATCCACGCGTATTTTACAAACAGAACAAGGACTTGTGCAGCGCTATTTGTCCGTACGCTGAGCAGCTTGGCGCCCCTTCCAGCCGCACTGGACCACTGAGTGTCTTTAAGCTGCGTATCTGACAGACTGGGCTGCGTACATCCGCATCTGACAGTCCGGGCTGCGTACACCCGCATCTGACAGTCTGGGCTGCGTACACCCGCATCTGACAGTCTGGGCTGCGTACACCCGCATCTGACAGTCTGGGCTGCGTATACCCGCATCTGACAGTCTGGGCTGCGTACACCCGCATCTGACAGTCTGGGCTGCGTACACCCGCATCTGACAGTCCGGGCTGCGTACACCCGCATCTGACAGTCTGGGCTGCGTACACCCGCATCTGACAGTCTGGGCTGCGTACACCCGCATCTGACAGTCTGGGCTGCGTACACCCGCATCTGCCAGTCTGGGGAGTTCGACCACCGGGAACATCCTCTAATGTGGTCTTGCAGGTTAGTTATTGATGGAGCCGAGTTTGGATCGCCTCTCCGTGGCTTTTACTGACCACATTTACGCCGCAATGTCTGCTCTGCGCTAACATTGCTTTTATTCTAAGTTGTAGCCGAACATCAGATTTTCGCACGGCCGCTTGGGAAACATGTGCCAAATGCTTCCTTATTTCCGACGCATGCAGCTTAAGGAATAGGTGAATGATCGGTTCATTTCTGGATAAAACAAATATATACGGCAAGAGCTACATTGTACTATCATTCACCATTCTGACATACATTCTTGAATCACGAGCATAGGCGCCTGCTTGTTCGCATCACGAAAAAATAGAGTTGGTGAGCCAGTATGTAATCAGGTACGGCGCTCCGACAAAAATGGGCTCTGACGCATAACAGTCGTGATCTCGTCGCAGCCGTTTCACGGGGCCGCCGCTGCCGTCGCCTGCCGGCAGACGCCGCCTTCTCCCGAGCTCCGCCGGATCCTCACACGCGTCCTGCGGCCCCGGCGCCACTGAAAAATTGATGTTGTTGTCCGTCCGACTCGGGCTGCGGAGGCAGGTGCGCCGCGCTAATGGGCCATTCGGCTGCTTATGGCTCCGGCCGAACACCAAGAACACCATCAGCCGGTCGGATCCGTCAGCCGGATCATGAAGTCGAGTCGGATCCGCCGACCGGATCCTGAAGTCGATTCGGACCCGCCGGCCGGATCCTGAAGTCAAGTCGGATCCACCGACCGGATTCTGAAGTCGAGTTGGATCCACAGACCGGATCCTGAAGTCGAGTCGGATCCACCGACCGGATCCTGATGTCGAGTCGGATCCACCGACCGGATCCTGATGTCGAGTTGGATCCACCGACCGGATCCTGATGTCGAGTCGCACGGGTAGAGTGGCAGAGCGCGGTCTTGCCAACGGAATCCCACGCACGGGCTTCTCGAGCCAGCACAATCGAATGGCGTGGGCTGGACTGGTGCGGTGGCGCGCCGACACCCCACGCTAAACACACCGTAGACACGTGGGTCCAGCCCACGCCTGGCCTGAACCGGCGACGGGCTCGTGTACAGCCAATCAAACAGAGCGCGTCCGGTTTGGCAGCTGGCGGTGAAAAACTCGCGGATCTGACATTCAGAGGCCGCCCAGGTCTGCCACATATCTCGGCTCGGCCGGCACGTGCCGAATATATCCACTGCGGCGCGTCGCGGGAGAACAATGCGCCACAATAGCCGCCGGCCGACGGCGGCGGGGAGACGTGTCCGGCACTGCTACCGTGTCAGGAGGCTCGTGTTCCGCGCCAAAGGACACGTTGACGTCCATCCCTCACACAGACCGGGCTGCGTGACCAGGGACCAGGGAATGGTTGTCACGGCGCGGCGCGCATAAAGATAAAGGGACAAAGAGCCGAATACAGACGAGTTAAGAGACAGACGGGGCACAAACGGCAGTGCATTGGAGGCGTGCGCGTGAGGTTTCAACGCGGGGCTATTAATACTTAACGTGAAGCCAAATTGATAATATAATATCGCCTGCCCAAGCATCGCATAATTAGCAATTGTACTTGGAATAAAATGGAAACATCAAAAGACGCTTCCAGATCTATGCAAATGAAAACGAAAATGAATGCAAATGACTATGCACGCCAGCAATTACACAAAAAAAGTTGCGCTGGGAGAACAAATGTAACCGGTTCTCGCAACACCTTTCTGCCGCCCAAGGGCCGCAGCAACAGATTGGCTGCGGCAAGGTCTGCGCCTGACGTGTCTGGCTTCGGAGTTGATAGCTTCTGTATGCTAAACATGGCCTGCACGGCGTAATTTCAATCCCAGCCCAGACCGAGAAAAGTCCAATATCACCACGACTTCATAAACCACGAATCCGTGTCGCCACTAAGTTCGCTGAGTCGGCAAAGGTATTGAAAAACTCGGCGACTGGCGACGACCTGCGGCTGGCATATTTGACGAAGTCCGGCCTCCGCGAGCGTAGTGCTGGCGAGGCGTATTGCTGCCTGCGCTGCCCGCAGAAGCCGTGCCAAACTATACGGAAACACGCAGGTGTTTCGCTGAGCATGCTCCACACTGAACCGATATGGCGGCGTCTAGTTATAACTTCACTTCGCATTTCTACACCGAACCGAGATGGCAGAGGCTAATTCTTCACCTCTCATTTCCACACTAAATCGAGATAGCAGCATCGAATTATTGGTTCACTTATCATTTCCACACTGAACCGAGATAGCAGCGTCTAATTATTGGTTCACTCCTCATTTGTCGATTGAGCGAGCGTGGACAAGAAATATTTGTACCCGACTTCTAAGTGCAAAATCAACCATGTTCGCCGCTATGCAATCTACATTTCCTGTGTAATTTCTCCTCAACAGAGGTGGTGTGTTAGACATAATTCACCATTAACAATAACCGCAGCCAAATGAGAATGCGAACGGTCTGCTACTCCACGGGTGGTGGAGATAAATGTCCTCATCAACGGTGAAGTAAGGTCAAATTATGGGTCGATATTTGGGTCAAGCACGTTACAACCATGGGCGTGGGCACGATATCAAGGTTAGAGTGCGAAGAGAACAACACCAATTTCGACCATTTTTTTCGCGCAGTACCAAAAGGCAACCATCTCAATTCCCTAAAGTCGGAGGTGAAGAGAGCTACCATCTCTGACTCACACACATTCCTATGCTGCACCCATGACAGTGAGTCCGAACAAGTAGGCACACATCTCACCCCACGTCTCACCTGCATTACGAGCGACAGCACCGCACATAGAGCATTGCATATCACCCGTAATAATCATCATCCAGTGATGTCATTATGATGTGATCCATAATGATCCGAAACTTAGCAACTTGTCGCAATACCCGATCGATCTTCATGCGAAGATAGTCAATGTTTAGCTAGTTAGCAAAGTTGACTTGGGCACAATCGTCCGAAAATGAAATGGTCGGGGTGAAGTACCACCCAGTGAATGGTGGGTGGCGGCTCCCGGGTCCAAGTCACTATCGCACGTTTCTAGCCAGCCGGTGGAATGTACCGCCAACATTTATCACCATGTTTTTCCATATATTGCCACTTGATTTCCGAATACATTGATCAACACCACGCTGTTACACTTATCATTGCGAAGTGGAAACAGACGAAGTCAGCTGCTGTCCGAGCAACACCTCTGGTCCATACGGCATCTCTGGTTCATACATATCTGGTCCGGACATCTCTGGTCCGCACGACATCTCTGGTCTGCACGACATCTCTGGTCCGTACATCTCTTGTTCGTACATCTCTGGTACGTACATCTCTGGTCCGTACATCTCTTGTTTGCACATCTCTGGTACGCACAACATCTCTGGTCCGCACATCTCTGTTCTGTACGGCATTTCTGATTCGTACAGCGTCTCTGGTTCGTACGTTATCTCTGGTCCTTACGGCGTATCCGGTCCGTACGACATATCTGGTCTTTACGGCATCTCTGGTCCTTGCGACATATCTGGTCCTTACGGCGTATCTGGTCCGTACGGCGTCTCTGGTCCTTACGGCATCTCTGGTACGTACGATATATTTGGTCCTTACGGCACCTCTGGTCCTTACATCTCTGGCCTGTGCGCCATCTCTAGTCCGTACAGCATCTCTGGTCTGTAAGGCATCTCTGGTCCGTACGACATCTCTGGTCGTACGACATCTCTGGTCCACACAACCTGGCACCACGAGTCGACGATGGGGATGCAGCAGTAATCAGGAATGACGACGTTGATCACAATGAAGAAGTGGCAGAATGGTGTGATAGAAATGGAGATAAAAACCCTGAATGCTTTACTTGGAACGAGATGCTGCAATCCCAAATTTCTTCCGGCAGGTGGCGCTGCTGCCTTCTTTCCGATCACTAACTTTTTATCAGATGAAGTGACCACTGAGCGTTCAGAGTAGATCCTAAGCTTTTGGGAAGCCCAGTTCTAAAGACTCACTGACGTCAGGTATAGAGAGACTTACTCTGATGCAGTGACGTACCAAAGGGAGGGGGCACTGGTAGCAGCTTCCCACGCCCCTGAGAAGCTGTATGTATGGCCTCCCAAGAATCGCGCCAAGGTTCGGAAAAATTGCGCCAGGCTCCCTAAAAAAATTCCAATGGGGCCTCCAAAAATCGCACAGGGCTCCAAAAATCCACAGGGTCACGATTTTTGGGACCCAAAAATCGTGAAGTGGCGCCGGAAAATGACGCTAATGGCCCCAAAAATCGTACCAAGGCACCTGAAAATCGTATTGGATCCTCAAAATCGTTCCAGGCTCGTAAAAATAATGCTGAGGGTTCCACAAATTGTGACCGGGACTATGAAAATGCCGCTTGGGCTCCGAAAAAGTCGCGCAGGGCCCCAAAAAGTCGCGCAAGGCCACCAAAACATCGCAAACGCCCTCCCCCCCCAAAAAAAATGAAGCTGGGACTTCGAAGTCGTGCCTGGCCCCTGGAAATCACGATATGGGCCCAACAAGTCTCGCCGGCGCCCATGAAAATCATGTTGGGGTCTCAAAAGCTCGCAAATTGGTCCCCTGAACATGACGCTAGGACCAAAAGTTGGGCTGGGGTTCTCGAAAGTCACGTCACGATGGGGCCACACAAATTGACTAGGCCCTTGAAAATCACGCTCAAGACTCAAAAGGTCAGATCCGTGCCCCTGAACCTAGTTATGTTGCTCCCGAAAATTCGGACCGTGGTCCTGAAAAATACGCCTGGGCCTCAAAATGTCGTGTCTGGGCAACTGAAAATCACGCTAGGGGCCCCAAGAAAAATCGTTCGGGATTCTTGAAAATCACGACAGGGACCCAAAATGGTCGAGCCGGGCCCCTGAAAAGTACGCTGAGCCTGGGGTTCTCAAAAAGTCGTGCCCGGACCCCAGTCACGCTAGGGACTCGAAAGGTCGCACCAGGGCACCAGAAGTCTTATCGGGACCACCGAAAAAGATGTAGCTGAGGCAACGAAAGAAATAACAATCCAGACATCAAACATCACTCTGCGGTCCCAACAATCGCTCCAAAAGTTCCGAAAAATCTTCCCCACAAAAAAGTGTCTAAGCAACACAAACGTGAGCTATGGATGCCAACAAATCACGAATGGGCTTACTTAAGAAGCCGCACTTAAACCCGCCAAAGAATAGCTCCTGAGCCAAAGAAGTTGCAGATGGCTTCCCAAAAGTCAATGCCTACCCGGAATATCACTATAGGGCAAAATACAATGTGTCAAAGATCGCAGTGATATACCAAAGAAGCAAATGCCCCTCCCCCTCCTGAAGAGGTGGGCACCTAAGAATCGCGCCGGTGTCCAAAAACAATCGCGCTGAGACTCCATAAATTCGCGTCTGGACGTCCAGAATTTGTATACATAAATGAATATAGCGGCACCAAAAAAGAAATACGCACCGGGCCCGAACATCAGCGCTGGACCAGCCAAAATCGCGCTTGAACCCAGCTAGGTACAACGCGTTCCGCAAACTGGAGCCGATCCAGCCAAATATTGCGCTCGGGACACAAAATTCCTTTCGGTAGTTCCACAAATTATAGTTGGGCATCGAAAATTTTCATCGAGGCTCCAAAAAGATTGGCATTGATGGCCCCAAATAAGCACAACGTGGCTATAAAAATCGCACCATGACCAGACAAAAAAGGCCGGAGCCATCCAAAACAAAGAGATTCCTAAAAATAAATGTCCGAACCGGGAAGCTAGCTCCAGAGACCCAAATATGTCAACCGATGCTTTTAAACATCGCATACGATCCAGAAAAAAATGTACCGGAACTTTAAAAACATGCGGCAGGACACAAAGATATGGCACCGGAGCCGGAACAATTAGAACGGAACTCAGACTTGGAAACATTCATAAGTCACCACAAATCGCGTAGAGCCGAGAAAACTGGCTTCGGGTCCCCAGGAATCACGCGCATGGGCCCGAAAAGCCGTGCCGAGACCCTGATAAATCATACCGGAGCTTCCCAAATTGTGCTGTGGTCCCACAAATGTGCGCCAGGAGCCCAAAAATAAACATAGCATAACCCTAATAGCAAAACGGGAGGCCGAAAGTGCACTGGGCCCTCCAAAGTGTACAGTCTCACAAAAGGAGGCAGGGCCTTAAAACATGCGAAGCAGCTCTAAATGAACATACCGGGAGCTGTAAGAAAACATAACGGTAGACCCGAAAGGTAAACGAAAGGTTACGCAACGGGCAAAAAAGAATCATAAAAATGGACGAAAGAAAATGCAACGGGTAAAAAAGAATACCTAGCTCGCGACTCGGTTCGGTAGCTAATCTGGAAGCGTATGCAAACAAAGAGATGATGTGCATCAAAGCTCAACGGATCTCCGGATTTCTTAGCCACCAGAAAATGTTGGAATAAGAGAGCTAATAATGGAATTTAGTTCCTCGAATTCTTCCAGCGAACCCCCATACGAAGCATTTCACACGTCAAATATGGCACAAGACTACCATGTGACACCAATTTCCAAAACGTAGAGGAGGCCTAGCAGAAACTTAGTATCGCACGATGTGTGGCGAATGCTCCGAATGCGCAAACGGGTGCAAATGTATACAAATGTTGGCGTTTTTGCGACAGTGTTTTTTTCACTAGAATGCCTGAAATTGGAAAATTGTGCATATTAAAGTGATTTGTACAGGTGCATTTTCCACCGAATGAGGCGACGCATCAAGGGATTCCAAAAGGAAAAAATCTTCGAACAGGACATTGGGAGTTAGTGTTAAAATCAGAAACGATTGTGGTAGATTGTGCCCCTCCACAAGACAATTAAGTTCGTCATTAATTACTTGATTTATAAAAGCGCCAGTTAAAAAATAACAATGCTCCAAATCCGACGATTAAAAAGGGGGTTAGGTGGGCCTCCTTCAAATCCGTTCGCCTCTCCCAGCGGAAATTCTAAGTACGCCACTGCGCTGATGCCTTATATGCTGGATATATAGATTGGATACATACAGGATAGTCATTTATACAGATTTAATTACATGCCGTACCAGCGTAAAACCGGCGCAACTAAATCAACCAAGGAGTGCGACGAAGAATTTGGAAGAACAAACAACGAACATTATCTCTACCGTCAATTACGAGAACGTGACGATAATATATCTTCTCACCATGTCCGGAAACTTCTTCCGAGATGATGAATTGCGCGGATGTTCCGGCGCGGAGGCAATATCACATCAGCAGCATCCGGCTGGCACAGCGAACGAGCGACACAGCGAGACTGAGAGCTGCCGAAAGTGCGGGCCGGCCTGGGTGTTCGCATCGTACCCGTGTCCTGTGTAGCTACGAGCAGCGTCGACATTATCGACGTCCGGGAGGGTCGCATGCAGGGGGCTGGTGTACTGGCTGGGGGCTGGTGTACTGGCTGGGGCTGGGGGGGGGGGCTGGTGTACTGGCTGGGGGCTGGTGTGCTGGCTGGGGGGTGTACTGGCTGGGGGCTTGTACTGTGGACTGGTGGGGTGGTCTGGCTGGGGGCTGGTGTACCGGGAGGATGTGCCCTTCTCCCGGTAGAAAGTTGGGCATCTCCCAGGCCGGGAAAGGCGTCCATCAGGAAGGCTCGAGTGCACCCCCACCACCCACCCACTCCACTTATCAGATATTTTTCAGCCAAGGATGCTCTTCTCAGAGGTAAAGGCGCTCTTTGAATATGTTCGAATGTACCCTCGCTCCCTCCCCTCAAAATGTTTGTTTGACGAATGCGCCTTCGAATGTATGTACCCTCATGGACATCCCTGTATCCCCCTCAGTTGCTCATTGCCAGAGGTGCAAAAATGTGCCAATAGGATACCCTCTCTTGATTCCAAAGGCAAGTTCTGCTACCTATCACATGCCGCCCTACCTAATGCATCTACCTCTGTATACTTGCATTCCAGCGTACAGTACCGCCACCGGAGATGCAGAACGCTACCTAAAGGTTGATTTTGGTTGATCTTGGAAGGCAAACGTTGATTTTCCTCAGTCATTGATTTATTGGTTACAAGAAATATTACATAAATGTACTATTAACGTCACAAATAGCTCGGCAGTTAGCCTGGGTGTCGTGGCACCTGAATATACTGCTTAGGCATAGGTGCGTTCGGAAACATTATACGTACGCAAGAAATGCAGGTACCAAGGTACCAGGGCGCTCAGCATAACTGCCAAGTTATTTGTGACGCCAATTGTACCTTGGTGTGGTGGGAAACAGCATACCTATGCGGGATATTCAGGTGCCAGGACGCCCTGCTTCATCGCTAAGCTATTTGTGACCAAAATTATACACACAATCAGTGAAGTGAAACACGGGGTATACTAGATCTGCAAGAATGTCAAACCTATAAGAATGCAATATGTCAATCAAGAATGCCTGCAGAACGTACCAATTTGTGTAACAGCACACTTCAGTTGTTAACAGTGAATGTAGATAAAATGTAAAAGACGCCAGAACAAGCTGAGGCTGCTAAGAACATAACATAACGATAAAGCTTCCAAAATTGCGTTGCAACACCATGGGTACAGGGATGAGACAAAAGCAGACTGGTCCTTGATCTTTGCCATCTAGAGCGTTGCCCTCTCCAAAAATAAAACATCCTCCATATTTAGTTTGGAGGTTGAATGGTGTGACATACAAAAGTGTTGATTCACTTTTGGCATAAAGCTCGCAACTTCCTTGGATGTCACAGTGTGTTCCATATACTACACACAGAAAGGACACTATCTTCCCAGAGTAGGCTTGCTCACAAATTTTCCTCTAATTCGAGTATTCAAAAAACATACCTTAAATTACAAATAATGATATCCAAGATATGACAAGGCAACAGGAAAAGCAAAAAGCAAGCTTGTATTAAGATACGGAGTTCGGGAAATAAATGTGGACAGAAAGTTGAGCAAGTGAAATAGCACATATATGATCATCCATAAATTATGCTTCGAGAAATGGCAAAGGTCCGCCAGATCCTCTCATCACGGGCAGTCCCAGGTAACCACCAAGGGGCATCAAAGTCAATGGAAAATGCCATTTTGTTTAACTTCATGGACTTGAGACATGGATATTGTTGCACATTAAGGTTGATGTCGCTGTACTTTAAGGTATTCACGAAACAGCTCTCATGCACATTTAACCCCATGAAGCAAACAAAGGTATCTGTTTTGGTTTCGTTTAGTTAGGTTAAGCTCTTTATTTGTAAACAAATCAGAACTGTTTGAGACAAAACAGTTAAATTTTACATTTTTCTTTAAAAAAAACGACTAGGCTAGGTCGGATTAGGTGAGGCGTTTTAACGTGGGCCCTGGAGGGCCTCTGATAACTACGCGCACTTAAGGGGCGGATTCCCCCCGCCCCCGCTAAGATCTCGGCTCCTATTAAAGCTGGAGCAACGAAATTGGCAGGGTGGATGGATAAGGTCGTGAACTCTACTGTGTGCCAATTTCATGACGCTCACTAGGCGCATGGCGCATGGCCATACGCCGGTATGGCTTTGGATGCGCTAAGAAGTGTCCCGTGACGTAGTGTCTCTCGACGCAATAAGTGTCCGTGGCGTAATAGATGGTTCTTGGCGTAGAACATATCTCGTGGCGTAATACGTGTCTCGTGACGTAATACGTGTCTCGTGATGTAATAAATGTCTCGTTACATAAGCTCCTCGTGCCGTTGTGTCTCATAACGGTAAGACTGAAGCGCTCATGTCCAAAGGAAGAATAATTATCACAGCCTTGTGCGCTAAATCACTGGCAGCTCATGGACCCTTCAGCCCAAACAGTCAACCATCATTACATCACAGAAGCGATTGCATGGCAGCGAAATTCAGATCCCTTTGGCGCTGGTGTAGCATAAATTTTACTTACGTCTTCGTAACTGAACCCTAGCAGCAAAGTTTGCCGATAACTTGTCCCTCCCGTGACATGCGGCTGTGTGGCATGAAGTGTGGCATGAAGTGTGGCGGCGTAACGGAAGCACATTCTCAGAACCCAGCGGCGCTTTATGAGTACCAGGAACACTACACAGCCTGCACGCTTCGCAAATCACGTGATATTCAGCACGAACTGGGCATAGTGCATGCACGTTGCAATACAACCGTGCAGCATCTGCATGCGGCACGTCCAAAGCAGTCAAGATGAGCCGAGGTACTTATAGGCATCATGTCGCGTGACTTGCAATACACTCAACGCTGACTCCAGGCACAGACTCAGAATCACAGTTCCCGGCTTTTCGTGCGGTGAGCCGCTTGCTACTATGACTTCATGGCTCTACCATTGCTTCCGAACGCCTTCCTGTGGGTCCCACTGCTGCGCACGACTCTGCATGACTTCCACATGGCTCCCCCATGGGTACCCACTGCTGCGCACGACTCTGCATGACTTACACATGGCTCCCCCATGGGTACCCACTGCTGCGC
Source organism: Imbricaverruca yamaguchii (assembly GCA_034440575.1). NCBI lineage: Eukaryota > Metazoa > Arthropoda > Thecostraca > Neoverrucidae > Imbricaverruca > Imbricaverruca yamaguchii. The sequence goes on from JAOTOL010001326.1 coordinate 428,847, forward strand.
ACTCGACTCCGCATGACTTCCACATGGCTCCCCCATGGGTACCCACTGCTGCGCACGACTCTGCATGACTTCCACATGGCTCCCCCATGGGTACCCACTGCTGCGCACGACTCTGCATGACTTCCACATGGCTCCCCATGGGCCATGTGCGCACATCATGACTCCATGGTACACTGCTCAACCCATGGGTACCACTGCTGGCACGACTCCGCACGACTGCCCGTGACTTTACTCGACTCAAAAGCCTACATGCCTCTACACTATCCCACCCACCCTACCCCACTCTCACGAGAATTATCGTGACTTTACACAGCTATTCAGTTCACATGCCCTCTTCACGACTCCCCTCCCCGAGCATTATGTCTCGTGACCTTACATAAGGCCAAAATACGCATGTCTCTATATCCCATCACACGACTTCTCGTGACCTTACAGAACTACACAGCCCACATGTCTCTACGCACTCCCCACGACTGCTTACCACTCCCCACAACTGCCTACCACTCCACACAACTGCCTACCACTCCCAACAAGTGCCCGCCATTCGCCGCAACTGCCTACCACTTCCACAACTGCCTACCACTCCACACAACTGCCTACCACTCTGGGTTGCTGAGCTCTGTCAGCCTGCCACCAGTGTGTGTTACTGGGCTCTGTCAGCCTGCCACCAGTGTGTTGTTACTGGGCTCTGTCAGCCTGCCACCAGTGTGTGTTGTTGGGCTCTGTCAGCCTGCCACCAGTGTGTGTTGTTGGGCTCTGTCAGCCTGCCACCAGTGTGTGTTGCTGGGCTCTGTCAGCCTGCCACCAGTGTGTGTTGTTGGGCTCTGTCAGCCTGACACTAGTGTGTGTTACTGGGCTCTGTCAGCCTGACACCAGTGTGTGTTACTGGGCTCTGTCAGCCTGACACCAGTGTGTGTTGTTGCTGGGCTCTGCCAGCCTGACACCAGTGCGGTGATATCAGCTGTTCCACTGGGCACACGGAAACGGCCACGGATGATGTATGGGCGAAGGGCAACACATTCGTCAGTGTTATGTAATGCCCCGATTTAGCCAGGCGTCGAGGCATGAGCTGAAATCTGGGTAGTATTTCATAGTTAGTGTGTAGAGACTTGGGAGGGTGAGCATTATGGGGTGGTGGGCGGAGTGGGGAATAAATGCCTTCCTGAGTACAGAAAACGCCGCCCAATATTCAGCTCCCATTACAAACATGCCAGGACAGAACTCCATCCATTAGGGGAGCTGGGCGAGCAAGGGCACGTGGAGAGCTATATAGCTCTCTTGCTGATTTGCTAATTCTGCTAATTGACAATTCTGCCAATTCTGAATGAAGAAATTAAGAGTTGAAACTCTTACAACAAAGCAAATACTATGCTTTTAAAAGTGGGATCGCACGTATTGGGCTAGGCTATGCGTTAGTGCGATTATGTTTGTCACAGATACACGAGGGTAGCTTCTCGTGGGCGGTGCCTTCGTTCATAACTATATTGCTGCAGCAATTTCGTATGCAGTTATGGGCGCTTTATAATCCGTGCAATTGTTTCCCGTAGGAACCCAATAGCTCCCAAATTAAGCAACAATTCATATCCAGTCCATGGTGATGGCCGCTCCCCATCCCATGCACCGTGCCGTCGATAACGCCCCACTTTCACCCAGCGTGGGAACGCTGTGCTGCCCGCACGCCAGCACGCGCAGACAGAGCGGGCCGACACTGGCCGGTCACACGCAGTATTCGGTGCTGCCGGTGACCGTCCCACCCCCCGGTCGGAGATAGAGTCACGCGTGGTCATCAGTCATGTTCGGTGGACCATTTGGCTGTCGGCCAGCGGCGGCGCGCGGTAGGGCCGACGGACCGTCCCGGGGTGATGTCGTCGACCGCCCGCCGCCCCCGGAGCAGAGATGGGGGCAGGTAGCCGGGCTGCAGTTCATGTCTTTCAAAGTTCACCACCTCCAACACTCATAACTTCCGAATCGTAAGCTAACTTCCAAATAATTAAAGTGAACTTCCCGGATAGGAAACGTTCACATCTTCTAAAATGCATAACCTCAAAGTTGGAAGCTGGCTTCCAAATTGGAGGTTAGTTTCCCAATTTGAAGCTAACTTCCAAAAGTTGGAAGGTTAGGATAGGTTAGGTTCGGTTGGGATAGTTTGTGTTGGGTAGGTTAGGCTAGGCTAGGCTAAGCTAGGCTAGGCTAAGTTAGGTTAGGTTAGGTTAGGTTAGGTTAGGTTAGGTTAGGTTAGGTTAGGTTAGGTTAGGTTAGGTTAGGTTCGGTTAGGTTCGTAATCGAGCTGCTTTAGAAGATATTTGCTTTGAAGAAAAATATGAACACCCCTATCCGGTCTGTTTTGGAAGCCACGTTCCAATTTTTAGAAGTTAACTTAAATCTTGCCAGTCATGCATTTTGTAGATATGAACTTTGGAAAATTTTATGCACACCAGTTGGAGAGCATCCGGGGCTGTGGGAGTTGGCGGCCCGTCGGTGGCGGCCACACTGTCAGTATGCAGCGCGGGGCGCACTGCATTAGAGGTGGAGGACGGACCGCATTAGAGGTGGAGGACGGACTGCATTAGAGGAGGACGGACTGCATTAGAGGTGGAGGACGGACCGCATTAGAGGTGGAGGACGGACCGCATTAGAGGTGGAGGACGGACCGCATTAGAGGTGGAGGACGGACTGCATTAGAGGTGGTGGACGGACCGCATTAGAGGCGGTGGACGGACCGCATTAGAGGTGGAGGACGGACCGCATTAGAGGTGGAGGACGGACTGCATTAGAGGTGGAGGACGGACCGCATTAGAGGTGGAGGACGGACTGCATTAGAGGCGGAGGACGGACTGCATTAGAGGCGGTGGACGGACCGCATTAGAGGCGGTGGACGGACCGCATTAGAGGCGGTGGACGGACCGCATTAGAGGTGGAGGACGGACCTGCATTAGAGGTGGAGGACGGACTGCATTAGAGGTGGAGGACGGACTGCATTAGAGGTGGAGGACGGACCGCATTAGAGGTGGAGGACGGACTGCATTAGAGGTGGAGGACGGACCGCATTAGAGGTGGAGGACGGACCGCATTAGAGGTGGAGGACGGACTGCATTAGAGGTGGAGGACGGACCGCATTAGAGGTGGAGGACGGACCGCATTAGAGGTGGAGGACGGACTGCATTAGAGGTGGAGGACGGACCGCATTAGAGGTGGAGGACGGACTGCATTAGAGGTGGAGGACGGACCGCATTAGAGGCGGTGGACGGACCGCATTAGAGGCGGTGGACGGACCGCATTAGAGGTGGAGGACGGACCGCATTAGAGGTGGAGGACGGACCGCATTAGAGGTGGAGGACGGACCGCATTAGAGGTGGAGGACGGACCGCATTAGAGGTGGAGGACGGACCGCATTAGAGGTGGAGGACGGACCTGCATTAGAGGTGGAGGACGGACTGCATTAGAGGGGGGGGCCGCATTAGGGGTGGACGGAGCATTAGGTGGGACGGACTGCATTAGAGGTGGAGGACGGACCGCATTAGAGGTGGAGGACGGACCTGCATTAGAGGTGGAGGACGGACCGCATTAGAGGTGGAGGACGGACCGCATTAGAGGTGGAGGACGGACCGCATAGTGGAGGACGGACCGATTATAGTGGAGGACGGACTGCATTAGAGGTGGAGGACGGACTGCATTAGAGGTGGAGGACGGACCGCATTAGAGGTGGAGGACGGACTGCATTAGAGGTGGAGGACGGACCGCATTAGAGGTGGAGGACGGACCGCATTAGAGGTGGAGGACGGACCGCATTATAGGTGGAGGATGGACAGCATGGGGATTAATTAACTCGCCCCCATTGATTATCATACAGCATCTGAGCGTCCCAATGGGCGGAGGCATCCTACTAGGCGGAGGGATGCCCTATGGCATCCCTCCCCTGGTGACGCCTCTGGGTTACTTAAGTCACGCCCCCGGATATGATGGCGCCCTTGGAACTGGAAAGTGGCGCACCTCTGATTGGCAAAGATAGTCCTAGGATCGCTTACAAGTGCATCCTGCCGATTTTTGTTCAGCCGAACGCGCCCTCGTTAAGAGAATTGTGTCTTCGGAAGGACCGAGTACACCTTATCAATCAGTGGCGTCCCTCTGGTCGAACTCGACGCCAATTTGGCTTGATTGACGCACTTCCCATGCGGCATCTGTGCTCTTTCGTGACATGCCCCATTGGTGAAATATCACATGTACACATTTTCTTCAACTATAAAGCATTGTGACTTACATCTGTATACTTTTTGTTTTCATGGATAATGAGCAGAATCCTGAACATTTTTTATTTTCTATCCCCAGCTTCAAAAACCTAGCAGATTTTTCCAGGGTACCATAGGTGCAAACCTTGGGGGAGGGGGGAATGTCCCGACTCCCATTTTCTCGAATCTGAACCATCAATCCAATGACGTGCATTGGATATAATTTGCCTGCAAACTGGCTCGAGTCCTCCCGATATTCCGGCTGGTCCTAGACCAAGTCCTCCTATAGCATGCTCATTGGGGGCCACATTCATGATTCTTCGGGCAGGATCAACACCCATGCCTCTAGCATACTCGCTGACGGTCCCATTCATGATTGTTTGGGCGGTCCCATACCCATTCCTCCTCTAGTATGCTCGCTGGAGGCCCCAGTCCTGATTATTTGGGCCGGCCCTACGCCTATGCCCCTAGCATGTTCACTGGGAGCCGTGGCGTCCCATTCATGACTGCGGCCTTCGTCCAGCCAAGTCGCAATTCCCATTGTGTATGCATTACTAGGAGGCCGGAGCTCAGAAAGCTGGTATTTGGCCCCCACCGAAGTGATCGGTCGCAGCCTCCCAGTCAAATCATGCCATCTGTAGCACTGGCGCAGCGCTGATTGCCGGCCAGCAGCCGACTGCGACTGTCAGCTGGCTGTGTGACGTCAGGTGGACATCTCACATGGCAGGATTTCGGCGGCACTCATCCAACCTGTGACACGGCTTGCCAGCCGACCAATCTGCATTCACGACTCAGACCGCGGCTTGCCAGCCAACCAATCAGCATTCACGACTCAGACCGCTGCTTGGCCAGGCACATCCTACCTGTGTCGCGGCTTGCCAACCGACCAATCAACATTCACGACTCAGACCGCTGCTTGGTCAGGCACATCCTACCTGTGTCGCGGCTTGCCAGCCGACCAATCAACATTCACGACTCAGACCGCCGCCTGGCCAGGCACATCCCACCTGTGTCGCAGGCTTGCCAGCCGACCAATCAACATCCGCCGTCCAGACAGCCGCTCCAATTAATCGGCTGCCCGCCGTGGTTTCTGGAGTGTCTCACCTGGAATGGAAAGGATCAGCATGAGTGAACATCCACTGTGTAGCAGTGACGTCACTTCCACAATGTCACAGCGACTCTCCGCCGTCACGCAACGGTGTCAACTCCGGCTGCGCGGTGTGGAGGACCTCACAAGCAGCAGGGACACAACGGAGCCGGCGGGCGCGCGTCGGGACCACTGGCTGCCGGTGCATAGCCGCTAATATGTGCATTCAAACAGTTCCAGTTGTCGCTGGGGGAAGGGGTGGGGGTGGGCGTGAGGTTCACGGTGTTGAGCTCTGGAAACCAAGGTTCCGGGTCAAACACTCGCACCACTCGGGACCCTTCCCAATCCCGCGGCCCGCCGGCGGAACGGTGTGGGCGGCACCATTAGCCGTGGTCGTGCATAAAATGCGTCGTAAAAAAACACCCAACAAACATGTTGCCGCTGGAGAGGCTATGCAGAGTTAGTCAATGCCAAGCGCAGGCTTCCTGCATTGACCCTGAACCCACCTCCCGATCGAATAATTCCAGTCGCGCGAGCATAGCACAATTGTGACCGGGAGCTTGGCAACCCCGCATAGTCGTCCGCCTGGTGCCTGCGTCCCCGACCTTGCCTGGTGCCCGCGTCCCCGACCTTGCCTGGTGCCTGCGTCCCCGACCTTGCCTGGTGCCCGCGTCCCCGACCTTGCCTGGTACCCGCGTCCCTGACCTTGCCTGGTGCCCGCGACCCCGACCTTGCCTGGTGCCCGCGTCCGTGACCTTGACTGGTGCCCCGACCCCGACCTTGCCTGGTGCCCACGACCCCGACCTTGCCTGGTGCCCGCGTCCCCGACTTGCCTGGTGCCTACGTCCCCGACCTTGCCTGGTGAGCGCCCCGACCTTGCCTGGTGCCTGCGTCCCCGACCTTGCCTGGTGCCCGCGTCCCCGACCTTGCCTGGTGCCCACGACCCTGACCTTGCCTGGTGCCTGCGTCCCCGACCTTGCCTGGTGCCCACGACCCCGACCTTGCCTGGTGCCCGCGTCCCCGACCTTGCCTGGTGCCCGCGACCCCGACCTTGCCTGGTGCCCGCGTCCCCGACCTTGCCTGGTGCCTACGACCCCGACCTTGCCTGGTGCCCGCGTCCCCGACCTTGCCTGGTGTCCGCGTCCCCGACCTTGCCTGGTGCCCACGTCCGTGACCTTGACTGGTGCCCACGACCCCGACCTTGCCTGGTGCCCACGACCCCGACCTTGCCTAGTGCCCGCGACCCCGATCTTGGCTGGTGCCCGCGTCCCCGACCTTGCCTGGTGCCCACGACCCCGACCTTGCCTAGTGCCCGCGACCCCGATCTTGGCTGGTGCCCGCGTCCCCGACCTTGCCTGGTGCCCACGACCGCGACCTTCCTGGCCAGTCTCCACCCGGCCATAATGTTTTGCAATCGCGAACGCAACAACTGCAAGGATTTGAAGTGCTGGAATATTGCATGTACGTGTTTATGTCAGTTCAATAACATATCACAACTGATGCATCGTGGTTTTATCGCAAACATGGCGATAAAACATCAATCGTAACATTCATATTCCTCCCCGCAAACACTGCACTTCTCAACAACCAGACTTTTCAAAGTGTCCAAATTTCAATACATAATCAAATGGTAATCATGTAGGAGAAAATATACACCGGCAAGCTCCCCCATCCACACACTCGACTTAGCAACCAAAAATACACTAGATGAAACGAGACATTTTACGATCTTAACTATTCAAAACAAAACAAAAAAACTTGCGTGCGCGAAACGCGCCGAAAGTGTCCTCGGTTTTAATACATTCATTTTTAGGTCTCTCATCCCCCCAATACGAATATCCTGCCTGCGGTATTGCCGGCAAAGCAGACTTAACCTGCGCCGTCTCTCCGGTCAAATCCTCACACCCGTCTCGGGGGGGGGTTGAAGACCCCCTATAAAATCCAAACTAAGCATCGCACGAAAACGAAAGAGGTGTCATTGGAAAGCGCTCGACGAGTAGGGTCCGGGTCCACCCTCCAAAACAATTTCCCCTCAAAAGTGAAGTCACCAGGGGGCTAGATTCTCACGACTTTTCACGACTTACATTATGTTTTTGACTCTGGGAGTTCATTTTGTGGGATATGTGAAACAAATCATTTGGAATGAGTAAACAACAGCGAAATCGACCAGGGCTATAATTTATTGTGCCCTCCCCCCCCCCCAATAAAATTTTTATTTCTTTTCGATATTTCAAAATTTTGAGTTTTAATGTTTTCTTTAATTTTCCTTTTCCAATGGGTAGAGCAGACCGAGAAACGTTGTTGGAAGTCAACTTGCCCTAATAAAAATGCTTACTTTAGCTAGAATCCTGTATTTGAACTCCAATTTGGCAAATACGCAAAATTTACATGTAGTCAAAAACTAAAAAAATCCACTCGTACGTTTTGTTGCATCCGCAAAGATAAGCAAACGCTGAAAGTTTCATCAAAATATTTGTATCCGTTAAAGCGTGACGACCGGTTGAACGTTTTTGGAGGTGACCTCACTTGACCTTGACTAACTCGTTGACCCTAGATGACGTGACCTAAACATTTTGAATCAGCATGTCAAATTGGTGTGGGAAAAGGTATACCAAATTTGGCGCGCCGCCGCGCGCCGTTCGTCCGCTATCCGCGAAAAACCTGAGGGGGGGGGGCGGTTGAAGACCCCCCGAGACGGGACGGGTTAAGCTACCATGCAAAGGTGTGGGAGAATGCCGCCGCCCACTTCGCTCATCTGGTGCGTGCATCACGAGACGAGCACCCTCTAATCACCATGTCGAAAAAAACCGCACTACGGCCCCACCGCTCCGAGAGTCATCACAGACAGACTTTGAAGTAAATCGAATGCCCCCGACGTGTCGCATCAGTCGAGGGGGCCGCCAATCCCGCACCGCGCCTCCCCGTGCCCTCCGTGAGGACGTCACTAACCAGAGGCCGATGACCAAGGCGACCTCTCAGCAAGACGACTTCTGAGCAATTCCATAACTAAGCAATCAGGATGGATCACTGGGAAGCGCTACGAAAGGATTGGAATTGGAGCTTACGGACGCGTCGACTGCCGAGGTCATTTTGCGGAGGGAAGGAAATGACGCAGCTCTAGTGGTCGCAGACGGGACGAGCCCCGTCCATTGGGTCCGGGTTCGCCAGGCACGACCCTCGGCAGCAGCGCGTGGGAGAAGCCGAGGTCGATAGAACCCGAGCACTCGTGGGCATTATTGGCGGGTGACATCAACATGAGCGCCATACAGTAAGACAATCACGAGGGGAACGAAATCACTGCCCTCGGATTCCAATGGATTCAGCTCCTGGCCTAGGTCGTATGGTGGGTTCTTAGTTCCTAGTAAGGTCTGACGGTGCTGTTCTTTTAGCCTGGTCGGACGGTGTTTTCTTGCTAAGGTCGGACGGTGGTTGTTCAGCTTCTAGCTATGGTCAGACGGAAGGTTACTCAGTTCTTAGCCAAGGTCGGATGGAAGGTTGAGGTCGCTTGTTCGGCTGGCTCGGTACAGATAAGGTGAAGGTCCACGGTCGTTGGTTATTGTCTTTACGATACATCGACAGTTGAGCCATGTAGCGTCGCCAATCTCTCACGCCGATTGGTCGCGGGCTAAGAGTAGCGACAGGTCAGACTCGAACCCACAATCTTTCGATTGTGAGACAAGCAACTTACCCCTAGACTACTCGTCCCCGAAGGTCCACGGTCAAGCAGCGCTTCATGCCGATAATTCCTGTCCGCATTGGTGTCTCGGTTATCAGAAGGCCAATTTGTCGGTACCAGCTGAAGGCATTACGCAGAAGTACTCGCAAACACTCAATATCTTGATAGCTCAGCGCATGGGTGTAACCACTGGGGGGCTGGGGGACATGCCCTCCAATTTCTGAACAGTGGTGACTTGTCCCCCTCATTTTTATCGTGTCCCCCAAGCTTCAGCTACCTGAGTATCATCGCCGCAAAATTATACTTAATCATTATAAAGCGAAAATATATGTGCAAGAGTATCACCAAAAACACTACAAGCCGATTTAGCCAATGAACAGGCTTCACAGGCTATCTGTCGTCGCAAAACCTTCGAATGGTAAATCAGCAAACGTTATAATTTTTTTCTTCCAGGCCATTCTTGAATAACATGAGCCTTGACCATCCTTTGTTTTCGCTTGGGTGGAAAATTGCGCTCTGCTAGGCAACAAATTTGCATTATCACAAAGCTTTATGGGTCTTAGCTTGCATTCTCCTGCTCATACATTGCTATACCTTGAATAAATGCGACTCTGAGTGTCTTTGGGAATCTTCAAGACCATTGAGGGAAGTCACGGGCAGCCTTAAGCTCGTTCATCAAGTTAATGTCGTATCCGTGTTCGTATTCAGCGACGAGTTCGCCGGAGGCGTATCTGTACTGGCGTCGGCATTCAGCGGCGGATTTATGAGCGTTTGAATTAATTTCCCTCGAATAATGCCATTTGGGCAACCCTCGAGTAACATTTCAACCAGGGACATGTCAGGTCTAGCCTCAAGGTCAGAGGTTAGTTGTTTTTTTCAAAGTTTTCGCGTTTCGTCGCTTTGGCTCGAATTTGCATTATGTGGGTGTCATTCGGCGTGGCTTCCAGTATGGTATCCGACTGTTGTGACACCGAAATAATTTCAAATGTGTCGAAGGTTCGGCGTGTGTACAATGTTTGAGTGTAACATGAATGGGAGGGTCAAATCTATCGGCAGTGTGCACGTGGGCGGGCACGTGCTGCAACGTTCTCAGCAGGGCCTCGGGGCAGCCAGCGCCAGCCCAGCGACCCCCTGCCTGATCCCACGCCTGTCGTTGGAGGTCGCGAACCAGCCGCCTCCACACACCCGCTGGACTTGATCAGGAACGCTCCACTGTGGGCCGACATAGTAGCCTGAGTTGCCCGGCATTTGGCTGCGTAAGTACGCAACTTGCATTGTCCGTTACGATGTCGGGATCTCTCCGTTTCAGCAGCAGGCTGGGAGACAACTCGCGGCGTGTTTTCTGGACGAGTTCCTGTTCTAGGGTGACTTGGGACGCCGTCTTGCGCTGCCTGCATACGATCCCACCGGCTTTGAAGATTGTTTGAACACACGTTCCGGACATGCCACACTTTCCAGCAGACGTTGGGACACGCCCACTTTCTGAGTAGCGGGAAGGATTAGCCGACCCGGATAGTTGGACTAATCTTCGCGTATGTTATGAACTTGTGTGACGTGTGTCCTCATGTTTCGAAGGTTGCCAACACTTGATATACAGTGGACTTCGGAAATTGCAACCATGCACAACTTTTCCACACATAGGATTGCATGCGTCCCGTATGTGCATAGACGACTTTCGCGAAAAAGTCGCTAGCAGCTTGTTTTAACTTGAAGGTTATGCACGTGAATGAACTCGTATTTGTTCAAAAATATGCAAAGTTCATGACAAAAATGGGTCGAAGCCAGGCACTAAATACCGAACGATTGCTCGTACAGTTCTGGAGATATTCGGGAGCAAAAGTCTCGCTTTATGGTTTCCACCAGTCATGTGGGAAAGACACCTATTTAGCTGGTTGGAACACTTGGTTTCGAACCACGCGCAATGGTGACGTAACCTCTGTAAAGGTTTGAGCAGTTCATTCTACCCTCGTGGCGAGGTGGAGGACTGTGGGCAATGTGCAGGGCCGGTCGCGTCATGGTGCATTGCGTTGCCATGCCAACTGGTGACAATCCGGCGGATCTGAGCAGAGCGTGCGTTTCGGCAGGCTGACCTTTCGATCGCCGGAAACACGAGTGTGCATATGCAGAGTGGGCTTGCACGACTTCTGAAACTCCGCCACTGGAGTGGATCTGGAACTTGTGCCTCTTATCGGTCCGTCGCCGCCGATATAAATTGCTTTATTACGGCTGTCCCAGCACCAGTTGTCCCGGCACCAGTCGTCCCGGCACCAGACGTGCCGACACCAGACGTGCCGACACCAGACGTGCCCACACCAGGCGTCCCGGTAACAGGCGTCCCGGTAACAGGCGTCCCGGTAACAGGCGTCCCGGTAACAGGCGTCCCGGTAACAGGCGTCCCGGTAACAGGCGTCCCGGTAACAGGCGTCCCGGTAACAGGCGTCCCGGTAACAGGCGTCCCGGTACCAGGCGTCCCGGTACCAGTCGTCCCGGTACCAGGCGTCCCGGTACCAGTCGTCCCGGCACCACACGTGCCGACACCAGGCGTCCCGGCACCAGGCGTCCCGGTAACAGGCGTCCCGGTAACAGGCGTCCCGGTACCAGTCGTCCCGGCACCAGATATCCCGACGTCAAACGTCCCGACACCAGACGTCCCGGTACCAGGAGTTCCAGGCGTCCCGACACCAGGCGTAACGTTGGCCGGCCGCCGGCTCCCCGGCAGGCTGACCCGGCCAGCAATACAGGAGACACCGCGGCGGCTCAGCGGGCCGGCCGCCGGCATTGATCCCGGACAGCGGCACCACTCGACGCCCCTGCGGGAAGTCCCACACCGAGCGTCCTCAGGCACACATCCGGGCAGAGCGTCCCCGCCGGCGGCGGCGACGACAAGTGGAGCCTCGCCGACCGGCTCGACCGGCTCGGGCGGCAGTCAGGTCAGGCGGAGTCTGTGGTGTAGGCTGAGTCAGGCTGATCCTCTGGTGTCAGCTGGATCAGGAGGAGCCTGTGGTGTAGGTTGGGTCAGACGGGTCTTGTGAAGGCTGGTCAGGCGGAGCCTGTGGTTAGGCTGAGCCAGGCTGGTCTCTAGTGTGGCCGGGTCAGGCGGAGTCTGTGGTGTAGGCTGAGTCAGGCTGATCCTCTGGTGTCAGCTGGATCAGGAGCCTGTGGTGTAGGTTGGGTCAGGCGGGGTCTGTAGTGAATGCTGGGTCAGGCGGAACCCGTGGTGTAGGCTGAGCCAGGCTGGTCCTCTAGTGTCGGCCTAGTCTGGCGGAGTCTGTGGTGTAGGCTGAGTCAGGCTGATACTCTGGTGTTGGCAGGGTCAGACGGAGCCTGTGGTGTAGGCTGAGCCAGACGGAGTCTGTGGTGCAGGCTGAGCCAGGCTGATCCTCTTGTGTTGGCTGGATCAGGCGGGGCCTATGGTGTAGGCTAGGTCAGGCTGATCCTCTGGTGCTGACTGGATCATGCGGAGCTTGTCGTGTAGGCTGGGTTAGGCGGAGTCTGTGGTGTAGGCTTGTCCAGGCTGATCCTATGGTGTTGGGCGGATCAGGCGGAGCCTGTGGTGTAGGCTGAGTCAGGCGGAGCCTCTGGTGTAGGCTGAGCCAGGCGGAGTTCGTGGTATAGGCTGAGCCAGGCTGATCCTCTGGTGTGGACTGGATCAGGCTGATCTGGTGTGGACTGGATTAGACGGATCTGTGGTGTATACTGGGTCAGCCGTGGCCTGACCAGGCCAGATCAGAGGACGCCGCGGGCATCAGTATGCTCAATAGCTCTTTAGACAAAGGAAGGAGACACGTGTACGAACCAGTTAGAGAGAGGTCTGCAATGCCGATCTTAGATGATCTGCTAAATCAGAAAGAGGCCTTCTGCTCCTCACTTTTTCTCATGCATGCTTTGCTTTCGCCAGTGTCGTGTTTCATAGCAAGCAAGCAAGCAAGCATACCAAAGATCCAAGAAAGAAATACAATCGTAGATTGCATGCTAGGCTAACAAATCATGTAGTCTGCTATTTGAAGGTGGAGGTAAAACAACAGTGTAATTAAATAACGTGAAATATCCACCAAAATAAATGCTAAGTTCGGGGGAACACATAGAATTGTCTTACAGGAAGAGCCCAGGATACATGAAGCTCCCAATTTTTTCTTGTTGAGCGAGGGCTGAGGTAGGGTTCTCTGTATTTTCAGAAAAAAAAACTTGCTGAGTGAAGGTAGGGATGGTTGAACCCCTCAGGAGGGCGGGGTAGCTGGGACTCCAAACATCGGGGTAGTTTTTGGGGGAGTTCAGATTCCGAAGGAAAACATTTTGAGAGCACATACTGTAAGCACTGGAGATGATAAATACCGTTCCGACATCCAAAAAAGCTATATGGAATGCAGTGACAAGGCATGGCACGTAAGTACCTGACAATGATATCCAGATTTAAGACTTGAACATAATCACTTCGCCCGCTATGACGTCATCTGTCCGGACAAGATTCCACCCGAAAAGATCGCAGGTCTGATTTCGGTGGAGGGGGGGGGAAGAGACACTGCATCACAGTGCTTTGCTCGGCACAATTACCTAGAGCCCACGTGGGTGTGTGCACGATTCAGGAGATATCCAAAACATTTTTTTTTTGTTGGGGGGGGAGGGGTTGGATGGATGAAATAATGGATTCATCCATTCATGGATGGATGCAATTTCTGGAGTGATGTGAAAGCACTTTGGAGGCACATCGTGATCTTCATGAAATATTTTGGAACAAAATGGGCAAACTTGTGCCTGCAAAGACATCTAAGCATGGAAGCAAGCCATGCATTGAGAATACATGAGTACTTTCGGATGATCACGGCACTCAAGTGGGGACAATCTTGCTGCACAGCGACACCGATGTTACCCTGAATGACAGTGGTGATGACCCATGCCTGTAGCTGGCGCCACCAGCCTCATGACCGGTCAGAACGCTACCAAATCCACTGTGCTATAATTTCCAGACTATACGTGGTCCACTTTCCCACAGGAAGGCAGGGCGGACTTCAGACCTCGCGACCGGCAGCACCAGGGGCGGATCCAGGAATTGTCATGGGCACACATGTCCGGAGGCCCTCCGGGCATGTGCACATATGTGACATGTACACATGTGACATACATATGTGACATGCATGCATGTCACATGTGAGCCCCTCCGACGGAAGGGCTCCACTGCGAAAGTACCGGGAGGGCGCCTTGCCTTCCAAGGAGACGCCTCTGGCTGAAACAATCGAGGAGGGGTGCACTCGATCTTTCCCAGAGCGGAGTCTTTTCCCGGCCGGAGGGGCGTTTACCTCCCATGAGGGACTCGTGCCCCCAGCCCTCTCCCATGAGGGAATCATGCCCCCTCCCCAGCCCCCCTCACATGAGGGACCCATGCCCCCACCCCTTGTATCCGCCCATGCGCGGCACGGAAGGAGAGGGGATCAGAATTGACTCTTCGGGCAAAGCGGCTTCTAGTCCTCAACTTAGTAATGAACCACTTGGAAACCTCGGTTTACCTGGTGGTGGAATATCTCAGAGACGCGCCGGCCTGACAAGATCCGGCCTTCGGTACAATTCATGGGTTGGTTGGTTATTGGTTTCACGACACGTCGACCATTGAGTCATGTAGCGTCGCCAACCTCTCACGCCGATTGGTCGCGGGCGAAGAGTAGCGACAGGTGGGACTCGAACCCACAACATTTCGATTGTGAGACGAGCAACTTACCCCTAGACTAATCGTCCCCGGTACAATTCATGGGATTGGCAGCATAAATCAGACTGTGTTTTGCAAGCTTGGTCTCCTAGCTATGAAAAAGATTGTTGGCTTTTAGAGAGAGAGAGAGTACAAAGGAGGGCTACAAAAATGGTTAATGGCATAAGCAACCTGGCATATGAGGAAAGATTGAAGAAATTGTATGTTTTCACTTAGATATAAAAGGCTAAGAGGAGATCTCATCGATGTCTTTAAATTTGTCCATGGCCTGGAGAAGGGATATCTTGGAGAAATGTTTGAATTTAACAGAAATGATGCAATTAGATGTCATCAATTCAAAATTATAGCTAACCACAGCAGGACAAGGTTAAGACAGCCTTTCTTCACCAACAGAGTAGCAGAACACTGGAACCAGCTGCCAGAAACCATTGTCAGTAGCAGCACATTGAACATTAAAAAAAGACAATCATTATAGGAACAGAAGGCTTGTTTTTCAGTATTCCAGGGAGGGCTGATCGACGGATTTGGTGGGCAACTGGTTGAGTGCCCAGAGTGCAACCAAGAAGGGCCCTTGTGGCTCATAGTTCCACTAATCTTTTATTTCTTGTCTTTACGTCTTTATGCACCAACTACAAACTCGTGCAATTGTTCTCGGATGGTCCTCCGTGATCGGAGACTAAGAGACTAAGTCACATGTTCCTAGGTGTATGTGCAAACTCTAGCGAATTGTCTTTGGTACGTAAGTCGAATTTAAGTGTCAGCAAGTGGTGCTTCAGCACCACCCACCTCCTAGAAATTCGGCGTTGGTGCCTATGGGGATGTGTGGAAAAGCACCAACTAGAAACCACAAAACTTTACAAAAGCACCGCCTGAAAATCTCGGAAGACTGGAAAATTCCACTGGTGCTTTGGTGGTCGTGCAGCAGGGATTGTCAGGTCCTGGAACGTGGCGCATTGGTCGTTCTGTTTCTTAGTAAGTCAGCCATGAATGTGTTAGTTTCAACAAATTCATAATTATAGTTACTAGAGAAAATAGTTGGGTCTGTCCCAAAAATCCATCAGAAGATGGGGATTGGGGGTATCTACATTGTGTCGACATTGCACCTTGCTGTGAAAAGTGTAGTTTCTTGGCGAAAGCAATGTGGCTCCTGGTTGTCTCGGCTACCATTTTCAAGCCTATCTAAACCGCTACACTAAATGACTGAATCATTAACTGAAAAAGTCACGAATTGTGGGTGCAGAGATCAGAAAAAAACTCAACAAAAATGTGAAAAAGGTCAATATTCCATGCGCGCAACCCTGGTTCGAGTTATCTCAGTTACTTGGACAGCACAAAAGCAACTACCAGCACCAGTAGCATGCCACTATGATGACCTGGTGCAAGCTTTGTTTGAGGGTCAGCGGGCGATTTACCTAGGGGAACATAATCGACGACAAAGGATGCTTTTCGTCCGTAAAAGCCTACGAA